>CAWUFW010005056.1:600000-987782 GCA_963921515.1 Calotriton arnoldi | reverse complement strand
TCGCCCTAAGTGGGAGGGGGTGTGCCCAGACGTGGGTCCCGTGCTCACTACGCCACTGGAGTCAAGCTATCCTGGCTGATGAAGGCTGAGTAGCCTGAAACCGGTCCTAGGATGCTTGATTCCGGTCCAGGGGAAGACATGGCTTGGCAGTTCGGTCTGGACTGTTCCCATGAGGCACAGGGTCAAGACTGATTTGCATATGGCTATGTCTGAACTGGGGTGGCGTGGTGAAGCAAAATAACGATGGATTAAACCTAGATCTGTGACTGGGGGTGAATGTTTGCCAATGTGCAGCATTCCGTCCATCATCTGTGTGTTTTGCATTTCGCCCTAAGTGAGGGTATGCCCAGACGTGGGTCCCGTGCTCACTACGCCACTGGAGTCAAGCTATCCTGGCTGATGAAGGCTGATAGCCTGAAACCGGTCCTAGGATGCTTGATTCCGGTCCAGGGAAGACATGGCTTGGCAGCTCGGTCTGGACTGTTCCCATGAGGCACAGGGTCAAGACTGATTTGCACATGGCTATGTCAGAACTGGGGTGGCGTGGGTGAAGCAAATAACGATGGATTAAACCCAGATCTGTGACTGGGGGTGAATGTTTGCCAATGTGCAGCATTCCGTCCATCATCTTGTGTGTTTTGCATTTCGCCCTAAGTGGGAGGGGTATGCCCAGACGTGGGTCCCGTGCTCACTACGCCACTGGAGTCAAGCTATGCTGGCTGATGAAGGCTGATTGCCTGAAACCGGTCCTAGGATGCTTGATTCCGGTCCAGGGAAGACATGGCTTGGCAGTTCGGTCTGGACTGTTCCCATGAGGCACAGGGTCAAGACTGGATTTGGCATATGGCTATGTCTGAACTGGGGTGGCGTGGTGAAGCAAAATAACGCATGGATTAAACCCAGATCTGTGACTGGGGGTGAATGGTTTGCCAATGTGCAGCATTCCGTCCATCATCTTGTGGTGTTTTGCATTTCGCCCTAAGTGGGAGGGGTATGCCCAGACGTGGGTCCCGTGCTCACTACGCCACTGGAGTCAAGCTATCCTGGCTGATGAAGGCTGATAGCCTGAAACCGGTCCTAGGATGCTTGATTCCGGTCCAGGGAAGACATGGCTTGGCAGTTCGGTCTGGACTGTTCCCATGAGGCACAGTGGTCAGGACTGATTTGCATATGGCCATGTCTGAACTGGGGTGGCGTGTGAAGCAAACCAACGATGGATTAAACCCAGATCTGTGACTGGGGGTGAATGCTTCACAATGTGCAGCATTCCGTCCATCATCTTGTGTGTTTTGCATTTCGCCCTAAGTGGGAGGGGTATGCCCAGACGTGGGTCCCGTGCTCACTACGCCACTGAGTCAAGCTATCCTGGCTGATGAAGGCTGATAGCCTGAAACCCATCCTAGGATGCTTGATTCCGGTCCAGGGAAGACATGGCTTGGCAGTTCGGCCTGACTGTTCCCATGAGGCACAGGGTCAAGACTGATTTGCATATGGCTATGTCTGAACTAAAGAGGCAGGAAGCAAAATAACGATGGGATTAAACCCAGATCTGTGATTGGGGGTGAATGTTTGCCAATGTGCAGCATTCCGTCCATCATCTTGTGTGTTTTGCATTTCGCCCCTAAGTGGGAGGGGTATGCCCAGACGTGGTCCCGTGTTCACTCACGCCACTGGAGTCAAGCTATCCTGGCTGATGAAGGCTGATAGCCTGAAACTGGTCCTAGGATGCTTGATTCCCGGTCCAGGGAAGACATGGCTTGGCAGTTCGGTCTGGACTGTTCCCATGAGGCACAGGGTCAAGACCGATTTGCATATGGCTATGTCTGAACTGGGGTGGCGTGGTGAAGCAAAATAACGATGGATTAAACCCAGACCTGTGACTGGGGGTGAATGTTTGCCAATGTGCAGCATTCCGTCCATCATCTTGTGTGTTTTGCATTTCGCCCCAAGTGGGAGGGGGTATGCCCAGACGTGGGTCCCGTGCTCACTACGCCACTGGAGTCAAGTTCATCCTGGCTGATTAAGGCTGATAGCCTGAAACCGGTCCTAGGATGCTTGATTCCGGTCCAGGGAAGACATGGCTTGGCAGTTCGGTCTGGACTATTCCCATGAGGCACAGGGTGAAGACTGATTTGCATATGGCTATGTCTGAACTGGGGTGGCGTGGTGAAGCAAAATAACGATGCATTAAAACTCCAGATCTGTGACTGGGGGTGAATGTTTCAAGCCAATGTGCAGCATTCCTCACCATCATCCTGTGTGGTTTGCATTTTGCTCCTAAGTGGGAGGGGGGTATGCCCAGACGTGGGTCCCGTGCTCACTACTGCCAGCACTGGAGTCAAGCTATCCTGGCAGCATAGGGCTGATAGCCTGAAACCGGTCCCAGGGATGCTTGATTCTCGGTCCTGTCCAGGGGAAGACATGGCTTGGCAGTCTCGGTTCTGACTGTTCCTGCATGAGGCACGAGGGTCAAGACTGATTTGCATGTACGGCCGTGTCTGAACTGGGGGTGGCGTGGGTGAAGCAAAAATAACGATGGATTAAACCCAGATCTGTGACTGGGGGTGAATGTTTGCCAAATGTGCAGCATTCCGTCCAACATCTGGTGAAAGTTTTGCATTTCGCCTAAGTGGGAGGGGTATGCCTCCAGATCGTGGGTCCCGGGGTGCTCACTGCTGCCACTGGGAGCCAAGCTATCCTGGCTGATGGAAGGCCGATGGCCCGACACCGGTCCTAGAGATGCTTGATTCCGGTCCAGGGAAGACATGGCTTGGCAGTTCGGTCTGGACTGTTCCCGATGTGAGGCACAGGGTCAAGACTGATTTGCATATGGCTATGTCTGAAATCATTGGGGGTGGCGGGTGAAGCAAAAATAACGATATGGATTAAAACCTCCAGACCTGTGACTGCGGGGTGAATGCTTGCCAAATGTGCAGCATTCTGTCCTATCATCTGTGTGTTTGTAGGCATTTCGGCCCTAAGTGGGAGGGGCGTGCCCAGACGTGGGTCCCGTGGCTCACTTGGCGCCACTGGAGTCAAGCTATCCTGGCTGATGAAGGCTGGGACAGCCTGGAAACCGGTCCTAGGATGCTTGGATTCCGGTCCAGGGAAGACATGGCTTGAGCAGTTCGGTCTGGACTGTTCCTGCATGAGGCACAGTGGGTCAAGACTGATTTGGGCATATGTGGCTGGTGTCTGAACTGGGGTGTGCGTGGAGGTCAAAGTAACGATGGATTAAACCCAGATCTGTGACTGGGGGTGAATGGCCACAATGTGCAGCATTCCTCGTCCATCATCTGTGTGTGTTTTGCATTTCGCCCCCAAGTGGGAGGGGTATGCCCAGACGTGTCCCGCGCTCACTGCTGCGCCACTGGCAGCCAAGCTTTATCCTGGCCGATGAAGGCTGACAGCCTGAAACCGGTCCTAGGATGCTTGATTCCCGGTCCAGGGAAGACATGGCTTGGCAGTTCGGTCTGGACTATTCCCATGAGGCACAGGGATCAAGACTGATTTGCATGAAGAAGGGCTATGTCTGAACTGGGGTGGCATGGTGAAGCAAAATGAACGATGGATTAAACCTCAGATCTGTGACTTAGGTGGGTGAATGCCTAAGCCAAATGTGCAGCATTCCTACTCATCATCCTGTGTGTGTTTTGCATTTCGCGCCTCCTAAGTGGGAGGGGTATGCCCAGACGTGGGTCCCGTGCCTCACTACGCCACTGGAGCCAGGCTACCCTGGCTGATGAAGGCTGAGTGAGCCTGGAAACCGGTCCTCAGGATGCTTGATTCCGGTCCAGGGAAGACATGGCTTGGCAGTTCGGTCTGGACTGTTCCCAGAGCGAGGCACAGGGTCACGACTGGACGGGCATATGGCTGCATGTCTGAACTGGGTGGCGTGGTGAAGCAAAATAACGTATGGGGTTAAACCCCAGATCTGTGACTGGGGGTGAATGTTTGCCAATGTGCAGCATTCCGTCCATCATCTTTGGTGTGTTTTGCATTTCGCCCCTAAGTGAGGAGGGGTAGTGCCCAGACGTGGGTCCCGTGCTCACTACGCCACTGGAGTCAAGCTATCCTGGCTGATGAAGGCTGATAGCCTGAAACCGGTCCTAGGATGCTTGATTCCGGTCCAGGGAAGACATGGCTTGGCAGTTCGGTCTGGACTGTTCCCATGAGGCACAGGGTCAAGACTGATTTGCATATGGCTATGTCTGAACTGGGGTGGCGTGGTGAAGCAAAAATAACGATGGATTAAACCCAGATCTGTGACTGGGGGTGAATGTTTGCCAATGTGCAGCATTCCGTCCATCATCTTGTGTGTTTTGCATTTCGCCCTAAGTGGGAAGGGTATGCCCAGACGTGGGTCCCGTGCTCACTACGCCACTGGAGTCAAGCTATCCTGGCTGATGAAGGCTGATAGCCTGAAACCGGTCCTAGGATGCTTGATTCCGGTCCAGGGAAGACATGGCTTGGCAGTTCGGTCTGGACTGTTCCCATGAGGCACAGGGTCAAGACTGATTTGCATATGGCTATGTCTGAACTGGGGTGGCGTGGTGAAGCAAAATAACGATGGATTAAACCCAGATCTGTGACTGGGGGTGAATGTTTGCCAATGTGCAGCATTCCGTCCATCATCTTGTGTGTTTTGCATTTCGCCCTAAGTGGGAAGGGTATGCCCAGACGTGGGTCCCGTGCTCACTACGCCACTGGAGTCAAGCTATCCTGGCTGATGAAGGCTGATAGCCTGAAACCGGTCCTAGGATGCTTGATTCCGGTCCAGGGAAGACATGGCTTGGCAGTTCGGTCTGGACTGTTCCCATGAGGCACAGGGTCAAGACTGATTTGCATATGGCTATGTCTGAACTGGGGTGGCGTGGTGAAGCAAAATAACGATGGATTAAACCCAGATCTGTGACTGGGGGTGAATGTTTGCCAATGTGCAGCATTCCGTCCATCATCTTGTGTGTTTTGCATTTCGCCCTAAGTGGGAAGGGTATGCCCAGACGTGGGTCCCGTGCTCACTACGCCACTGGAGTCAAGCTATCCTGGCTGATGAAGGCTGATAGCCTGAAACCGGTCCTAGGATGCTTGATTCCGGTCCAGGGAAGACATGGCTTGGCAGTTCGGTCTGGACTGTTCCCATGAGGCACAGGGTCAAGACTGATTTGCATATGGCTATGTCTGAACTGGGGTGGCGTGGTGAAGCAAAATAACGATGGATTAAACCCAGATCTGTGACTGGGGGTGAATGTTTGCCAATGTGCAGCATTCCGTCCATCATCTTGTGTGTTTTGCATTTCGCCCTAAGTGGGAAGGGTATGCCCAGACGTGGGTCCCGTGCTCACTACGCCACTGGAGTCAAGCTATCCTGGCTGATGAAGGCTGATAGCCTGAAACCGGTCCTAGGATGCTTGATTCCGGTCCAGGGAAGACATGGCTTGGCAGTTCGGTCTGGACTGTTCCCATGAGGCACAGGGTCAAGACTGATTTGCATATGGCTATGTCTGAACTGGGGTGGCGTGGTGAAGCAAAATAACGATGGATTAAACCCAGATCTGTGACTGGGGGTGAATGTTTGCCAATGTGCAGCATTCCGTCCATCATCTTGTGTGTTTTGCATTTCGCCCTAAGTGGGAAGGGTATGCCCAGACGTGGGTCCCGTGCTCACTACGCCACTGGAGTCAAGCTATCCTGGCTGATGAAGGCTGATAGCCTGAAACCGGTCCTAGGATGCTTGATTCCGGTCCAGGGAAGACATGGCTTGGCAGTTCGGTCTGGACTGTTCCCATGAGGCACAGGGTCAAGACTGATTTGCATATGGCTATGTCTGAACTGGGGTGGCGTGGTGAAGCAAAATAACGATGGATTAAACCCAGATCTGTGACTGGGGGTGAATGTTTGCCAATGTGCAGCATTCCGTCCATCATCTTGTGTGTTTTGCATTTCGCCCTAAGTGGGAAGGGTATGCCCAGACGTGGGTCCCGTGCTCACTACGCCACTGGAGTCAAGCTATCCTGGCTGATGAAGGCTGATAGCCTGAAACCGGTCCTAGGATGCTTGATTCCGGTCCAGGGAAGACATGGCTTGGCAGTTCGGTCTGGACTGTTCCCATGAGGCACAGGGTCAAGACTGATTTGCATATGGCTATGTCTGAACTGGGGTGGCGTGGTGAAGCAAAATAACGATGGATTAAACCCAGATCTGTGACTGGGGGTGAATGTTTGCCAATGTGCAGCATTCCGTCCATCATCTTGTGTGTTTTGCATTTCGCCCTAAGTGGGAAGGGTATGCCCAGACGTGGGTCCCGTGCTCACTACGCCACTGGAGTCAAGCTATCCTGGCTGATGAAGGCTGATAGCCTGAAACCGGTCCTAGGATGCTTGATTCCGGTCCAGGGAAGACATGGCTTGGCAGTTCGGTCTGGACTGTTCCCATGAGGCACAGGGTCAAGACTGATTTGCATATGGCTATGTCTGAACTGGGGTGGCGTGGTGAAGCAAAATAACGATGGATTAAACCCAGATCTGTGACTGGGGGTGAATGTTTGCCAATGTGCAGCATTCCGTCCATCATCTTGTGTGTTTTGCATTTCGCCCTAAGTGGGAAGGGTATGCCCAGACGTGGGTCCCGTGCTCACTACGCCACTGGAGTCAAGCTATCCTGGCTGATGAAGGCTGATAGCCTGAAACCGGTCCTAGGATGCTTGATTCCGGTCCAGGGAAGACATGGCTTGGCAGTTCGGTCTGGACTGTTCCCATGAGGCACAGGGTCAAGACTGATTTGCATATGGCTATGTCTGAACTGGGGTGGCGTGGTGAAGGAAGGCTGATAGCCTGATACCGGAATCCTAGGGGATGCTTGATTCCCAGTCCAGGGAAGACGCGAAGCTTGGCAGTTCGGTCTGGACTGTTCCCATGAGGCACAGGGTCAAGACTGGATTTGCATATGGCTATGTCTGGACTGGGGTGGCGTGGGTGAAGCAAAATAATGATGGATTAAACCCAGATCTGTGACTGTGGGTGAATGTTTGCCAATGTGCAGCATTCTGTCCATCATCTTGTGTGTTTTGCATTTCGCCCTAAGTGGGAGGGGTATGCCCAGACGTGGGTCCCGTGCTCACTACGCCCACTGGAGTCAAGCTATCCTGGCTGATGAAGGCTGATAGCCTGAAACCGGTCCTAGGATGCTTGATTCCGGTCCAGGGAAGACATGGCTTGGCAGTTCGGTCTGGACTGTTCCCCATGAGGCACAGGGTCAAGACTGATTTGCATATGGCTATGTCTGAACTGGGAGTGGCGTGGTGAAGCAAAATAACGATGGATTAAACCCAGATCTGTGACTGGGGGTGAATGGTTGCCAATGTGCAGCATTCCGTCCATCATCTTGTGTGTTTGCATTTCGCCCTAAGTGGGAGGGTATGCCCAGACGTGGGTCCCGTGCTCACTACGCCACTGGAGTCAAGCTATCCTGGCTGATGAAGGCTGATAGCCTGAAACCGGTCCTAGGATGCTTGATTCCGGTCCAGGGAAGACATGGCTTGGCAGTTCGGTCTGGAGTATTCCCATGAGGCACAGGGTCAAGACTGATTTGCATATGGCTATGTCTGAACTGGGGTGGCATGGTGAAGCAAAATAACGATGGATTAAACCCAGATCTGTGACTGGGGGTGAATGTTTGCCAATGTGCAGCATTCCGACCATCATCCTGTGTGTTTTGCATTTCGCCCTAAGTGGGAGGGGTATGCCCAGACGTGGGTCCCGTGCTCACTACGCCACTGGAGTCAAGCTATCCTGGCTGATGAAGGCTGATAGCCTGAAACCGGTCCTAGGATGCTTGATTCCGGTCCAGGAAGACATGGCTTGGCAGTTCGGTCTGGATTGTTCCCATGAGGCACAGGGTCAAGACTGATTTGCATATGGCTATGTCTGAACTGGGAGTGGCGTGGTGAAGCAAAATAACGATGGATTAAACCCAGATCTGTGACTGGGGGTGAATGTTTGCCAATGTGCAGCATTCCGTCCATCATCTTGTGTGTTTTGCATTTTGCCCTAAGTGGGAGGGGTATGCCCAGACGTGGGTCCCGTGCTCACTACGCCACTGGAGTCAAGCTATCCTGGCTGATGAAGGCTGATAGCCTGAAACCGGTCCTAGGATGCTTGATTCCGGTCCAGGGAAGACATGGCTTGGCAGTTCGGTCTGGACTGTTCCCATGAGGCACAGGGTCAAGACTGGTTTGCATATGGCTATGTCTGAACTGGGGTGGCGAGGTGAAGCAAAATAACGATGGATTAAACCCAGATCTGTGACTGGGGGTGAATGTTTGCCTATATGCAGCATTCCGTCCATCATCTTGTGTGTTTTGCATTTCACCCTAAGTGGGAGGGGTATGCCCAGACGTGGGTCCCGTGCTCACTACGCCACTGGAGTCAAGCTATCCTGGCTGATGAAGGCTGATAGCCTGAAACTGGTCCTAGGATGCTTGATTCCGGTCCAGGGAAGACATGGCTTGGCAGTTCGGTCTGGACTGTTCTCATGAGGCACAGGGTCAAGACTGATTTGCATATGGCTATGTCTGAACTGGGGTGGCGTGGTGAAGCAAAAATAAAGATGGATTAAACCCAGATCTGTGACTGGGGGTGAATGTTTGCCAATGTGCAGCATTCCGTCCATCATCTTGTGTGTTTTGCATTTCGCCCTAAGTGGGAGGGGTATGCCCAGACGTGGGTCCCGTGCTCACTGCGCCACTGGAGTCAAGCTATCCTGGCTGATGAAGGCTGATAGCCTGAAACCGGTCCTAGGATGCTTGATTCCGGTCCAGGGAACACATGGCTTGGCAGTTCGGTCTGGACTGTTCCCATGAGGCACAGGGTCAAGACTGATTTGCCTATGGCTATGTCTGAACTGGGGTGGCGTGGTGAAGCAAAATAACGATGGATTAAACCCAGATCTGTGACTGGGGGTGAATGTTTGCCAATGTGCAGCATTCCGTCCATCATCTTGTGTGTTTTTGCATTTCGCCCTAAGTGGGAGGGGTATGCCCAGACGTGGGTCCCGTGCTCACTACGCCACTGGAGCCAAGCTATCCTGGCTGATGAAGGCTGATAGCCTGAAACTGGTCCTAGGATGCTTGATTCCGGTCCAGGGAAGACATGGCTTGGCAGTTCGGTCTGGACTGTTCCCATGAGGCACAGGGTCAAGACTGATTTGCATATGGCTATGTCTGAACTGGGGTGGCGTGGTGAAGCAAAATAACGATGGATTAAACCCAGATCTGTGACTGGGGGTGAATGTTTGCCAATGTGCAGCATTCCGTAAATCATCTTGTGTGTTTTGCATTTCGCCCTAAGTGGGAGGGGTATGCCCAGACGTGGGTCCCGTGCTCACTACGCCACTGGAGTCAAGCTATCCTGGCTGATGAAGGCTGATAGCCTGAAACCGGTCCTAGGATGCTTGATTCCGGTCCAGGGAAGACATGGCTTGGCAGTTCGGTCTGGACTGTTCCCATGAGGCACAGGGTCAAGACTGATTTGCATATGGCTATGTCTGAACTGGGGTGGCGTGGTGAAGCAAAATAATGATGGATTAAACCCAGATCTGTGACTGGGGGTGAATGTTTGCCAATGTGCAGCATTCCGTCCATCATCTTGTGTGTTTTGCATTTCGCCCTAAGTGGGAGGGTATGCCCAGACGTGGGTCCCGTGCTCACTACGCCACTGGAGTCAAGCTATCCTGGCTGATGAAGGCTGATAGCCTGATACCGGTCCTAAGATGCTTGATTCCGGTCCAGGGAAGACATGGCTTGGCAGTTCGGTCTGGACTGTTCCCATGAGGCACAGGGTCAAGACTGATTTGCATATGGCTATGTCTGAACTGGGGTGGCGTGGTGAAGCAAAATAACGATGGATTAAACCCAGATCTGTGACTGTGGGTGAATGTTTGCCAATGTGCAGCATTCTGTCCATCATCTTGTGTGTTTTGCATTTCGCCCTAAGTGGGAGGGGTATGCCCAGACGTGGGTCCCGTGCTCACTACGCCACTGGAGTCAAGCTATCCTGGCTGATGAAGGCTGATAGCCTGAAACCGGTCCTAGGATGCTTGATTCCGGTCCAGGGAAGACATGGCTTGGCAGTTCGGTCTGGACTGTTCCCATGAGGCACAGGGTCAAGACTGATTTGCATATGGCTATGTCTGAACTGGGGTGGCGTGGTGAAGCAAAATAACGATGGATTAAACCCAGATCTGTGACTGGGGGTGAATGGTTGCCAATGTGCAGCATTCCGTCCATCATCTTGTGTGTTTTGCATTTCGCCCTAAGTGGGAGGGGTATGCCCAGACGTGGGTCCCGTGCTCACTACGCCACTGGAGTCAAGCTATCCTGGCTGATGAAGGCTGATAGCCTGAAACCGGTCCTAGGATGCTTGATTCCGGTCCAGGGAAGACATGGCTTGGCAGTTCGGTCTGGACTATTCCCATGAGGCACAGGGTCAAGACTGATTTGCATATGGCTATGTCTGAACTGGGGTGGCATGGTGAAGCAAAATAACGATGGATTAAACCCAGATCTGTGACTGGGGGTGAATGTTTGCCAATGTGCAGCATTCCGACCATCATCCTGTGTGTTTTGCATTTCGCCCTAAGTGGGAGGGGTATGCCCAGACGTGGGGCCCGTGCTCACTACGCCACTGGAGTCAAGCTATCCTGGCTGATGAAGGCTGATAGCCTGAAACCGGTCCTAGGATGCTTGATTCCGGTCCAGGGAAGACATGGCTTGGCAGTTCGGTCTGGACTGTTCCCATGAGGCACAGGGTCAAGACTGATTTGCATATGGCTATGTCTGAACTGGGGTGGCGTGGTGAAGCAAAATAACGATGGATTAAACCCAGATCTGTGACTGGAGGTGAATGGTTGCCAATGTGCAGCATTCCGTCCATCATCTTGTGTGTTTTGCATTTCGCCCTAAGTGGGAGGGGTATGCCCAGACGTGGGTCCCGTGCTCACTACGCCACTGGAGTCAAGCTATCCTGGCTGATGAAGGCTGATAGCCTGAAACCGGTCCTAGGATGCTTGATTCCGGTCCAGGGAAGACATGGCTTGGCAGTTCGGTCTGGACTGTTCCCATGAGGCACAGGGTCAAGACTGATTTGCATATGGCTATGTCTGAACTGGGGTGGCGAGTGAAGCAAAATAACGATGGATTAAACCCAGATCTGTGACTGGGGGTGAATGTTTGCCTATATGCAGCATTCCGTCCATCATCTTGTGTGTTTTGCATTTCACCCTAAGTGGGAGGGGTATGCCCAGACGTGGGTCCCGTGCTCACTACGCCACTGGAGTCAAGCTATCCTGGCTGATGAAGGCTGATAGCCTGAAACTGGTCCTAGGATGCTTGATTCCGGTCCAGGGAAGACATGGCTTGGCAGTTCGGTCTGGACTGTTCCCATGAGGCACAGGGTCAAGACTGATTTGCATATGGCTATGTCTGAACTGGGGTGGCGTGGTGAAGCAAAATAAAGATGGATTAAACCCAGATCTGTGACTGGGGGTGAATGTTTGCCAATGTGCAGCATTCCGTCCATCATCTTGTGTGTTTTGCATTTCGCCCTAAGTGGGAGGGGTATGCCCAGACGTGGGTCCCGTGCTCACTACGCCACTGGAGTCAAGCTATCCTGGCTGATGAAGGCTGATAGCCTGAAACCGGTCCTAGGATGCTTGATTCCGGTCCAGGGAAGACATGGCTTGGCAGTTCGGTCTGGACTGTTCCCATGAGGCACAGGGTCAAGACTGATTTGCATATGGCTATGTCTGAACTGGGGTGGCATGGTGAAGCAAAATAACGATGGATTAAACCCAGATCTGTGACTGGGGGTGAATGTTTGCCAATGTGCAGCATTCCGTCCATCATCTTGTGTGTTTTGCATTTCGCCCTAAGTGGGAGGGGTATGCCCAGACGTGGGTCCTGTGCTCACTACGCCACTGGAGCCAAGCTATCCTGGCTGATGAAGGCTGATAGCCTGAAACTGGTCCTAGGATGCTTGATTCCGGTCCAGGGAAGACATGGCTTGGCAGTTCGGTCTGGACTGTTCCCATGAGGCACAGGGTCAAGACTGATTTGCATATGGCTATGTCTGAACTGGGGTGGCGTGGTGAAGCAAAATAACGATGGATTAAACCCAGATCTGTGACTGGGGGTGAATGTTTGCCAATGTGCAGCATTCCGTCCATCATCTTGTGTGTTTTGCATTTCGCCCTAAGTGGGAGGGGTATGCCCAGACGTGGGTCCCGTGCTCACTACGCCACTGGAGTCAAGCTATCCTGGCTGATGAAGGCTGATAGCCTGAAACCGGTCCTAGGATGCTTGATTCCGGTCCAGGGAAGACATGGCTTGGCAGTTCGGTCTGGACTGTTCCCATGAGGCACAGGGTCAAGACTGATTTGCATATGGCTATGTCTGAACTGGGGTGGCGTGGTGAAGCAAAATAACGATGGATTAAACCCAGATCTGTGACTGGGGGTGAATGTTTGCCAATGTGCAGCATTCCGTCCATCATCTTGTGTGTTTTGCATTTCGCCCTAAGTGGGAGGGGTATGCCCAGACGTGGGTCCCGTGCTCACTACGCCACTGGAGTCAAGCTATCCTGGCTGATGAAGGCTGATAGCCTGATACCGGTCCTAGGATGCTTGATTCCGGTCCAGGGAAGACATGGCTTGGCAGTTCGGTCTGGACTGTTCCCATGAGGCACAGGGTCAAGACTGATTTGCATATGGCTATGTCTGAACTGGGGTGGCGTGGTGAAGCAAAATAACGATGGATTAAACCCAGATCTGTGACTGTGGGTGAATGTTTGCCAATGTGCAGCATTCTGTCCATCATCTTGTGTGTTTTGCATTTCGCCCTAAGTGGGAGGGGTATGCCCAGACGTGGGTCCCGTGCTCACTACGCCACTGGAGTCAAGCTATCCTGGCTGATGAAGGCTGATAGCCTGAAACCGGTCCTAGGATGCTTGATTCCGGTCCAGGGAAGACATGGCTTGGCAGTTCGGTCTGGACTGTTCCCATGAGGCACAGGGTCAAGACTGATTTGCATATGGCTATGTCTGAACTGGGGTGGCGTGGTGAAGCAAAATAACGATGGATTAAACCCAGATCTGTGACTGGGGGTGAATGGTTGCCAATGTGCAGCATTCCGTCCATCATCTTGTGTGTTTTGCATTTCGCCCTAAGTGGGAGGGGTATGCCCAGACGTGGGTCCCGTGCTCACTACGCCACTGGAGTCAAGCTATCCTGGCTGATGAAGGCTGATAGCCTGAAACCGGTCCTAGGATGCTTGATTCCGGTCCAGGGAAGACATGGCTTGGCAGTTCGGTCTGGACTATTCCCATGAGGCACAGGGTCAAGACTGATTTGCATATGGCTATGTCTGAACTGGGGTGGCATGGTGAAGCAAAATAACGATGGATTAAACCCAGATCTGTGACTGGGGGTGAATGTTTGCCAATGTGCAGCATTCCGACCATCATCCTGTGTGTTTTGCATTTCGCCCTAAGTGGGAGGGGTATGCCCAGACGTGGGTCCCGTGCTCACTACGCCACTGGAGTCAAGCTATCCTGGCTGATGAAGGCTGATAGCCTGAAACCGGTCCTAGGATGCTTGATTCCGGTCCAGGGAAGACATGGCTTGGCAGTTCGGTCTGGACTGTTCCCATGAGGCACAGGGTCAAGACTGATTTGCATATGGCTATGTCTGAACTGGGGTGGCGTGGTGAAGCAAAATAACGATGGATTAAACCCAGATCTGTGACTGGGGGTGAATGTTTGCCAATGTGCAGCATTCCGTCCATCATCTTGTGTGTTTTGCATTTCGCCCTAAGTGGGAGGGGTATGCCCAGACGTGGGTCCCGTGCTCACTACGCCACTGGAGTCAAGCTATCCTGGCTGATGAAGGCTGATAGCCTGAAACCGGTCCTAGGATGCTTGATTCCGGTCCAGGGAAGACATGGCTTGGCAGTTCGGTCTGGACTGTTCCCATGAGGCACAGGGTCAAGACTGATTTGCATATGGCTATGTCTGAACTGGGGTGGCGTGGTGAAGCAAAATAACGATGGATTAAACCCAGATCTGTGACTGGGGGTGAATGGTTGCCAATGTGCAGCATTCCGTCCATCATCTTGTGTGTTTTGCATTTCGCCCTAAGTGGGAGGGGTATGCCCAGACGTGGGTCCCGTGCTCACTACGCCACTGGAGTCAAGCTATCCTGGCTGATGAAGGCTGATAGCCTGAAACCGGTCCTAGGATGCTTGATTCCGGTCCAGGGAAGACATGGCTTGGCAGTTCGGTCTGGACTGTTCCCATGAGGCACAGGGTCAAGACTGATTTGCATATGGCTATGTCTGAACTGGGGTGGCGAGGTGAAGCAAAATAACGATGGATTAAACCCAGATCTGTGACTGGGGGTGAATGTTTGCCTATATGCAGCATTCCGTCCATCATCTTGTGTGTTTTGCATTTCACCCTAAGTGGGAGGGGTATGCCCAGACGTGGGTCCCGTGCTCACTACGCCACTGGAGTCAAGCTATCCTGGCTGATGAAGGCTGATAGCCTGAAACTGGTCCTAGGATGCTTGATTCCGGTCCAGGGAAGACATGGCTTGGCAGTTCGGTCTGGACTGTTCCCATGAGGCACAGGGTCAAGACTGATTTGCATATGGCTATGTCTGAACTGGGGTGGCGTGGTGAAGCAAAATAACGATGGATTAAACCCAGATCTGTGACTGGGGGTGAATGTTTGCCAATGTGCAGCATTCCGTCCATCATCTTGTGTGTTTTGCATTTCGCCCTAAGTGGGAGGGGTATGCCCAGACGTTGTTCCCGTGCTCACTACGCCACTGGAGTCAAGCTATCCTGGCTGATTAAGGCTGATAGCCTGAAACCGGTCCTAGGATGCCTGATTCCGGTCCAGGGAAGACATGGCTTGGCAGTTCGGTCTGGACTATTCCCATGAGGCACAGGGTCAAGACTGATTTGCATATGGCTATGTCTGAACTGGGGTGGCGTGGTGAAGCAAAATAACGATGGATTAAACCCAGATCTGTGACTGGGGGTGAATGTTTGCCAATGTGCAGCATTCCGACCATCATCCTGTGTGGTTTGCATTTTGCCCTAAGTGGGAGGGGTATGCACAGACGTGGGTCCCGTGCTCACTACGCCACTGGAGTCAAGCTATCCTGGCTGATGAAGGCTGATAGCCTGAAACCGGTCCTAGGATGCTTGATTCCGGTCCAGGGAAGACATGGCTTGGCAGTTCGGTCTGGACTGTTCCCATGAGGCACAGGGTCAAGACTGATTTGCATATGGCTATGTCTGAACTGGGGTGGCGTGGTGAAGCAAAATAACGATGGATTAAACCCAGATCTGTGACTGGGGGTGAATGTTTGCCAATGTACAGCATTCCGTCCATCATCTTGTGTGTTTTGCATTTCGCCCTAAGTGGGAGGGGTATGCCCAGACGTGGGTCCCGTGCTCACTACGCCACTGGAGTCAAGCTATCCTGGCTGATGAAGGCTGATAGCCTGAAACCCGTCCTAGGATGCTTGATTCTGGTCCAGGGAAGACATGGCTTGGCAGTTCGGTCTGGACTGTTCCCATGAGGCACAGGGTCAAGACTGATTTGCATATGGCTATGTCTGAACTGGGGTGGCGTGGTGAAGCAAAATAACGATGGATTAAACCCAGATCTGTGATTGGGGGTGAATGTTTGCCAATGTGCAGCATTCCGTCCATCATCTTGTGTGTTTTGCATTTCGCCCTAAGTGGGAGGGGTATGCCCAGACGTGGGTCCCGTGCTCACTACGCCACTGGAGTCAAGCTATCCTGGCTGATGAAGGCTGATAGCCTGAAACTGGTCCTAGGATGCTTGATTCCGGTCCAGGGAAGACATGGCTTGGCAGTTCGGTCTGGACTGTTCCCATGAGGCACAGGGTCAAGACTGATTTGCATATGGCTATGTCTGAACTGGGGTGGCGTGGTGAAGCAAAATAACGATGGATTAAACCCAGATCTGTGACTGGGGGTGAATGTTTGCCAATGTGCAGCATTCCGTCCATCATCTTGTGTGTTTTGCATTTCGCCCTAAGTGGGAGGGGTATGCCCAGACGTGGGTCCCGTGCTCACTACGCCACTGGAGTCAAGCTATCCTGGCTGATGAAGGCTGATAGCCTGAAACCGGTCCTAGGATGCTTGATTCCGGTCCAGGGAAGACATGGCTTGGCAGTTCGGTCTGGACTATTCCCATGAGGCACAGGGTCAAGACTGATTTGCATATGGCTATGTCTGAACTGGGGTGGCGTGGTGAAGCAAAATAACGATGGATTAAACCCAGATCTGTGACTGGGGGTGAATGTTTGCCAATGTGCAGCATTCCGACCATCATCCTGTGTGGTTTGCATTTCGCCCTAAGTGGGAGGGGTATGCCCAGACGTGGGTCCCGTGCTCACTACGCCACTGGAGTCAAGCTATCCTGGCTGATGAAGGCTGATAGCCTGAAACCGGTCCTAGGATGCTTGATTCCGGTCCAGGGAAGACATGGCTTGGCAGTTCGGTCTGGACTGTTCCCATGAGGCACAGGGTCAAGACTGATTTGCATATGGCTATGTCTGAACTGGGGTGGCGTGGTGTAGCAAAATAACGATGGATTAAACCCAGATCTGTGGCTGGGGGTGAATGTTTGCCAATGTGCAGCATTCCGTCCATCATCTTGTGTGTTTTGCATTTCGCCCTAAGTGGGAGGGGTATGCCCAGAAGTGGGTCCCGTGCTCACTACGCCACTGGAGTCAAGCTATCCTGGCTGATGAAGGCTGATAGCCTGATACCGGTCCTAGGATGCTTGATTCCAGTCCAGGGAAGACATGGCTTGGCAGTTCGGTCTGGACTGTTCCCATGAGGCACAGGGTCAAGACTGATTTGCATATGGCTTTGTCTGAACTGGGGTGGCGTGGTGAAGCAAAATAACGATGGATTAAACCCAGATCTGTGACTGTGGGTGAATGTTTGCCAATGTGCAGCATTCTGTCCATCATCTTGTGTGTTTTGCATTTCGCCCTAAGTGGGAGGGGTATGCCCAGACGTGGGTCCCTTGCTCACTACGCCACTGGAGTCAAGCTATCCTGGCTGATGAAGGCTGATAGCCTGAAACCGGTCCTAGGATGCTTGATTCCGGTCCAGGGAAGACATGGCTTGGCAGTTCGGTCTGGACTGTTCCCATGAGGCACAGGGTCAAGACTGATTTGCATATGGCTATGTCTGAACTGGGGTGGCGTGGTGAAGCAAAATAACGATGGATTAAACCCAGATCTGTGACTGGGGGTGAATGTTTGCCAATGTGCAGCATTCCGTCCATCATCTTGTGTGTTTTGCATTTCGCCCTAAGTGGGAGGGGTATGTCCAGACGTGGGTCCCGTGCTCACTACGCCACTGGAGTCAAGCTATCCTGGCTGATGAAGGCTGATAGCCTGAAACCGGTCCTAGGATGCTTGATTCCGGTCCAGGGAAGACATGGCTTGGCAGTTCGGTCTGGACTATTCCCATGAGGCACAGGGTCAAGACTGATTTGCATATGGCTATGTCTGAACTGGGGTGGCGTGGTGAAGCAAAATAACGATGGATTAAACCCAGATCTGTGACTGGGGGTGAATGTTTGCCAATGTGCAGCATTCCGACCATCATCCTGTGTGGTTTGCATTTCGCCCTAAGTGGGAGGGGTATGCCCAGACGTGGGTCCCGTGCTCACTACGCCACTGGAGTCAAGCTATCCTGGCTGATGAAGGCTGATAGCCTGAAACCGGTCCTAGGATGCTTGATTCCGGTCCAGGGAAGACATGGCTTGGCAGTTCGGTCTGGACTGTTCCCATGAGGCACAGGGTCAAGACTGATTTGCATATGGCTATGTCTGAACTGGGGTGGCGTGGTGTAGCAAAATAACGATGTATTAAACCCAGATCTGTGGCTGGGGGTGAATGTTTGCCAATGTGCAGCATTCCGTCCATCATCTTGTGTGTTTTGCATTTCGCCCTAAGTGGGAGGGGTATGCCCAGAAGTGGGTCCCGTGCTCACTACGCCACTGGAGTCAAGCTATCCTGGCTGATGAAGGCTGATAGCCTGATACCGGTCCTAGGATGCTTGATTCCAGTCCAGGGAAGACATGGCTTGGCAGTTCGGTCTGGACTGTTCCCATGAGGCACAGGGTCAAGACTGATTTGCATATGGCTTTGTCTGAACTGGGGTGGCGTGGTGAAGCAAAATAACGATGGATTAAACCCAGATCTGTGACTGTGGGTGAATGTTTGCCAATGTGCAGCATTCTGTCCATCATCTTGTGTGTTTTGCATTTCGCCCTAAGTGGGAGGGGTATGCCCAGACGTGGGTCCCTTGCTCACTACGCCACTGGAGTCAAGCTATCCTGGCTGATGAAGGCTGATAGCCTGAAACCGGTCCTAGGATGCTTGATTCCGGTCCAGGGAAGACATGGCTTGGCAGTTCGGTCTGGACTGTTCCCATGAGGCACAGGGTCAAGACTGATTTGCATATGGCTATGTCTGAACTGGGGTGGCGTGGTGAAGCAAAATAACGATGGATTAAACCCAGATCTGTGACTGGGGGTGAATGGTTGCCAATGTGCAGCATTCCGTCCATCATCTTGTGTGTTTTGCATTTCGCCCTAAGTGGGAGGGGTATGCCCAGACGTGGGTCCCGTGCTCACTACGCCACTGGAGTCAAGCTATCCTGGCTGATGAAGGCTGATAGCCTGAAACCGGTCCTAGGATGCTTGATTCCGGTCCAGGGAAGACATGGCTTGGCAGTTCGGTCTGGACTATTCCCATGAGGCACAGGGTCAAGACTGATTTGCATATGGCTATGTCTGAACTGGGGTGGCATGGTGAAGCAAAATAACGATGGATTAAACCCAGATCTGTGACTGGGGGTGAATGTTTGCCAATGTGCAGCATTCCGACCATCATCCTGTGTGTTTTGCATTTCGCCCTAAGTGGGAGGGGTATGCCCAGACGTGGGTCCCGTGCTCACTACGCCACTGGAGTCAAGCTATCCTGGCTGATGAAGGCTGATAGCCTGAAACCGGTCCTAGGATGCTTGATTCCGGTCCAGGGAAGACATGGCTTGGCAGTTCGGTCTGGATTGTTCCCATGAGGCACAGGGTCAAGACTGATTTGCATATGGCTATGTCTGAACTGGGGTGGCGTGGTGAAGCAAAATAACGATGGATTAAACCCAGATCTGTGACTGGGGGTGAATGTTTGCCAATGTGCAGCATTCCGTCCATCATCTTGTGTGTTTTGCATTTTGCCCTAAGTGGGAGGGGTATGCCCAGACGTGGGTCCCGTGCTCACTACGCCACTGGAGTCAAGCTATCCTGGCTGATGAAGGCTGATAGCCTGAAACCGGTCCTAGGATGCTTGATTCCGGTCCAGGGAAGACATGGCTTGGCAGTTCGGTCTGGACTGTTCCCATGAGGCACAGGGTCAAGACTGATTTGCATATGGCTATGTCTGAACTGGGGTGGCGTGGTGAAGCAAAATAACGATGGATTAAACCCAGATCTGTGACTGGAGGTGAATGGTTGCCAATGTGCAGCATTCCGTCCATCATCTTGTGTGTTTTGCATTTCGCCCTAAGTGGGAGGGGTATGCCCAGACATGGGTCCCGTGCTCACTACGCCACTGGAGTCAAGCTATCCTGGCTGATGAAGGCTGATAGCCTGAAACCGGTCCTAGGATGCTTGATTCCGGTCCAGGGAAGACATGGCTTGGCAGTTCGGTCTGGACTGTTCCCATGAGGCACAGGGTCAAGACTGATTTGCATATGGCTATGTCTGAACTGGGGTGGCGAGGTGAAGCAAAATAACGATGGATTAAACCCAGATCTGTGACTGGGGGTGAATGTTTGCCTATATGCAGCATTCCGTCCATCATCTTGTGTGTTTTGCATTTCACCCTAAGTGGGAGGGGTATGCCCAGACGTGGGTCCCGTGCTCACTACGCCACTGGAGTCAAGCTATCCTGGCTGATGAAGGCTGATAGCCTGAAACTGGTCCTAGGATGCTTGATTCCGGTCCAGGGAAGACATGGCTTGGCAGTTCGGTCTGGACTGTTCCCATGAGGCACAGGGTCAAGACTGATTTGCATATGGCTATGTCTGAACTGGGGTGGCGTGGTGAAGCAAAATAAAGATGGATTAAACCCAGATCTGTGACTGGGGGTGAATGTTTGCCAATGTGCAACATTCCGTCCATCATCTTGTGTGTTTTGCATTTCACCCTAAGTGGGAGGGGTATGCCCAGACGTGGGTCCCGTGCTCACTACGCCACTGGAGTCAAGCTATCCTGGCTGATGAAGGCTGATAGCCTGAAACCGGTCCTAGGATGCTTGATTCCGGTCCAGGGAAGACATGGCTTGGCAGTTCGGTCTGGACTGTTCCCATGAGGCACAGGGTCAAGACTGATTTGCATATGGCTATGTCTGAACTGGGGTGGCGTGGTGAAGCAAAATAACGATGGATTAAAGCCAGATCTGTGACTGGGGGTGAATGTTTGCCAATGTGCAGCATTCCGTCCATCATCTTGTGTGTTTTGCATTTCACCCTAAGTGGGAGGGGTATGCCCAGACGTGGGTCCCGTGCTCACTACGCCACTGGAGCCAAGCTATCCTGGCTGATGAAGGCTGATAGCCTGAAACTGGTCCTAGGATGCTTGATTCCGGTCCAGGGAAGACATGGCTTGGCAGTTCGGTCTGGACTGTTCCCATGAGGCACAGGGTCAAGACTGATTTGCATATGGCTATGTCTGAACTGGGGTGGCGTGGTGAAGCAAAATAACGATGGATTAAACCCAGATCTGTGACTGGGGGTGAATGTTTGCCAATGTGCAGCATTCCATCCATCATCTTGTGTGTTTTGCATTTCGCCCTAAGTGGGAGGGGTATGCCCAGACGTGGGTCCCGTGCTCACTACGCCACTGGAGTCAAGCTATCCTGGCTGATGAAGGCTGATAGCCTGAAACCGGTCCTAGGATGCTTGATTCCGGTCCAGGGAAGACATGGCTTGGCAGTTCGGTCTGGACTGTTCCCATGAGGCACAGGGTCAAGACTGATTTGCATATGGCTATGTCTGAACTGGGGTGGCGTGGTGAAGCAAAATAATGATGGATTAAACCCAGATCTGTGACTGGGGGTGAATGTTTGCCAATGTGCAGCATTCCGTCCATCATCTTGTGTGTTTTGCATTTCGCCCTAAGTGGGAGGGGTATGCCCAGACGTGGGTCCCGTGCTCACTACGCCACTGGAGTCAAGCTATCCTGGCTGATGAAGGCTGATAGCCTGAAACCGGTCCTAGGATGCTTGATTCCGGTCCAGGGAAGACATGGCTTGGCAGTTCGGTCTGGACTGTTCCCATGAGGCACAGGGTCAAGACTGATTTGCATATGGCTATGTCTGAACTGGGGTGGCGTGGTGAAGCAAAATAACGATGGATTAAACCCAGATCTGTGACTGGGGGTGAATGTTTGCCAATGTGCAGCATTCCGTCCATCATCTTGTGTGTTTTGCATTTCGCCCTAAGTGGGAGGGGTATGCCCAGACGTGGGTCCCGTGCTCACTACGCCACTGGAGTCAAGCTATCCTGGCTGATGAAGGCTGATAGCCTGAAACCGGTCCTAGGATGCTTGATTCCGGTCCAGGGAAGACATGGCTTGGCAGTTCGGTCTGGACTGTTCCCATGAGGCACAGGGTCAAGACTGATTTGCATATGGCTATGTCTGAACTGGGGTGGCGTGGTGAAGCAAAATAACGATGGATTAAAGCCAGATCTGTGACTGGGGGTGAATGTTTGCCAATGTGCAGCATTCCGTCCATCATCTTGTGTGTTTTGTATTACAAAGAAGGCGCTGTCCCTAGGGCAGCCGCATACTCATGCTGCCCTCAGGCAGCACATTCAAGTGAAATACGGAGCAGCTGTCTAAAACCTGCTCCATATTTCACAGTGCAGATAGCAACCCTCCTGGACGTTCAAGATGGGATTATCGATCCCCCTGTAGGTGGGTGCAGTGAGTGGGATTAGAGATCCCGCCTGCAGGGACCCCCTTTTTTACCTCCAGAGGGCTGCCTTTAGGAAGTGCACTAAAAGTGCGCAACCTTCTTATGGCGGACTTTCAGTGCACCTCTTAAAGGCATGTTGCCTCTGTGCCCATGTCAGTAATATGGCGCAGGTGCAGAGGCAAAATGATTCTCTCATTTGCATGGGGACACGCCCCCATGCAAATGAGGAAACGCCCTCTCTTGATAGCGCTGGGGGCACTCAAATGTCTACGAACCCTTCTGTAATACTGCCCTAGATGTCATAAGAATGATATGTCTACAAACTACATTTCATTCATAAACATGAGGCCAGTAGCTCAACCAATCGCAATGCCAGGAATTCCACTTGCAGTCCGACTGAATCTTCTTATAAATGCAAAATCATTTGACCAATGAATACTACAAGCAGCATATTATAGCCATACATGAAAAGAGGCTAAATGTTCTGGTGAGAAATTTAAAAAACCCAAACGGCAAAATGTCACTTACCCAGATTCTCTTTTAAGCAGATAAGTTTATTTTTATCCCGCTTGGAATTTTTTGGCCCCTTTGCTCTCTTAAAATGTTAGGAACTTCTTGTTAGTATATTGTAACAGTTTTTTAATCCCATTTACTTGGACATCACATTATTTCTTAACTATTTGAATTGTACATGAAAGTTCCAAAATGTCCCAGCATCTTTTTCTGGGACAGGCCTTGAGCTCAACATAGCTAATGAAGTGAGACCCAAGGGACCATTAGAGAGCCTGTATCTCATCTGTGTGCTAATAGCTCAGATGTATGCTGTGGAAAGTCGAGTACAACAACTAAACTACTTTACCTACTCTTTTATTTCTACCTGGAAAAAAGGTGTTATCTCAACATATAAATATACACACTCATGGTCACAAGTCTAGCAAACTATGATTTCTCTGCTTATTTTTCACATTGGGCAACACAGAGGAAACCAACTGCCTTCTTTTTGTATCCATTAAACAGTTCATGCAGGACTATGCAGGTGGGCTTCGTATGTTTATGTCTATACGGAAAGTTGAATACTGAATAAGAAAGTGGTATTTTTTAATAACTAGACAGGAACTGTTGGAAATTACCATCTTTTGCATGGTAGCTCCCCAGATTTATGCTTTCTTTTGCTGACCCCATTTTTGTTGGCCATAGAAATCTGCATACTTTGCCCCTGCTAACCAACAGTAAAGTGCTTGTGATCTCCTTTGTAAACATGGCAAAATTGGCGTTCACCTAACTTGGCACATTGAATTTACTTAGAAAGTCCCTAGTATATGGTACTACCTGTTCCCAGACGCCGGTAAATGTAAGTGCTATTAGTGGGCTGCAGCACTCATTGTGCCACCCACTGCAAGTAGCCCTTTAAAGCATGTCTCCAAGCCAACTTCTGCAGCCTGGGTGTGCAGTTTAAACCTGCTATTTCGACCTAGAAAAGTAAACAATTTCCCTGGCATTAACCTTCCTTTTTAATAATTATAATTCACACCCAAGGTAGGCATTAAAAGCCTATGGGGCATGGGATTTAAAGTAGCACATGTATACTTAATGGTTTATATATCCTGGCAGTCAAAAACCTCCAAGTCGTTTTTCACTGTGACAAAGCTGGCTCTCTCATAGGTTAACACCGGCTTACACTCTTGCATATGATGTTAAGAGTTAAATTATTTTTCGGACTAGCTAGAAAATATTTCAAGAATATATAATATAAAATCCAACTTAATGGTCAAGTCACATTTTATATTGTTATTTTGGAAATTACACTTTAATAAGTTGTCATTTTCCTTCCTTTAAACCAAAAGGCTTTCCTGTTAGTATCCAGCTGTAACCTGGCCCCTGATGGCTCTACTGTGGTGAGATGTGTATTGCTCCCAGACAGTGGACAAAGGGTCTGGGTTTGGAGAGAGGGTCTCCTCCCTTGGCATGATGGTGAAAGGGCTGTGCTTAGCCCCTTCCTGAGCTTCAGAGGCTGCCTACCTTGTCACTGGCAGATAAATCTCTCACCTAGGCCTGCCTCCCTTTTGTCTCTCTACTGAGGCTGGCTTCAAACCCAGTGGGAGGAGAGCAACTCACTTGTACTGGTTTAGGGGGTGAACAAAGGATTGCTCTTCATCCTTAGTCGCTGGGAATGAATGTGGACCCCACAAAACTCTCCTTAGAATACTCCTGGACCTGTAAAAATCACAGGAAGATCTACCCTGCTGTCCGAAGGACCTGAAGGAAGATTAGACCTTCCTGCCTGGAAGCCACGACCACAGAAGTGACTCCTAGGTTCAGTCGCTGACCTACTGTTTGAGCTACAGGGACGTAATAAGCTTCTAGAGGCCTCTCTCCCTGCAACTGCCCAGCTGACAAGTTCTAACTTGACCTGCCCTGGGCCCAGCTGCTTGCATCTGTTAGAGAGAGCCCTAACCGGGAAATATCCTTTACTCTGCAGTCTTTACAACGACCAGCCTTTACAACAAAGTCACTACCCCGCCTGCGACGTTAGCATGTGTTACTTTACCACGCAAGTCATTACAACGACATGCTGTAGGGGGCGCGTTGTTGGACTGGTGTTGGATTTTTAAGTCCAACACCTTCCCTACTGTTTCATAGACTAGAGTTGGAATAGTAATTTATACTATTCCAAAGTCCAGTGCCCCCTAAAGCAAGTGGTTGTAACGCCTTGTGTGCTAAAGTAACACGTGGTAATGTCATAGGCTGGGTACTGAGTGTGTTGTAAAGGCATGCGTGGTAAATGCCTGCGGGGTTCCATCATACAACCGCCCTAATCCCCATTGGTGTCCCCTAGGTCCTGGACCCTTGGCTTATGTTAGAATGTACTCCTCTTGCTCCCAAACTGTAGGAAGAGTGATTTAGAAACTTTGTGCACAAACTTTCTTCCTGGAGAACCAAGGGAGACTGGGGTCACCATCCAAGTTCAGCCATTGATGTCAAATCAGTAGTTGGTCTCAACTTGCCGGTTTGCCCCGCTGAACCAGATCCGACTTCCAGAAAAATTTCTACATTTGAACATAGAGGGCTTCACCAGGACTAATGCCAAGCAGCATCCGATTGACATTGAAGTCTTCCCAGGCACGGACTTTGGAATTTGCTCACTTTGAGGATTCCTGTCTTTGTAGATCACCACACCCAGGCTCTGCTTTTCAGGAGCCCACTGTCATAGAGCCCTGCTCTGGATTCAGCTTGCAGCTTGCCCTACCCATGACTTGTTGATGAGCACTTTTTCTCGATAAAAGTTTCTAATTCAGAAGGTAAACATTCCAGCTGAGACTAACCTGGTCACTGTGTCCGACCTGCGATCGTTTGCGGTCAGCCTTAACTTTTGACTTTGACCCGGTCTAGCGCAACCAGATACCTGCGGTTGCTACTTTGTGCGTTTTGGCGATTATTTTTTAATTGAAACTTTAAAAATTCATATACCTGGACCGACTTATTGGATTATTGTAATTCTGGTGTAATTTTCTTTATTAAAATATTCTCTATTTTCCTAAGTTGATTTGGGTCTTGTCTTGGGGTTGCACTTTATTACTGTTTGAGTGCTCCATAAATACTTAAAAATTTTCCTTTAAGTTAAGTGTGACTGTTTTGTGCCAAACTACCAGAGGGTTAGGCGCAGGTTTATTTAGTGACTTCACTGGTTCACCTTAACAAGGATTGTGTTTAGTATTTGAAGTGAGTACATACCCATTCATATAATAGTCCATTTACTTACAAGGACCTACTTTTAAGGTACCTGCTAAGAGAAAACAGATTCATCATTGAGGTTCTGTTATTGCAAACTAATCACGTGTTCACTTTTCTCCATAAAATCATGTGTTTTTCATTGGACTTGTTTAGCCAGGTCTTTTTGACAGAGACAGAATATGGGCCTCCAAAACTTCAGCCTCCTAGAAAATATGATTTTGAATTCTACCAGAGTCCATGAGAATGTGAAAAATAATCATTTACATATTTTTGTTTAATTCTGTTGTCATAGGACTTACTTTTTAAATGTGCCAAAAAGGATAAAGTGTAAATTGCCTTTTGTTTCCAAATATGTATTTGATTAGATTGTGTACCGTTCAGTCAACTCTATAGAGAACATCATTGGATTACCACCTTTATGGCAAACGCATGCTTAAATAATATGTAATGTGGATCATCAATATCAAAAACTAAAAACAATAGCCAGAAAAGAAGGACGTTTTTCTACAGGTGCGGCTGGTGTTCAAGAGCGTGAAGGGCATTGACTGACCTTCAATGGGGAGGAGGAGAAGAAAATTAGAGTATTTTATAACCCTGGGTGGTGAACTCCGCTCCGCTCGCGGAGTTTGCGGAGTTTTCCGCACTCCGCGTTACGCGGAGCTCACGGAGTTCCGAAAAACTCCGCTTTGCGCAGCGGAGCAAAGTTTTTTTCCTCGCTCGCGTTCACCAACGTCAAGTTGGCGGGCGCGAGCGAGGAAAATCCACCTCCTGGTGAGATTTTTCCTCGTTCGCGATCGTCAACATCAAGTTGGCGAGCGCGAGCATGGAAAATAAACCTCCCGGCGAGATTTCTCAACGCGGGGGGTCGGGTTTCTCATTGCGAGTGGTCGCGTATGCTCGCGACCGCTTGCGTTGAGAAACTGCCTGTTCATGTTGAGAAAGCTGCTGCTCGAGTAAAAATCTACTTGAGCGGCAGAAAGGAAAGCAGCACTCGCTTGCGCGGTGCATGGTGCTGTTCGCGATGATTGCACAGTGCGGACAAGCGAACGGCATTTTTCTATCGCACTCCGCCGCTTGCGGAGCTCCGCTTAGTGCAACGGAGTTTTTTCCACTTTGCGGAGTTTCGGGTAGCACAACTCCGCGAACTCTGCCCAGGGTTAGTATTTTAGCACAGAGGCTCGTGATAAATTGGGTTGTATGTTGGAACAACGAGTTCCCCAACGACGACTTCCCTAACAACGAGGTCGCAACCACGACCTTGTCTAAACCACGATTTTTTTTACCACGCATTCCTTTACCACGATTTTTCGTGGTAAAGGAATGCGTGTTAAAAAAAATGCTTTCCAACTAGTACCCCGATCCCCCCACGCCTTAAAAACGAATTCCCCCCAGCCTAAAAATATACTCGATCACCAACACATCCTTAAACCAAACACGATCACGCACACCCCTAAAAACTAACCCCAAACCCCTAAAAACTAACCCCAAACCCCCCAACCCCTGCATACTAACACCAATCTCCCCGCCCTCCTAAAACTAATTCCCCACTCTAAAAATAAACACGATCACCCACAAACCCTAATAACTAATTCCCCCTTCCCTAATTATATACACGATCACCCACACACACTAAAAACAAACACAACACCATTTTAACTAATTCCCCCACCTTAAATCTAAACCCCAAACCACTAAAAACTAAACCTAAACCCGCACCACCCCCTGAAAATTTACCCCTCTTACCTGTTCCTCGACGATCTCCTCTGCGACGCTCCTCGGAACTCCGCCCTGCCCGAACACTAGACCGAATCAGCCTTAACCACGCACATGCGTGGTTAAGGCTGAGTCGTTGTTCGGCCAGGCGGAGTTCCGCTTTCGTGACTCCGGAACTCGTTGTTCCGGAGTCGTTGTTCAGGATGTTTCCCGATAAATTGACCTAGATTGCTTTTTTGTTGTGAAGGATTGGTGTGAGGACTGGAGAGTCCTGTGCATCTGTTGAGTGAGGAAATCCTCGCCCTGCAGGCACATTCAGGGGCAGTGACATCACAGTGAGTGGCATTGGAAGGTTAAGCAGTGCTGAATTTGTTTGCATTTGGGTGTTATAGCTGTGGCCCAGGGCGGGTTCAGCAAAACTTCATTCAAGTAATGGGCTGTGGGTGGAGCTCTACCTCCTTCACTCTCACCCACTGCTGGTTTGGTTATTGATGCTAAAGGCAGGCTGGAGGAGGAGTCCAACATCTCTTCACTCTGACTTTCGGTTTCACAATCTCGAGAAGTGCTGTAGAGAACAATGTCTTTTTGCTGAAGAAAAGCTGTTGTTGAGGAAGAGCCTTGAGCGAGTGGTACCATAACTTTATTTACATTGTGAACAGCCCACAATCTCTGCTGAAGGAGCTTGCGCCTTCCATCTGTACTGTTTGTTCAGTAAAAGTAAGCCACCTGTGACTGCAGCAATAATCAAGCAACTAGTTAATTAATATTTTATTGTTGCTGCAATCGTCTAGTTTAAATAAAAAACATGCACATCTCTAGATTATTTTGTTATTCTTTTCCAATTGTGTTGTGACTGAAAAATAGCACGCAACTGTTTTTATAACCATGCTAAATGGTTATAGAAACAAGATACCGAAAGCTCAGCTGTGTGCCCTTTTTCACTCCTTAAAGGGAAATCTCAGCACAGATTCAAGTACCAAAATAATGTGAAGAGATTCATGTTTTTCATTCAAAGTATGTGACTGGAGCAACAACCAAACAACAAATAACTGCTTGTGTGATTGTTGCTGCAGGCGTGGCTGGGTAACTTAGAATGAACAATCCATAAAAAATTTAACAAGTGCTACGCGTTGGCACTGTTTCTCTCAAAGAGTATTTAGGTGTCTTGTAAGAGAGGAGTTAGAGGAAGGACGCCCGACGCATTACCAGGCAAGCCCACTAGCCCCATCGCCTCACCCTTCGCTCCCTGACCAATCTTCCTCTGTTGACATCCTAGAACAAAAGTTAGCGAGCTGGTCGCAGTCTCAGGAAACATCTCAGGAAACTTCTCGAGCACTAACGGAGCGGGGCCCAGAACCGTTAGGCCAAACAGCCAGTCTGGAGAACAAAAGTTTACAAGATGACTCAGAATTCTTAACCAGTGGAGCCAACACGCAACAGCTCGAAATTAAAACTTTACTTAATCTCATACTGGATGAGATTAGGGATATGAAAAAAATCTCAGGAAAATGAGATCGCTGCTCTTCATCTCCGTCTTGAAAAAATTGAAGAATCTGTTGCAGGTATTCCCGCAAGATTTCAGGAAGCTGAATCAAGGATAGCCCACCTGGAGGACCAGATGAGTTCCGTGAACCAGAAAATTAACTCGGTGACGGAAGACAAAATTGTCCTTGAGAACAAGCTCGAAGAATTGGAAAATCATTCACGCCGCTCTAATCTACGGATTGTTGGAGTACCCGAGGGGAGTGAGGGAACTAATACTCTCCTGTGGGTTGAGTCATTCATCAAGCAAAAAGTGCTTCCGGATTTCACTGGAGACTTAACACTAACTAGGGCACATCGGGTTCCTGCCCATTCCATTCCTAATTCCAAGTTCCCTCGTACAATTCTGACTAACTTTGCCGATTTTAGAGTAAAAGAGAACATTTTGACTAAAGCGATTCAGCAGAGACAGTTTACCATCAACGAGGGGACTAAATGTCGGATCTTTCCAGATATGTCTGCGGTGGCGGTTCGCAGATGTAAAGAGTTTGTGAAGCTCTTATATCAATTAAAAGCACAGGGAGCTCAGGCATCTATTGTGCAGCAATCCAAGCTCAGGGTGTTGGCTAAAGGGAAATTTCATATGTTTTCTCGCATTGAGGAGGCCCAGGATTTATTGAAAGAGATTTCCACTGCAAAATGAATTTGTGCTTACTATTGATTATTTGGTTTATGATTGGTTTATGATTGTTAGGTCTTTACTGCTGTGTGGGGGGGGAGATCACCTAGAGTGCAGGCACAGGGCACCCCATAGTGTAGAAGGGAGGGGAGAGATGTGGTTTGCGGGGCCTGAGGGGACGACCACATTTCTGGGGGGGCTTCTTCGGGTTAGTGGTAGGGGAGTGCTGGGAGGTATGTCAGATGGGCTAGGTATAGCAGTAAAAAATGAACAGGAAAAATATAAAGTTTGTAGAATTACTTTGAATTTAGGAGGTCAAATCAGATGGAACCAAAAATGCAGAATACAGCAGGCTAAACAAGATGAAACTAATAAATGCAGAATATAAGAATTGTTACATGTAATGTCAATGGATTACTTAACCCGCGGAAAAGCGCTGCTCTTCTGAATTGGATCACCTCCCTCTCTCCCGAGATTGTATTTTTACAAGAAACACATCTCAGGACCGATACCCCAAAGATAGCACTTCCCAAGAAGTATCTGCAGGCATATTTTTCATCTGCCAATTTAGCTGTCCGAGGGGTAGGGATCTTATTATCAAACACCCTTGACTGGCAGGTTAAGGATGTTCAACGAGATGGGAAAGGTAGATGGCTTTGGGTGAAAGTAAAGCTGCAAGAAACAGTCCTGAATCTGGTTAATTATTACGGTCCTATTGAGGATGATACTGCAGCACTCGGTCAAATTTACCAATTAGCAGTACGAATGGAAGGCATATTAATTTTGGGGGGTGATTTTAATTTTATTCAGAATCTGGCACTTGATACATCAAACAAGGCGAAGCGCCAACCAAAGCCTAAAACTGCAAAATTAATAAGCAGCCTCACAAAAGATTTCTCATTAATAGACCCCTGGAGACTAGGCCACCCTAGTCTCTCGCAATTTACCTGTTATTCAGCAAGATTTAGATCAGCTTCACGATTGGATTATTTCTTAGTGGATAAACTGGTTGCCAATGGCCCGGCAGAAATATTGGCCAATTCTTTTTCAGATCACTCTTTAGTTTCATTTACATTAAAGTTAGGTAGCACTACAAAAAAGAGGTCTAGATGGCAATTTGATAAATCCTTACTACAAGATATGACTTGGTTGACAGAAACCAGAGGGTTTATCAAGGAGTTCTTTCAGCTTAATTTAAATACGGCCCCCTGTTTACGGTCTGGGAGGCTTTCAAAGCTACTTTTAGAGGCCAGACTATATCATATAAAGCAAGAATAAATAATGTACGGAAACACAAGATTCTGGCACTACAGACTGCCGTGGAAAAGGCCAGACTAAAGGTATCCCTAACAGATACACCAGAGCCTATTATAAAAGCACAACAGCAAGAACTAGTTAGAGCTAAGGAGGAATTGAAGGATTTCTTCTTAATAGAGGAAATTACAGGGAGTAAGGCCTATCAACAAAAACTTTACGAGGAAAGTCAGCAGATTGGTAGATTTCTGGCGTGGTCCATGAAATCTCAAAAAGCTGCTCAATTAGTCAAATTAAAAATCCATCAACAGGTGTGCTAGAAGATGATAAATTGGCTATTGCTGAGGTGTTCCTTGCACATTTTAATCAAATCTACGCAGAAACACAGGTGATAGATGAGGTAGAATTAATGAGTTACTTTGATACATTGGAGCTACCTCTGTTATCACAGCAGTTTTCGGAGGCTTTGAATGCTCAAATAGGAATTCCAGAAGCTCAATCAGTATTAAATAGTATGCCTAATGCTAAGGCCAGTGGAGCGGACGGGATCCCTGTAGAAGTATACAAGGCATTTCAAGACGAATTACTTCCCTTTTTAGTAAAATTGCTCAATCAAATAAAAGAAGGTATAGATATCCCCAAAAGTTTTAAGGAATCGGTGTTAGTAGTCTTTCTTAAAAAGATAAAGATCCCTGCGATCCCAGTTCTTATCGTCCTATTAGTCTGTTAAATACAGATTATAAATTGCTCATGAAAATCTGGGCAAAAAGGATAGCTCCCTGTGCACAACAAGTGGTTCATAGCGACCAAAATGGTTTTATTCCAGGACGTTTGATGGCATCCAATACGTATTTTTTAATGCAAGCCATCGATTATTTTTCTATTAATAAGACTAATGCGGTGTTTATGATGATGGATGCCGAAAAGGCTTTTGATTTAGTAGATTGAAGTGCTTTATTTTGCAAAAGTTTGGTTTCCTGCCACAATTTTTACAGATGCTAAAACAAGTATATAGCTGTACAGAAGCCAAAATCATTATCAATGGGTCAGAAGCCGGCAAGGTTAATATTAAACGTGGCACACGGCAGGGATGCCCGCTATCCCCCCTTCTGTTTTCATTGTTCATTGAACCCCTAGCTGTGAGGATTCGGAAAAACCTAATGATCTTGCCTCCCATATGGGGGATGGCAAAAATCAAGCTTTATGCAGATGACATTATTTTATATCTGATAGCAGGGGCAGTTAATGTACAGAATGCTCTGGATGAAATCCAAAAGTTTACACAGGTGGGTGGATACAAAGTAAATCAAGCAAAAACCGAAATTTTAACATTCAATGTGATTCCTTCGGATATTCCAGCTTCTATTCAGTTAAAACCACTGCATCCTGTTAGATATTTGGGGATACGCGTTACAAATGATTTTGGGCAATTATTATTTTTGAATTATACTAGTATGCTCACGAAAGTGAAAAAGCTATTAGATAAATGGTCTTTGCTTCAATTATCCTTAATAGGGAGGATCTCCATGGTTAAAATGTTAGTGCTTCCACTGTTTTTGTTTCTTTTTATCAACCTTCCCTTGAAAATCCCGAATTATTATTTTAAGGAGTTGGATCAAACAATTAGGAAGTTTATATGGAATAATAAACATCCCAGGGTTAAGATAACTACACTACAATTGGATGTAACATCAGGAGGATTGGCACTCCCACATTTTCCAACCTACTATCAGGCTTCTTTAGTTAACTTACTTTCCCAACTGGGTGAGGAAAATTCAGTTTTTGATAATTTTTTATTGATACATATGCTGAAGGAAAGTGCTATAGGACTCCCCGTTTTTTTACGTCTGGCGAAACTCCCTAAAAAAACAAGATACAAGGTGATACTGTCACTGGCTGAGAGAACTCAGTTATTTTTTAAGTCACAAGATATCCCAGCATTTCATGCATATACCCCTATACAGGATTGTGTAGTAGGAGGTCTCATATTGTATAGAGGGCTTTATCAGTTATGGCAAGAACTGGGTTATGCCCAGCTCGGGGATTTTTACAATTATGAAACATTAACTACCTGGGAAACGGTTCGTTTGCAGGCCACTACATTGACCACTGCCCTTTCTCTGAGTTTTCTACAAATAGTCCATTTTCTTAAAACTAATTATTTAATGATGGGTGAGACGGTACGTTAAATCGCTAAGCAGATGGCAAATAAAATGGTGGGGGTTGGTTGTTGGTATCAGTTACTTCATCAAAAGGCCCACTCTGAAGAGATTTTGACGAAAGAGCTCCAAAAATTTTATTCAGAGACTGGTTGCAAGTTCAATGTCAAAGAATGGAAACAGCTTAGCGAGTTAGCGAATAAAGCACTCAGAGGCGCTAATTACAAAAGAATGAACTTCTTATCCAGATGGTTATTATATTATACACCCCAGAGATTGTCTAAAATGTTCCAAACGAGCCCGAATCAATGTTTTCGATGTAACAAAGAGGGTGATGGTGGATGGGTGCATATATTTTATGAATGTAATAATCTACAGCAATTCTGGGAAGGGGTTTTTGCTGAGATCTCTCTGATTTTGTCCTTGACAATTGAGCCATCAGCTATGTTGGTGCTATTTGGTTCTTCAGGAGAAGTGAAATGTTTTACAAAATACCAGCAGTAGTTTATATTAATTGCTATTGCAGTTGCTAGGTCACTTATTCTTCAAAACTGGAGAACCAATATACAACCCAGTATCGAGCACTGGTTTAATAAAATGTCCAGGACCTGTAGATTAGAGGAGGCCTATGCTAAACGTATAGGAGCAATTGCAAGAGTCAGAGGTATTTGGCAGAATTTCTCTTCTAATGGGGTTACAGATGAAAGGCGATTATAAGATCTAGGCGCTTTTCTCTAGAGGGAAAAATTTCTCTTGACTAACAAATTCTTGTTATTAGCACAATGCACTTTAAAGAATATATGATATTTGTGTATTCGTTAAAAAATATTCGCACATTGCACTTTTTAAATGCTTAGAGATATATCTGCGGCCAGATATGTATGCACTTTATACGAGAATGTTTTCCATTGTGATCTCGCTTATTTTAGACCGACAGTATGTAATGAATACATTTTAGGGAGTATGATTGAGTGTCAGCCATATTACAACTGGGGATTACTGAGAATTATGTTTTATATTCTACAGATAAGATCTAACATGAATGTATTACGGAATGGGTTTTAGAATTGCCGTTAACCATGATCTATCAATTTCTCTGTCCTGCTATTGTTTTGTAGTTATTTATTACCTGCGTTTTCTTGATGTCATATAGTTTGTCGGTTTCTTCTCGTTCAGTGTATTTTTCCTGTTCGAATAAAAATATTTAAAAAAAAAAAGAGAGGAGTCAGTGGAATTTTCCATAGTAACATTTATGTTTCTTATAGATTTCTAAATGCTGTAGACAGTCATTGCTTTTACATATGGCCTGTGTGATGGTATTCAGAAAAGCGTTTGATTAAGCGCCTTCAGGTGTTAGCCTTATCACAGCAGTGAGTTCCACTCGCAAGCACCATTAGCACAACGGTCTGAGAGTGAGAATATTATGTTGCTTACAATGGCTATGTTTCATAAACTGATACACAAAGATTTTGAAATATCACTTTTATCTGTCAAATTTGGTAGTTATAGATATAGCTATTGATACATATTTAGACACAAGTAGCAGGTTTGAATAATGCAATACTTATCTAAAAATAATGTAGGCATATTTTGAGCCAATAAGATTATGCTTAAAATTTCAAAGGGATTACCACGATCAAGGGGCCGATTCCGATCTCGGCCGGTAGGGCTGCGAATCGGATTCGGATTTACCGGATCCGATTCGGAGCCCTGTTTCCCGACCGAATCGTACGCAGGTCCGGCCGAGCGAGTACGATGCAGGCAACCGCGAAAACTCCGACCGACTCGAACGCGGCTTCAACACGCTCCGACCGACTCGCATGGACACGACTCGCACCGCGCTATGGAGACGTTTCCCGGCCGGGTAAGTACGATGCGCGCCGCGAGCAGTCCGATCGACTCGCGCCGTCTGGCTCGAAAAAGCTGTCGGAGCCGGACTTTGGCGGTCCGCGTCGGACCCCCCTGTACGCGTAGGCGCGTGAGTCGCACACAGGGGGACCCATGGGTCCCCCTACCTGTGCGTGTACGGCGCGATCGCTTCGCCGCGTACACGCTGTAGGGGCGCCCTTGTCCGCCTCGCACCCATTGAGTCAATGGGAGCCCGCGTACGCGTTGTACGACAGGCTCCCATTGACTTCAATGGGAGTCCGACCGACTCGAGTCCGATGGCATGCGTGCGCATCGTACTCGATCGGTCGAACTGCCGAGTCCGATTCGGTCGGAAATCTCTCCGGGTCCGGCTCGGTCGGAGAGATTTCCGGCCCGAATCGGAATCGGCCCCCAAGTCTTTAATAATTTAGTCCCAAAAGAGCTCTTTTGCAGTTTAGAACTACCAGGGGCATTTAATGTATAATCTAATGTTTTTGAGGTGTATATGCAACTAGATTGCTGCTTCATTTACTCGTTCTTTGTACTTTTGGAAAGTTTACACCCTCCAATTTTCAAATTTCACCAGCCGTCACTGTATTGTCTATTAATCTTGAAAAGAATTGTGAATTTTATTAAGTTCGTCTTATGCGAACTCAGCATTGAAAGAAGGCAAACAGCCCATTTTCAAGTATATGCTTAGTTTTTGAAAAAGCAAATCAGAGAGTATCATCCCCTACACCCACAGTCCCCTCACCCACTGGAATCATTAATTTAAAGATTCCAACACAGGAATGCACAGGGTCCTATTAAAGACTATAAAACACTTTGACATTCATATTGGCTGGTTTTACACTTGTACACTGATTTACTCGCGTGAAGTCTTTTTTCTGAGCAGGAAGTAGGCGTTTCATTGTAGCACAAAAAGTACTTGCGTGGATATTAACAAATATATTCTAGTCTGAGATTTTTTTCTTATCGCTTACAGTAGTGAACCCATTTTAATGGTGAGAAAGGGCAGCAAAAGTACTCAAAAAAGCATGCTGTATAATTGACAAGGTTTTGCCAGAGGTAGAAATATTTTCACTATGAAGAACAAAAAAGAAAATATGGGATTTCCCAAAGCAAAGGGGTAGCACTGATATCCCATAACCAACCAACCCAGACTCTTCAACACAAGTACATAAACTGCATGCTATAACCAAATGAGTTTATCCTGTGCCTGTAGACCATAGTCCAGGAGAGCGGAGCTCCCACCCACAGTGGAGCAATCACAGGCCAGCCCCTGCAGCTGCTCAGGCATGGAGCCATCCAGGGGAACACAGTAGCATTGTCACTTTCACTGCGACCCCAGCTGAATGAGGGCCAAAGTATTGTCGTGAAGCTCCCTCTTCAGAAAACTTTTCGTTGGTTGATTTCAAGAACTAAAGCTGTTTGATCAACTTGTAACTTTGCCAAGAAATCAAAATCAGAACTGGCTTCTGGCTCCTACTTGCTCGAATACCAGTCCACAACAGTGTTTAGTTAACTATGCAAATAAATTAAACTTGAAACAGTCCACAACAGTGCCCCCGTGCAGGTCATCCAAAACGCATTGCTGTGACTTGCAAAAGAGGAAGGACAGAGGCTGGAACTAAAGTCCCATGCTCCGCACCTTGAAAGTGACCTCATTGGCAGGTAGAGGCAGGGAGACCCATAAGGCACAACTCCTTGCTTTATGTGACCTCCTTTTGAAACTCCACCCAAGGAAATGCGGGTGGGGTGTGCCTGGAATAGAATGATGCCCTACACTGCGTAAGACCTAGGCAGCAACATATTTGCATGTGTCCTAACAAAGCCCCTCGCCGAAATGCAAGTAGAAATTCGGTTTTCCAGGAATAGTCCTGGAGACCTATTATTGTCACAGATTTGCAGAAGAAGTCTAGCAAACCTTTATGAATTCCTAAAAATCAGAAATCTGGATGCACGTGGGGTAGTAAACAGGTGGGCCCAGATTTCTGAATTTAAAAATTGGGTCACATGAACATTAAATAGGCCTACTCCTTTCAAAATGCAACATGAGCAATGTAGAAAACACATTGCTTCGAGGCTCGTTTTGTACATGGTTTCAGATCAAAATTACTGATAGCATGACATTTGGTAATTCCACGAATGCAGGAATACAACAGTGTTTCAACGTATTCCCTGAGAGTACCCCTAAAAATGGGAAAGTGCCACAAGAATCAGAGTAACTGCACCCGATTCTCAGAGTAATTCAGCATTTTTTCACCAGTTTCCCACCTGGAGATGAAACGGCGTTGACTTACTGAAAATTCAGTGTTGAAGGAGGAATGCAGAATTATCACATGACTGGTAATTCCCAATAGGGTCTGGAACACCATTTCTGGATGGATCTTGAATTTCACCAACCTCAGATTGTGGACCTAGATGGCCTAGGTGTATAGGTATAACAGAATTATTTAAGTTAATCAAAGGGCCTTTCATACACTGACAGGAATCCACACAAACTAAAAATCAGCACATGCTGTTATGAGTAGTCTGCAACGGAAAGTGTTTCTATTAACATGAATCAAAGTGTAACTACAATTTATATTGCTGGGTTTAGTTGTCTTAGATCAGATTCGTTCTCTCATGAATTGTTCCTGTGGAGTGTCCCCTTTTCTTGTAGAAAGGTATGAACCACTGAGCATGCCTCAACTGAATGTGATGATTTCAGTTTGTCAAGTAGACAATTTTGTAGTCAGAACTCCTTCTGCAGTTGAAAGGTTGTCACACGATAGGTGGATTTCAAGAGATCAAAGGTAGGCACTCAACCATCTTTCATGACATCCTCAGGTGTCTATTCTGCTAGACATCGACACGTATGGGTTTTCCACAACTTATCTGCTTAGTGTTCTTTCTTATTGATCCCTCCCTATGTAAACCGCCGCACATGCCACACCTGCAATTATAGGAGTGCCACATTTTCAGCAAAGATGTGAGGATTTAAGATTGGATTGTTTGTTAGTCATTTTATGGTGGCTCGTATGGCAGTAACAAGCATGATAAAAGCTGGCAAGAATAATGTTGGAGGGCCTGACTTAAAATAGGCTGGTCCCTTACATGGCATTCTTGCTGATAGTGGGGATAATGTGAAGATGTTGCGAACATCTAGCACAACCAGATGACCGTAAGTGGCGCTTTGTGCTTTTAGTCTCTATTTTCACTAGAAGCTTTATATTTTAATATCTCCAGTTCTACTGATAGGATTTTTGTCATTCTGTTATCATTTTATTTATTAAAATTGCTCTATTCTTCTAAATTGGTTCATGATTTTTCTTGTGTTGTGCTTTTATTTCATTACTGTTTGTGTGCTGCATAAATACTTTACACATAGCCTTTAAGTTAAGCCTAACTGTTTTGTGCCAAGCTACCATAGGTTTAAGAACTGTTTAATTTAGAGACATTAGTAGGTCTCCTTGTCAAGGATTGTGGTTGTTGCCTGAGTTAGGCTTCCACCCCCTCAACCATTTCTTACATTGTTATTCAGTGGTAGGATCCAGTACTTGTGTTTGTGGAGTGCCACTCAGTGATCTGTGTAAAACTAAAGTTCCATATAAATAATCTGACATCAGATTTGACCTCTTTTTAAACACTCCTTGATTGGCTATTTTTTTTCCCTCCAAATTTTATTCATACCTCGGTTATGCACCTGTAACTGTTGCCTGCAAGCATGGAGATGGATCATAGCAACCTGGAGAGCTATAATGTAGCAGAGTTGAAAGGATTTTGAGGAGAAAGGGTGCTACCAGTAATCAGGATCTCAAAAATACAGGAGCTCCAGAAAGCCCTCAGGGCCTGGGAGGAGGCCCATCATCTGCTAAGTACAACATAGGAGCAAGAGGAGGATGAGGATATGGAGGAGCAGGAGGAGGAAGTAATAGAGAAGGAGGATGAAAACGCCTGACCATGGCCTCATAGGAGAGAGCGCAGCTCACAGGAGTGAGATCCCCTGCTGGATCCAAGGCAGGGAGCAGTATGTCCTCCTGCAACCTGTCCCCTGAAGAACTGGAGGACATGAGGACTGAAACAGAGTTCAGTCTGCAGCTGGCCAAACACAAAGTTGAGGCCACCAAGAAGGTGGTGGCCACTAAAAGAGAGGCTACCAGAGAAAAGGTTGATGCCCAGATGGCCTTAGAGAAGAGAGGCTGGCAGAGGAAAGAAAGGCTGAGAGAGCATTAGAGGAGCGGGAAAGAAATTGTTGACTAAATGACGTGAGTCTCAAAAAGCTGGACCTAAAGGCCAAACAGCACATAGAGTCCACCAGTAATGATGGCAGCAAAAGTACAGTGTCAGTGATGACAGGAGGGTCCACATCCCCACATCCCCAAGGAACTTTGTTGTGGATAACATAGACAAGTGGTTTGAGGCATATGGATGCTGATCTGGACATGCACAGGGTCCCTAATGAGGACCTGGGAGCCAGTCTCTGGAGGCATATACCCAATTTAAGAAGGGATTTGCTGTTAGCCATAGGGAAGGGTGACAGGATGAAGTTCCCCTTCATGAAGGAAGCTCTTGGCAGGAAATATGGCCTCAACCCTGAGAAGTATAGGGTGAAGTTCAGGGATAGCTAGAAACTACCCAACTAGTCTTGGGTGGATTATGTGGATTACTTGTGCAGGGCACTGAATGGTTGGGTGAAGGGAAGTGATATGAGTGATTACAATAAGCTGTACAGTCTGATTGCTAGAAAGAACATGCTCAGTAGTTGTTTTCCAGAGCTGAGCCAAAACCTGATAGCATCCAAGCACACTGACCCCAGGAAGCTTGCAAAGGAGACAGGCAACTGGCTTGGCACCAGGGTCCACAAGAAGGTACCTGGGAGTAACCCCCAAGAAGGGTGTTCAGGTTCCCCCAGAAGAGTGAGGGGGAGGTCCAAGGTGACACAGACATGTCCCAGAATAAGGTGTGGGGAAGGGTTCCCATTGCCCCTCTGAGAAAAACAGGGAGAAGTTTGTGGTTGGCAGTGGCCCAGGCAGCCCAATTTCCAACACTGTTGCATTGAATGTTCCCATTTAGGATTCAAGCAGGGGGACTCTGTCTGCCCTCAGAATCTACCCATTTGTGGGAACTCTACTGGGGTGGCCAGGAGGGTTTTAGGGAGAAGTAGTCCCCAGAAGCAAAGGGTAAAACGTGGCCAAGTCTTCCTTTAGTTGGGAGATAAACTCATATGGTAGGCTTGTGAACCCTGAGTGTGGGAGTCATCACTTCCAACAGATCACAGTAAATGGGATCCCTGTCACTGCTCTGAGGGATAGCAGTGCCAGCCAGACTATGGTGGTGGACAGTTGGTTTCCCCAGATCAGTACACTGGCCAGGTGAATAGGTGACACAGACCCAGGAGCCGTACTTTGTCCGTCCTATGGCTCTGGTGTCCCTGGAATGGGATGGGGAGGGGACACAGAGGAAGGTCATAGATGCCCATTATTAGACGTGGCATTTTTAGCGGGTTTATCCCCAGACTTTTTGGTTTTTGGCCTCCTGTTTTTGACCTCGTTTTCGTTGGTTTTAGGACTCTGGGCACTTTACTACTGCTAATCAGTGCTAAAGGGCATATGCTCTCAATGTAAATTGTGTTATAATTGGTTTTCCATGATTGGCATATTTGATTTACTAGTAAGTCCCTAGTACAGTGCACTGTGTGTGCTCAGGGCCTGTAAATCAAATGCTACTAGTGGGCCTGCAGCACTGGTTGTGCCACCCACACAAGTAGCCTTTCAAAGTTGTCTCAGACCTGCCACTGCAGTGTCTGCTCGCAGTTTTAACTGCCATATCGACCTGGCAAGTGCACCCACTTGTAAACACAAATGGAGCTGTCCCTAGTTGAAAATCCTACAGGATTTTTAAAGATGCATATCTAGTGGGGGCATCTCACAAAAAAAGAAGGACTGGCCTCACACAACACCTGGTGTCATGCTTCATCATAGGTCGTCCTCGCCCTCTAAAAACTTCGTTTGATGGAGGGCGGGCATACACCTGGAGACAGGGATGCACTTCTAAACTAAGTGGTGGCCCGTGATTTAGTGAAAAGTGATCTAAAAACCATTACAGTTGTCAAGAAACTAATTTAATGCAAGGGGCAACAGCATGGCATTAAAAAAAGTGAGCGGTGATTTGGGAACTAATTATCCCCTCACCGTGCAAGATGTGGTCAACATGTTTCTGCTCTAAGGTCCCCGAAGGGTACATAGCATTCGTCAGGACCAAAGTGTTTTTCAAGGGCTCTGTCTTTGTACAAACGTTGTATAAAAGATCAACCACTATAAGAGTGGGGGTTTATGTGAGTATCAATTTCCCCGCCAGTCTAGTACTCACAAGAGGTACCTGTAGGAAAATAGAAAAGGGAAACAAATGCATACCAAATATGAAAGTTTCCTGTTGTAGTGTTATATAACATACATCACCACACTTAAAAGCGCGCGTGGTGGTTTCTAAGTGAAACACGTGTCATTCATGCGTGTTTAACACTTAAACAGGAGAGAAAACATGATTCTCACCGCTTACCCTAGGTCACTATCCTACTTATGCCATGGGAGGTCGAGGGTGGAAGAGCCTACTGTGACATTCTGAAAAGAGAGACATAGAATCATGGCCCAGTGTTGATAAATCAGGTCCATGGTAGGGAGTAAAAAGCATACACATAGATGCTTATTTAAAAAAAGGTGCATCCTTGTGGGAGAAAAAATGCACCAGAGCACTTCAATATGCTCTTCCATCCATCCAAAACACCACACATACTCTTACTGTCATTTTCAGCGCCTCCAGCTGTGTCTCCTACGGTATGTCCACTTCGCCTCCCCGCCGGTGAGTAATGCTGGGAAAAGGGCGGTCTTTTATACTGTCATTGTAAGTGTAATTGTTTGTTAATTGAGAAGTAAATGGGTAGCACCTGGATAAGGTCCGGTGTCTGACTACGATTATGCCTGGTTGCCTGGTTAAGGGCGTTGCCTCAAAAGCCACAGTCTCCCTATTGGTTGAGCGTCTGCGGTTCAACAGGTGGAGGGAGCGAGAGAGCACGAGTGCGTCTGCAGCCCTCCTCCCCGGTTCTGTATGAACGCGTAACAGCGGTGTCGCGCATGCGTCCTGAGCCCATGGTACTAGGGCGCATGCGTTTAGCGGCAATGTTTACTCCCGCATGCGCTTGCGCAGTCATATACGCTTGCAATGGCTCTATCATCAAGTTGTCTTCTATTCTCGAGCATACCGGTGATTGATGATTAACCCGATCCTTCTATAGGTGAAAATATCAAGATTTACAATAAAGACTATATACTCATTAAAAACATGACCGTCTCTAAGGAGGTACTCACATTCAGGATAAATACACGATCATAATGTCCCCCAAGCTGTTGGTGGGTTCTGCTTCCTGCGTTTTTATAAGCGGGGTATTAATCAATGTATGACACATATGTTTGGCGCAAATGTTGGGTATGCCCAAGATGAAAAAATAATTCTGGGTGTGCAGTGTGTGGTTGGTATTAATAGAATTAGACTCATGGATTAATGTAAGAACAACATGTCCTAGCTGAATGTGTGAACACGAGTGTCCGATGTAACAGGGTCACCGTGCTCAGACTTTCCTTTCGGCGTAGTGTCCAGCAATGCTTCCCGATTATTATTCCTTGCCCGTTTCTTGGCTTTCGTGATCATTTGTTTTGGGTAATGTCTCGCCAAAAGTTTGATCTCCAATTGTTCTGCCTGCTCTTGGAATGTTTCTAACTCAGAACAATTTCTCCGTATCCTGAGGAATTGTCCTACTGGCAGATTTTGACGTAGTGCTCTCGGATGGTAGCTCTCGTACAGTAATAGGCTGTTCCTGTCCGTTGGTTTTATATGAACTTTCGTAGAGATACCCTCAGTCGTGAGGGTGATATCCAAATCAAGGAATATAGCGTGATTCTTCTCGATAGTATGGGTGAAGTTGAGATGATTGTCACTACTATTAACCCAATCCACAAAGGTCGTGGCATCCTCTGGTGTACCGTGCCATACGATGAAAATATCATCTATGTATCGCTTCCACGTTTTCATCTGGTGGGTGAATGGGTTGTTAGCATTGAAGATGTAATCTTCCTCGAATTGGTGGACATACAGGCACGCCATACTGGGCGCGAAGGTGCTGCCCATAGACGTGCCCTTGATCTGATGGTATAGGGAGTCCTCGAACTCGAAAAGAATTTCGGTGAGGGCCAGCTCCGCACATTCCATAATAAAGTGGGTAGGTGTTATGTAGATCCACTCTTGGTTCAGGAGGATTTGTTCTACCACATCCAGGGTGCGTCTTTGGGGAATGCTCGTGTAAAGTGCTTCGATATCCATGGTTATGAATAAGTCCTCTTCAATGTTGACTTCCAAATCCCTTAGGTGGCATAAGACGTCCTTCGTGTCCTTCAGGTACGACGGAAACTTCTGTACGATGGGTCTTAAGAACCAGTCGCAAAATTGCGACAAAGGTTCTAGTGCTGAGCCGATGCCAGACACTATGGGCCTTCCTGGGGGTGGCATCCTGTTTTTGTGGATTTTGGGCAGAGTATAGAACCTAGGTGTTCTTGGTTCAGTATTAATGAGGAAATCTGCCTCAGTTTCGTGATCCAGTCGCAGGTCATACCCTCGCTGACCAGGCTTTTAATTTTGTTCATAATCCGAATCGTGAGGTCACTCCGATGTATCTCATAGCTTGTTGTGTCCGAAAGAAGGCGTAAACATTCCTCTCTGTACATAGTATAGCTCATTAGAACTATAGCCCCGCCTTTGTCTGCTGGTTTTATTACCAACTCGCGATTGTTTTTGAGTTGCTGGAGCGCTATTCTCTCTCCCTTAGTCAAGTTCTAATAAGCTATACTATGTACAGAGAGGAATGTTTACGCCTTCTTTCGGACACAACAAGCTATGAGATACATCGGAGTGACCCCACGATTCGGATTATGAACAAAATTAAAAGCCTGGTCAGCGAGGGTATGACCTGCGACTGGATCACGAAACATGAGGCAGATTTCCTCATTAATACTGAACCAAGAACACCTAGGTTCTATACTCTGCCCAAAATCCACAAAAACAGGATGCCACCCCCAGGAAGGCCCATAGTGTCTGGCATCGGCTCAGCACTAGAACCTTTGTCGCAATTTTGCGACTGGTTCTTAAGACCCATCGTGCAGAAGTCTCCGTCGTACCTGAAGGACACGAAGGACGTCTTATGCCACCTAAGGGATTTGGAAGTCAACATTGAAGAGGACGTATTCATAACCATGGATATCGAAGCACTTTAAACGAGCATTCCCCAAAGACGCACTCTGGATGTGGTAGAACAAATCCTCCTGAACCAAGAGTGGATCTACATAACACCTACACACTTTATTATGGAATATGCGGAGCTGGCCCTCACCGAAATTTTTTTCGAGTTCGAGGACACCCTATACCATCAGATCAAGGGCACGTCTATGGGCAGCACCTTCGCGCCCAGTATGGCGTGCCTGTATGTCCACCAATTCGAGGAAGATTACATCTTCAATGCTAACAACCCATTCACCCACCAGATGAAAACGTGGAAGCGATACATAGATGATATTTTCATCGTATGGCACGGTACACCAGAGGATGCCACGACCTTTGTGGATTGGGTTAATAGTAGAGACAATCATCTCAACTTCACCCATACTATCGAGAAGAATCACGCTATATTCCTCGATTTGGATATCACCCTCACGACTGAGGGTATCTCTACGAAAGTTCATATAAAACCAATGGACAGGAACAGCCTATTACTGTACGAGAGCTACCATCCGAGAGCACTACGTCAAAATCTGCCAGTAGGACAATTCCTCAGGATACGGAGAAATTGTTCTGAGTTAGAAACATTCCAAGAGCAGGCAGAACAATTGGAGATCAAACTTTTGGTGAGACATTACCCAAAACAAATGATCAGAAAAGCCAAGAAACGGGCAAGGAATAATAATCGGGAAGCATTGCTGGACACTACGCCGAAAGGAAAGTCTGAGCGCATGGTGTGCGTGACTACGTACACCCCAGCATCAAACAAAGTCCAAAACATAATAAAGAAGAAATGGGCAATCCTGAACAGTGGACAACAACAGTGGGAACCTCCCCTTTTTGCCTTCAAGAGAAGTAGGAACCTCAGGGACGATCTGGTACACTCAAAAGTCATACATGAGGATACCAGTGGTCAGAACACCCTTTGGAGCCAACCAAAACCTACAGGCCATTACCCATGCAGTAACTGTGTGTGCTGCCCTCTGACCACCACCACGAAGGAAGTGGATATCGGCACAAACAATCCATGGAGACTGAACAATTTCAGTAACTGTAACACTGAGAATGTGATCTACCTCTTGAACTGCCCGTGCAACCTGAAGTATATTGGGATGACAACGAGGAAAGTAAAAATGCGGATTAACGAACACCGCAGTACAATCCGTTGTAAAAATCCAACACCAGGTTGACAAAACACTTTTTAGATCTTAACCACACTGAATCAGATCTACGTTGGGTGGTACTGGAGGTTATGCTGAAACAAAAAACAGACATCAGTAATAATCTGCATGTCAGGGAACAACGTTGGGTATACAGGCTGCGTACATGGGACGTAGGCCTTAACGATGAAATTCCATGGTTACAAATGGCACGGTGACCCTGTTACATCGGACACTCGTGTTCACACATACAGCTAGGACATGTGGTTCTTACATTAATCCATGAGTCTAATTCTAGTAATACCAACCACACACTGCACCCCCAGAATTATTTTTTCATCTTGGGCATACCCAACATTTGCGCCAAACATATGTGTCATACATTGATTAATACCCCACTTATAAAAACGCAGGAAGCAGAACCCACCAACAGCTTGGGGGACATTATGATTGTGTATTTATCCTGAACGTGAGTACCTCCTTAGAGACGGTCATGTTTTTAATGAGTATATAGTCTTTATTGTAAATCTTGATATTTTCACCTTTAGAAGGATCGGGTTAATCATCAATCACCGGTATGCTCGAGAATAGGAGACAACTTGATGATAGAGCCATTGCTAGCGTATATGACTGCGCAAGCGCATGCGGGAGTAAACATTGCCGCTAAACGCATGCGCCCTAGTACCATGGGCTCAGGACGCATGCGCGACACCGCTGTTACGCGTTCTTACAGAACCGGGGAGGAGGGCTGCAGACGCACTCGTGCTCTCTCGCTCCCTCCACCTGTTGGACCGCAGACGCTCAACCAATAGGGAGACTGTGGCTTTTGAGGCAACCCCCTTAACCAGGCAACCAGGCATAATCGTAGTCAGACACCGGACCTTATCCAGGTGCTACCCATTTACTTCTTGTTAGACCTGGCATCCTTGGCGTGGGTCTCCCTTCCATTTTTTCGTAATGCCTCCACTGTTGCCAATATGTTTTGCTGGACTAGATGCTCATGGGCACTTTGCCGCTGCTAATCAGTGCCAAAGTGCAAGTGCTCCCTATCGTGAATTGATGTATGTATTAGTGACTCCATGATTGGATGATTGGTTTACTTGTCAGTCCCTAGTACCGTGCACTGAGTGTGCCCAGGGCTTGTAAATCCAATGCTGCTGGTGGGCTTGCAGCACGGTTGTGCCACCCACAGAAGCAGCTTGTAAAGTGTGTCTCAGGCCTGCCATTACAGAGCCTGTGTGCAGCCTAGGGCTGCCATGTCGACTTGGTGAGTACACCCACTTACCAGTCCCTAAACCTTCCCTTACTGCATGTTGGTCACCCCTAAAGTAGGCCCTAGGGCAGGGTACATTGTAAGGATAAGGTAGGACATGCCCTGGTGTGTGTGGCATGTCCTAATAGTGAATTACAGCCATTTTCGTTTTTCACTATTGCAAGGCTACCTGCTCCCCATAGGCCAGAATGGGCAGACTGACTATTACACCTTATAGTCAGAACTGACCCAGGGAACATGGTAGAAAAACGAATTTAGTATGCCTGAACTCAGGATTATAAAATACATCTTTTAGCGAAGTTGGTTTTAACATTCTGTGTTTGAAAATACCACTTTTAGAAAGTGGGTATTTTCTTGCCTAATTATCCAAGCCTGCCTCTGCTAGGTTGTGTATTCCTTGTCTGGAGATTGAGTGACAGGGGCTGGGGGTGGCTACAGGAGACAGGGTGAGTCAGCACAGGGCTGAATAGAAAGATCTGCATCCAGAGTGGAGGGAGGAGTTGCACCTGGGTCTGAATAGGGCTGTGCCTGCCTTCCACAATGCTGGCTCCACCTCCTGCCGGGCAGCTGAGCACTCTGCCCCACATTCTGAAAGGAAAGAAGGAGTCAGAAAAACAAAGTGCTCCAGGACTGACCAGAACTGGTTTTGGACTAGGCAGAGGCCTCTCTGCCTCCAGAGAACAAAGAGAATCAGGGTATAAGAGGGGCACCCAGACCCCAGGAAAATTAGATCACTTTTGGGAACAAGAAGAAACCTTTGCTGAGGGAGCGGAACCAAGAAGAAACTGAGGAGAGACTATCCCTAAGCCTGAAGTGCTGCTTGGGGGATTGGCCTGCAGTGGTTTGCCTGACTGCCAAAGAAAGGAGAAAGGAACTTTTGCTTTGCTGTGACTTTCATCAACTTGTGAAGGATCTCCAAGGGCTTGGAAGAGAGCTTGCCCCCTGACCGAAGTCCCAGGACCATTGGACTTCACCCCCTTTGTGAATTGCTGCTGGAAACTCTGTTTCAGTGGCTACAGAGGTAGGGAGCTGTGACCGACTCTCACGACCGACTCGGTGTCCTGTAAGCACCGCATCGAAGCACCGTCTCGCCCTGCAACGCACGGCCCTGGTCTCACCGACTCCGTCAACGAGCCGCTGCCTGCACCGCATCGAGGGACAACGCGTCCTGCAACGCTTCGCTACGCCGAATCGAACTGGTCCGACCGACACGGTCACTGCTGCTGAGTTCGAGTCCTGTGACCGCACTGGAGTTGGGCACCGCTCGCATGCTTTGCGACGCACCGCCCGACTCGCACCGCTGTCCGGACTGATCGACGCCAGCTCCTGAATCCGGCTCCGTCGCCGCAACCTGCCAGCACCGCATCGAAGCACCGTCTCGCCCTGCAACGCACGGCCCTGGTCTCACCGACTCCGTCTCGACGACGTCAACGAGCCGCTGCCTGCACCGCATCGAGGGACAACGCGTCCTGCAACGCTTCCATTTTTGCATCGCGACCGCGACGAACAGCCATCCGGCTCGCACGCCCGTGCCTGCCGCTTCAAGTAAAGGTACTGTGACCGAGTCTGTCTATGCTGTGTTGGCCCGTCTCGACGCGGTCAGCTGGATTTGTTAGACTCTGTTTGTTCTCGACATCGCCGTAGCCGGAGGAGGCTACCGACTCGCACAGAACCTTGAATTAAGCCTTTTTGATCAGAACTAAGCACTCTTGACAGTATTGTGGATTATTTTTTAGGTTTATGGTCTTGTGATAAATCTATATAAAGTATACCTATTTTTATAAATATATAACCTGTGTGGTGTCCATTTGTAGTGTTGTCACTTGATTACTGTATGTGTTCACAAATGCTTTACACACTGCCTCTGAACTAAGCCTGTCTGCTCGTGCCAAGCTACCAAGAGGGTGAGCAGGGGTTATTTCGGGAGTGTACCTACTTTCCCTGACTAGACTCAAGGGTCCCTATTTGGACAAAGGTACCTACCTCTGCCAACTAGAGACCCCCAAATCTAACATTGGTGGTCAGCGGTGAGGATTCTGGACTTGCATTTGTGACTCATGTACAGTGATTGGTGAACACTACTTAGTGAGTGCAGACCAAACGCAACCACATACTTTTATAGCATTTTTTCTAGGATTTCCTATTTTTGCAACTGCCAAGTTTAATCACTATGGAGAAACCAGCATCAGTAGCCTCTGTTGAGTGTGATTGGGAAGAAGAGAGGCTAGAATGCTACACCCTCAAGCAGCTCAGGCAATTCTGCAAAAAGTTTAAAGTGTCCATGACCGGGCTCTCCAGGAAGGAGGACCTCCAAAAGGCGCTGAGGGCCTGGGTCGAATCAAGGAGTGCCCCTGTGGAGGGGGCTGAGAATGCAGAAGGGCAGCTGGAGGGGCTATTGGGTCTAGGGGCTGGAAGACCACCTTCCCCAGTAGGTAGCAGTGTTTCTGCCAGAGGACTGTCTCCAGAGGAGTTGGAGGACAGGAAAGAGAGTAGGATGCACGAAATGGAGCTGACCAAGCTCAAGCTGAATGGGCAGTTAGAATTCGAAATGCAAACTAGGAAATGAGCCCTAGAGGAAAAGAAAATGCAGTTTGAACATGAGAAAGTTTTGAGGGAGTTGGAATTGAAGGCCAAAAGCTTAGAGATTACTCCCTCTGGTGGCAGTGTACCGCCTGTGCCTGTTGAAGCTAGGGTGTATATTCCAAAAGATGTGGTTAAGGAATTTTTAAAAAATGATGACATAGGGCAGTGGTTCAAAGCCTATGAGGTAGCCATGTCTTCCCACCGGGTCCCTGAGAAGGATTGGGGAGCGGGGTTGTGGGGACGGTTCCTCAGTGAAGGGCGGGATACCTTGTTGGATTTGCCCTCTGAAGTCTATAATTCGTACAGCCACATGAAGGATGCCTTAATGACTAGGTATGGTTTGACCCCTGAGCTTTATAGGCAAAGGTTCAGGAACTGTAGTAAGATTGAAAGCAGTACCTGGGTTGAATATGTGACCTTCTTTTGCAGAGCCTTGGATGGTTGGGTAAAGGGTAGCAAAGCGACTGATTTTCAGGCGCTCTTTGATTTGATTTCATGGGAGCACTTGTCCAGTAATTGCTTTCCTGAGCTTCGCCAGCACCTGATTGATAGTAAGCTGACTAACCCTAGGCAGCTTGTTGAGGAGAGCGGACCGCTGGGTGAGTACCCGGGTCCATAAGGGTCACGTGGGAGACTCCGCCAAGGGTGGGCAGGGTCCCCAGCAGAAGAGTGGGGGGACAAGGGTAAACAGAGGGAGTTCCATAAAGGGCCCCAAAGTAGACCCCAAGGGAACCAAGGGAAAGGTTCCCAGCCTCCCCTGAGAAGAAGCCAGTGGCCCTGACAGGCCCCCTGTTCACCAGGGACCACTGGTATGTTACAAGTGTGGCGCCCCTGGCCACAAGGCAAACGATCCTCGTTGCCCTTTGCATGGAAAACCAGCACCCACTGGTGCAGTCCCCCGGCAGTTGGCTAGTGTAGCCCTGGGGGAGGAGTTGGGTGCCCAAGGTGGGGGGGATCCCACAGTGTTTTCCCTTGTCTCATTAGGAGACTCTGAGATGGTCCCTAGGACCCAGCTGCCTGAGAACACTAAGAAATACAGGCAGTGGGTGACCATCAATGGCCATAGGGTGGTGGCTCTGAGAGACACAGGAGCCAGTGTGACAGTTGTCAAGTGTCACCTGGTGTCTAAGGAGCAGGTTATCCCTGATGCATTCTATCCGGTTGTTGCCGCTGACAACACAGAGAGTCAATGCAAGGTGGCTCAGGTTCCCTTTGAATGAGGGGGGTCTTGGGTACTCTTCAAGTAGCTGTGAGGCCAGCCATGCCTGTTGACTGTTTGTTAGGGAACGATTTGGAGAGCTCACCTTGGGCTAAGGTGGAGCGGAGTGCGCATTTAGAAATGTTGGGCTTGCCTGATTGGGCATGTGTGACCACCCGGTCAATGGCAGCTAAAGGTGTTCAAGAGGACCTGGAGCCTGAGAGGGAGGCCCAGGTGCCTGCCGGAGAGAGAGGAGGCAGGGCGTGGGAAACTGGCCCTCGAAGTTCCCACGGTCCAGGAGGAGGCAGACCCTGAGGGGATGCCCTGGAGCCTACAGGGGAACAGGTAGCTGAACTGGGGGACCTACCTGAGCTGACCCATTGGCAGCAAGAAGGAGGACCCTCCAGGGAAGAGTTCTGCGAGGAGCAGAACACATGCCCTTCTCTCGTGGGTCTGAGGCAACAGGCCACAGACCAGGCAGCAGGTGATCAGTCTGGATCACATTGGATTTACTGGGAGAATGGTCTCCTGTATTCAGAGCCTAAGGTTGCTGAGCCTGGGTCAGCCCGTGTGCTGGTGGTACCCCAGCGCTTCAGAGCCTTCCTACTGGGGTTGGCTCATGATGTACCTTTAGCAGGACATCTGGGGCAGGACAAGACCTTTGACAGGCTTGTTACCCATTTCTATTGGCCCCAGATGCGCAGGAGTGCCGCCACTCACTGCAGGACATGCCAGACTTGCCAGGCAAGTGGAAAGAGTGGGAGGAAGCACAAGGCTCCTCTCCAGCCATTCCCTGTGGTCAGCACCCCCTTTGAACGGGTGGGTATTGACATTGTGGGGCCACTGGACCCCAAGACAGCCATGGGCAACAGGTTTATCCTGGTCTTGGTGGACCATGCCACCCGGTACCCTGAAGCCATCCCTCTGAGGACAGTGACGGCCCCCGTGGTGGGACGGGCACTGATGGGAATTTTCTCACGTGTGGGATTCCCTCAAGAGGTGGTGTCTGACAGAGGTACCAACTTCGTGTCCAAGTACATGAAGTCCCTGTGGCAGGAGTGCGGTGTAACTTACAAGTTCACCACTCCTTACCACCCTCAAGGAAATGGGCTGGTTGAGAGATTCAACCGGACCCTCAAGGGCATGATTATGGGTCTGGAAGAACCCATTAGGGGTAAATTGGACGTCCTCTTACCATGCCTGTTGTTTGCATACCGGGAGGTGCCACAGAAGTCTCTAGGGTTCAGTCCCTTTGAACTCCTCTATGGACACCCGGTGCGAGGACCTCTGAGTTTGGTCAAGGAAGGCTGGGAGCAATTTCCCAGGAAACCTCCCCAGGATGTATACAGTTACATGCTGGCCTTCAGGAACCAGACTAGGCGTTTCAGAGAACTTGCTGCAGCAAATCTGGAAGCCAGCCAGGAGGAGATGAAGCGGTGGTACGACCAGAATGCCACTCTGGTAGAGCTTCAGCCTGGTCAGAAAGTGTGGGTCATGGCCCCTGTGGAGCCTTGTGCGCTCTAGGACAGGTGGACCGGCCCTTTTACAGTGGTGGAGCGCAAGAGTCCAGTTACCTATTTGGTGGACTTGCAGTCTCCCAGGAACTCCTTGCGGGTCCTGCATGTGAACCGCCTGAAGTCCCACTTGGAGAGGTCCCAAGTGGGCATGCTCTTAGCTACAGATGATGGAATGGAGGAGGAGACCGAGCCTCTTCCTGACCTCCTGTCAGCCCGAGAGCAAGATGGATCAGTGGAGGGAGTAAACCTCTCTACCTCCCTGACACCTGAGCAGCAGGGTGACTGTCGCCAACTGTTGGGACAGTTACCTGACCTGTTCTCCCTGGTTCCCAGTGTCACTCATTGGTGCGTCCATGATGTGGACACTGGGGACAGTCTTCCTGTGAAGCACAAGGCTTACAGGGTGACTGACAGGGTCAGAGCCTGCATCAAGGAGGAGGTCTCCAAGATGTTTGCGCTAGGGGTGATTGAGTCCTCTAACAGCCCTTGGGCCAGCCCAGTGGTCTTGGTTCCAAAGGCTGCCGCGCCTGGTGCCACACCAGAACTCCGGTTCTGTGTGGACTACAGGGGACTCAATTCCGTCACCAGGACTGACGCCCACCCCATCCCCAGAGCTGATGAGCTCATAGATCGGTTAGGGGCTGCGCGGTACCTCAGCACGTTTGACTTAACGTCTGGGTACTGGCAGATCGCCTTGACTGATGGGGCAAAGGGAGGTCAGCATTCTCCACACCAGATGGGCACTACCAGTTCCGGGTGATGCCCTTTGGGATGAAGAATGCCCCTGCCACCTTTCAGAGGTTGGTCAACCAGGTGTTGGTTGGACTGGAGGATTTCAGTGCCGCCTACCTGGATGACATCGCAGTGTTCAGTGCCAGTTGGGAAGAACATCTGCGTCACCTCTGGGAAGTGTTGATGGCGCTGCGGAGGGCAGGCCTCACAATCAAGGCGAGTAAGTGCCAGATTGGGCAGGGTTCTGTGGTGTACTTGGGACACCAGGTTGGGAGCGGCCAGGTGGCGCCCCTCCAACCGAAAATTGATACCGTTCTGGCTTGGGAGCCCCCCAAGACCCAGACAGAGGTGAGAGCCTTCCTAGGACTCACCGGGTATTACCGGAGATTCGTCAAGGGGTATGGCAGCATTGTTGCCCCCTTGACAGAGCTGACTTCCAAGAAGCAGCCCAGGAAAGTGATTTGGACTGACGCCTGTCAAAAAGCCTTTGACACCTTGAAGACTGCCATGTGCACGGCGCCTGTGCTCCAGGCACCCAACTTCTCCAATGAGTTCATTGTTCAGACCGACGCTTCAGAGCATGGTGTAGGGGCTGTTCTATCACAGATCAATGAGGAGGGCCTAGACCAACCTGTAGCCTTCATCAGTAGGAGGTTACTTCCCCGGGAACAGAGATGGAGTGCTATTGAGCGTGCAGCATTTGCTGTGGTCTGGGCTCTGAAGAAGCTGAGACCATAGCTGTTTGGGACTCACTTCCGGGTTCAGACAGACCACAGGGCCCTCAGATGGTTGATGCAGATGAGGGTGAGAATCCAAAGCTGTTGAGGTGGTCCATTTCCCTACAGGGGATGGACTTTACGGTGGAACACCGCCCTGGTACAGAACACGCCAATGCTGATGGACTGTCCAGATTTTTCCGCCTTAGCGATGAGAACTCCCTAGGGGTAGGATAGTTCTCCCCACATTTCAGCTGGAGGGGACACGTGTTAGACCTGGCATCCTTGGCGTGGGTCTCCCTTCCATTTTTTCGTAATGCCTCCACTGTTGCCGATATGTTTTGCTGGACTAGATGCTCATGGGCACTTTGCCGCTGCTAATCAGTGCCAAAGTGCAAGTGCTCCTATCGTGAATTGATGTATGTATTAGTGACTCCATGATTGGATGATTGGTTTACTTGTCAGTCCCTAGTACCGTGCACTGAGTGTGCCCAGGGCTTGTAAATCCAATGCTGCTGGTGGGCTTGCAGCACGGGTTGTGCCACCCACAGAAGCAGCTTGTAAAGTGTGTCTCAGGCCTGCCATTGCAGAGCCTGTGTGCAGCCTAGGGCTGCCATGTCGACTTGGTGAGTACACCCACTTACCAGTCCCTAAACCTTCCCTTTACTGCATGTTGGTCACCCCTAAAGTAGGCCCTAGGGCAGGGTGCATTGTAAGGATAAGGTAGGACATGCCCTGGTGTGTGTGGCATGTCCTAATAGTGAATTACAGCCATTTTCGTTTTTCACTATTGCAAGGCTACCTGCTCCCCATAGGCCAGAATGGGCAGACTGACTATTACACCTTATAGTCAGAACTGCCCCAGGGAACATGGTAGAAAAACGAATTTAGTATGCCTGAACTCATGATGATAAAATACATCTTTTAGTGAAGTTGGTTTTAACATTCTGTGTTTGAAAATACCACTTTTAGAAAGTGGGTATTTTCTTGCCTAACTATCCAAGCCTGCCTCTGCTAGGTTGTGTATTCCTTGTCTGGAGATTGAGTGACAGGGGCTGGGGGTGGCTACGGGAGACAGGGTGAGTCAGCACAGGGCTGAATAGAAAGATCTGCATCCAGAGTGGAGGGAGGAGTTGCACCTGGGTCTGAATAGGGCTGTGCCTGCCTTCCACAATGCTGGCTCCACCTCCTGCCGGGCGGCTGAGAACTCTGCCCCACATTCTGAAAGGAAAGAAGGAGTCAGAAAAACAAAGTGCTCCAGGACTGACCAGAACTGGTTTTGGGCTAGGCAGAGGCCTCTCTGCCTCCAGAGAACAAAGAGAATCAGGGTATAAGAGGGGCACCCAGACCCCAGGAAAATTAGATCACTTTTGGGAACAAGAAGAAACCTTTGCTGAGGAGCGGAACCAAGAAGAAACTGAGGAGAGACTATCCCTAAGCCTGAAGTGCTGCTTGGGGGATTGGCCTGCAGTGGTTTGCCTGACTGCCAAAGAAAGGAGAAAGGAACTTTTGCTTTGCTGTGACTTTCATCAACTTGTGAAGGATCTCCAAGGGCTTGGAAGAGAGCTTACCCCCTGACCGAAGTCCCAGGACCATTGGACTTCACCCCCTTTGTGAATTGCTGCTGGAAACTCTGTTTCAGTGGCTACAGAGGTAGGGAGCTGTGACCGACTCTCACGACCGACTCGGTGTCCTGTAAGCACCGCATCGAAGCACCGTCTCGCCCTGCAACGCTCGGCCCTGGTCTCACCGACTCCGTCAACGAGCCGCTGCCTGCACCGCATCGAGGGACAACGCGTCCTGCAACGCTTCGCTACGCCGAATCGAACTGGTCCGACCGACACGGTCACTGCTGCTGAGTTCGAGTCCTGTGACCGCACCGGAGTTGGGCACCGCTCGCACGCTTTGCGACGCACCGCCCGACTCGCACCGCTGTCCGGACTGATCGACGCCAGCTCCTGAATCCGGCTCCGTCGCCGCAACCTGCCAGCACCGCATCGAAGCACCGTCTCGCCCTGCAACGCATGGCCCTGGTCTCACCGACTCCGTCTCGACGACGTCAACGAGCCGCTGCACCGCATCAAGGGACAACGCGTCCTGCAACGCTTCCATTTTTGCATCGCGACCGCGACGAACAGCCATCCGGCTCGCACGCCCGTGCCTGCCGCTTCAAGTAAAAGGTACTGTGACCGAGTCTGTCTATGCTGTGTTGGCCCGTCTCGATGCGGTCAGCTGGATTTGTTAGACTCTGTTTGTTCTCGACATCGCCGTAGCCGGAGGAGGCTACTGACTCGCACAGAACCTTGAATTAAGCCTTTTTGATCAGAACTAAGCACTCTTGACAGTATTGTGGATTATTTTTGTCGTTTATGGTCTTGTGATAAATCTATATAAAGTATACCTATTTTTATAAATATATAACCTGTGTGGTGTCCATTTGTAGTGTTGTCACTTGATTACTGTATGTGTTCACAAATGCTTTACACACTGCCTCTGAACTAAGCCTGTCTGCTCGTGCCAAGCTACCAAGAGGGTGAGCAGGGGTTATTTCGGGAGTGTACCTACTTTCCCTGACTAGACTCAAGGGTCCCTATTTGGACAAAGATACCTACCTCTGCCAACTAGAGACCCCCAAATCTAACACTTCTCAATTAACAAACAATTACACTTACAATGACAGTATAAAAGACCGCCCTTTTCCCACCATTACTCACCGGCGGGGAGGCGAAGCGGACATACCGTAGGAGACACAGCCGGAGGCGCTGAAAATGACAGTAAGAGTATGTGTGGTGTTTTGGATGGATGGAAGAGCATATTGAAGTGCTCTGGTGCATTTTTTCTCCCACAAGGATGCACCTTTTTTAAATAAGCATCTATGTGTATGCTTTTTACTCCCTACCATGGACCTGATTTATCAACACTGGGCCATGATTCTATGTCTCTCTTTTCAGAATGTCACAGTAGGCTCTTCCACCCTCGACCTTCCATGGCGTAAGTAGGATAGTGACCTAGGGTAAGCGGTGAGAATCATGTTTTCTCTCCTGTTTAAGTGTTAAACACGCATGAATGACACGTGTTTCACTTAGAAACCAACACGCGCGCTTTTAAGTGTGGTGATGTATGTTATATAACACTACAACAGGAAACTTTCATATTTGGAATGCATTTGTTTCCCTTTTCTATTTTCCTACAGGTACCTCTTGTGAGTACTAGACTGGCGGGGAAATTGATACTCACATAAACCCCCACTCTTATAGTGGTTGATCTTTTATACAACGTGTGTACAAAGACAGAGCCCTTGAAAAACACTTTGGTCCTGACGAATGCTATGTATCCTTCGGGGACCTTAGAGCCGAAACATGTTGACCACATCTTGCACGGTGAGGGGATAATTAGTTCCCAAATCACCGCTCACTTTTTTTAATACCATGCTGTTGCCCCTTGAATTAAATTAGTTTCTTTACAACTGTAATGGTTTTTAGATCACATTTCACTAAATCACGGGCCACCACTTAGTTTAGAAGTGCATCCCTGTCTCCAGGTGTATGCCCGCCCTCCATCAAACGAAGTTTTTAGAGGGCGAGGACGGCCTATGATGAAGCATGACACCAGGTGGTGTGTGAGGCCAGTCCTTCACTTTTTGTGAGATGCCCCCACTAGATATGCATCTTTAAAAATCCTGTAGGATTTTCAACTAGGGACAGCTCCATTTGTGTTTACATGTCGTATTGGAGTCTGGCTAGTCCCTAGGCCCTGTGCCTCTAGTTCCCATCCCTAGTTAATAACTAGGGCTAGTGTGTTTTTGAAGTGCACCCACTTGCCAGGCCTCAACCTTTCCTCTTACTACATATAAGGCACCCCTAAGTTAGGCCCAAGGTGCCCCCATGGGCAGGGTGCAGTGTATGTGAAAGGTAGGACAAGTAGTAGTGTGTTTTACATGCCCTGATAGTGAAATACTATGCATTTTGGTTTTCACTATTGAAAGGCTGTCTTTCCCATAGGTGATCATTGGAGCTGCCTTTTAACATTTTTCAAATGTAACTTTCAATTGAGAAAAGATAGAGAAATGGTGTTTAGGTTCCCTGAGCTCAAAATTTAATAACACATCTTTTAATAAAGGTGGTTTTTAAATTGCGTGGTTGAAAACCCCACTTTTAGAAAGTGGGCATTTTCTTGTTTAACCATCCTGTGTACCGATGCCTGTTTTTGTACTCACTGTCTGGTTTTGGAGTGACAGGAGCTGGGGATGTGCATTCACTTTAGACAGTCACAAGGGGGGTTGAGGTGTGTCCTGCCTTTCCTGGGTAGCTCATAGCCAGGCTGAATAGACCTTTCTGCATTTAGAGTGGTGGGAGGAGTTTTCACTAGCACCTGAATAGGTGGTGTCTGCTCTTCACAATGCTGTCTTCACCTCCTGTAGTGAAGCTGGACTAGGAAGGACAGAACTGGTTTCTTCTGAGCAAGAGGGACTTGCTGCCTAAAAAACTTCAAAGGGAAAAGTAGTATAAATATTGGGGTCCTGACCCCAGAACTTTAGAACTCGTTTGGACTAAGGAGCCTGCCAAGAAGAAGAGCTAGAGAAGCTGTCAGGAGGAACTACCACTTTGCTGTGTTGGCCTTCAGTGGCTGCTTCTCTCTTGGGCAGTGGGAAGACTGGACTGGACGTTCTGCAACTTATTTTCCTGAGTTTCTCCAAGGGCTTGAGGTAGAGCTTGCCCCCTGTTCAAGAAGTCTCAGGAACAACAAAGACTTCAAGATCATCTGCTACCAGCACTGAGAACTGTGTGTTTTGTGCTGCAACAGAAGAAAAAGCAACCCGATACTGTCAACGATGCCGCTGCCGGCTCTGTGACCTTTTGGCACCGCAGCGATCACCACCCCGTTTCACACCACGACCCTGGTCTCACCGATCCCACCACCCGACGACGCCACCTGATGCCTCCACCGAGCTGCTGCTTACACCGCGACCTGAGGTCACCGCACTTCGCACCACCTGGCTTTACATCGCTACCTACTATCCCCGATGACACCACTCCACTCTGACATCAACGCCGTTGCCTGCACCGTGGCTTGGGGGCACCGCTTGTAAGTTACTCGACACACAGCCCTGTCCCACACCGTAACCTTGGCCCCCCAACGCCATCGACTCCAGATTGTGTCCTGACAACAGTGCTTCTGCAACGACGATGTTGCTTGCACCATGACCTGTCAGCACCCCAACGAGCACGGCCCCACTTCGCACCCTAGCCCTGGTCTTACCGAAGCTGCTGAATGCCATCACCAAGCCGCTGCCTGCACCGTGACCTGAGGGCACCGCACGCTACACTGCTCCACTTTGCACCGCAGCCACCATGCCTGCCGACGCAGGCGCTCCTGACTTCAAGCGCACCGAGTTCGATCTGCAACACGTATGACTTCAAGGGCCCGATGAATCCTGCACCAACCTCCGGGACCGACGCCTCCTTTTCAGAGCTCATCGCAAGGTCCACTATGCCCTGCATTTCCAAGGTACTGTTTGCAGGTCTTCCCAACACCGTCGATGGCCCGCGACACCACAGCCGGCCTGAACTGTTGGATTTGTTTGTTCTCAACGCTGTGATAGCCCCGGGCGGAACTATTAACTTCATGGAACTGTATTTCTAAGTTTATTTTTGCAATGTTCGTATTTTGATCACTGTATGTTGGATTTTTATCGTTTTGGACTTGTTTTACATAGATAAATATTGGCTATTTTCTAAAAGTGGTGTGGTGTCCTTTTGTAGTGTTTTTACTGTATTACTGTGTGTTATGTGCAAATGCTTTACAGATTACCTCTGAGATAAGCCTGACTACTCATGCCAAGCTACCAAGGGGGTGAGCAGGGGATATTTTAGAAGTGTAATCCCCCTTAACCTGTCTAGAAGGAAAAGTCCCTACTTGGACAGAATACATTTCCAGAGGCCCGCATGACATCTTAAATCGCGGGAACATTCTTAGACTCTTTAAATCGACCCCGGACCTAAACAACCTGGAATCAAAAGATATAATTGCCATTGAATTTATACCTAGTAAAGGTACTCAAGTAGGAGAGTCAACTCAAATCACATTAGTGTCCCCTGTCATTCGGGACCTGGTTCAGTCAAAAGCCGACCAATTAAAAAAATGGGGCATAACAATATCTACGCCCAGTGTCCCCTGTTATCCAGTTATACTCGAAAATACACAGGCTTACGCCTTTAGCGCAAGTCTGGCTCCCTTTTCAGTTCTAAAGTCAGCCAGAAGTCGCTCGCCAGTTGCCATCTCAGATCAAACGATTAACTGGCAAGCCACTCAAAGAGCCGACTGGTCATGGCTACCAGGAGCTTTATCCAGGAATCGGAAAGATTGAAATACTATCAACCACGGCCTAACAATATGCTCCTGGAACATTAATGGCTTTGTGACCAAATCTCAATCCTTAGACACCCTTGGCTTCATAAAAAAATATGACATAATACTTTTACAGGAAACTTGGGCGGAATCCAGCATCCTCATCGAAGGCTTTCTGGAATTCACGACTCCAGCCTCAAGACAAAGCAAGTATGGAAGGCCTTGTGGCAGGCTGTCAATCTACGTCTCCACTAAACTGTCCCAATCTATCAAACTGTTAAAATTTGAAGTAGACTGGGTCGCCGGCATCGTGGTGGGAAGCCCAACCTCTGATAGCCAGTTGCTCCTGCTTAATGTTTATATCTCTCCGCCCACGATCGAGAAAAAAATCCAAATTGGACCAAGTGATTGACATTATTTGTAACCTATTGAGTGATCACAGCAGTGTACCCAGTACCATCTCTGGAGACTTCAATACAAATCTTTATTGTAATTCCCCAGAGGCCCTGGGGATCGACTTCGCAACCTTCCCTCCGCACCTCACCTCACAATCAATTCCGGTAGGACATAAATCTTCGAAACTGGGCGAGTATGCGGTCCTTCAACTTAGCAGAGCGGGGTTTACCGTATTGAATGGGCACTTTCCAACTGACCCCCCCCCCGCTTGGACAAGAACCGACGGTCAAACCCACTCATTCTTGGACTTTACATTAGGTAGCACTGAATCACTCCCCCTGATCGAGTCCTACTACATCGCACCGCAAGGGGAGAGCGACCCTCGGCCACAAATAATAACACTATCGTCTAACACTCCATGCCACCAGGAGCTTGCGCAAACACTTTCAGGCTGCCACACAGAGAACCTACGAAGATTGAAATGGTCAACTAGCACTGCTCTCCCCACTATGGAAAAATGTAGAGCTCTCCTACGCCTATCATCAGACGAAGATCTTTCTGCTATTTGCGGTTGGGCAGCCCTCGTAAACCAACTATTATATGAATTTCCATCCAAGGGGAGCACCCGACAACAAGTAACGCAATTGCGTATTCCACCAGCGTCAAAAAAAGCGAAAAGCCCAAAGAAACCTGGCCCTTCGTTTGTCCAGGAAAAGCCCAGGAAACAAAATTTTATTTAACAACTATAAAGAAGCACAAAAAGCCTTCAAGTCATCTATACATAGAGACAAACAAGAAGTGTCTGACCAGTTCTGGATGAAATTAGTCCACGCAACCAACACTTCCAACGCCAAGTTATTTTCGTCTCTAATGAACAGGGGCTTACAAGGAGGAAGTGGTCACTGTAGCGCAAGTATCAGTGCAGGCGAATGGAACCAGTTTTTATCATCACACTTTAGTGACCACCCGATCAGGGAAGATCATTCCATCCCTTTCCCCATTAGCCGATCCCCCGACACCATCCTCCGAAGCAAAGAGTCCAGGTCCACCCGGCCTTAGCATTCCAGTAAATTATGTAAAGGCAGAAACAACAAAAGATGGACAGGAGAAGAGCGATGATTTAACAACAGAGATCTCAGTTGCACTAGAAACGCAAAAAAATAACATTGCTCGCTCAATCAGGAAAGCCAGGGCCGAAGGAGCACCAGGGCCCAATGGTCTCCCTCAAGCCCTGTTTAAATCAGACGTTGATTTGTGGTCAGAATACTTGGCCCCCCTGTTTCTTCACTGCAGGCTAAATAATACCATCCCGGAGTCCTGGAAAGGCGCTATCATTCATCCAATCTACAAAAGTGGGAAGAGAAACGATCCCAGTAACTATAGAATGATAGCTCTCCTCGACGTTGAGTCCAAATACTATGCCAGCATTTTACTAGAAGAGCTGCTGGCCTGGGCAGACTCTACAAAGTGCCTCCCTTTCAATCAGACCAGCTTTGTGGCTAACTCCGGAACCACAAGCAATTTACTCACTTTAACCATCTTGACGGAGAAAGCGGCAGTCCAACGCAGTCAACTTCACTGCTGCTTCGTCGATTTCAAAGCGGCCTTTGATCGGGTGCCCCGGAGTCGGTTATGGCAAAAACTAGAGCACTGGGGCATACCTTGGGCCCTCCTAAACGCCTTGATCCAACTCCACTCAGAAACTTGGATCAGAATTAAGTTGGGGGACGGCTTGCATGTCTCCAAGAAGATCGAGACCAAAAGCGGTGTTAAACAAGGATGCGTTCTGGCCCCATTTCTTTTTAACTTGTTTATTTCGGACTTATCTCCTATTCTGGATAGTGTCAACAGTCATCCCCCCCAACTAGACGGAACCCGCATTAGCAATTTGTTGTACGCTGACGACTTAGTATTATTAAGTCATACAAAGGTCGGCCTACAGAGGCTACTTGTTGAGTTGCTCCCATACACCATCAAAAATTTCCTTGAGCTGAATTTATCAAAAAACAAAAACAATTTCCTTTGGGAAACAAAAGCGGCAGAGTGGAGGGTGGTTCTTTGATAACAAAAAGATCGAATCAGTACCCCATTATAAATACCTGGGAATTTTCCTTGACACGAGAGGTTTGTTTGCAAAGCAGAAAGAAGCACTAAGGGCCAAAGCCCTGTCACTTGAGGTTGCTTCTGCGAAACTGTCGAAACAACTACTAGGCCCAAGTTTAACCCCAATGTTGAAGGTGATGAAGGCAAAGATAACCAACTCTCTGCTATATGGGCATGAGATCATGAAGGGCGCAATAAGCACTTTATTAAATCAACTGACCATCAACATTTTTAAACGCGCCTTTCGCCTGCCAAGATCTGCATCACCATCTCAAGTTAGGCTCGAACTAGGCCTATTAGACCACCACGGCGTTGAGGCAGGTGCGTTCATAAAGCTTTGTAACAGACTGCGAAATGCCCGGGAGGGCAGCCTGGAGGCCAGACTTTGGATCGAAATACTGAATTCCCACTTCAGCCACAAACACCGGTGTGAGGAGGACCAGGGCGGCAACCCGGCTGTAACCCCTACGGGTCCTCATAGGAAACTGGAAATGCCTAACGTTAGTCCGGTAACGGCACAGAAAGAGTTAATGTCCTTCGGCCCTTCTTCCATACAGGACAGGAACTCCCTCTTCAGGGTAACGGCCAATGGTATGACACTTCATGGAGACAAGGGGCGGAAAGGGAGAATCAGCAGAAAGGGAGATCCCAGAAGACGCCGAGGAGAGCGTGTTGGGAAGGCGCGATTCGGAAGGAGAAGCTCAGAGTGCAACGGAAGAGCGAGGACGAGAAGCAGACAAGACATTCCAGGAGCGAGGAGGAGAAGCAGACGAGACATTCCAGGAGCGAGGACGAGAAGCAGACGAGGATCCCCAACGAAGCGTGGAGAGAGGCGGTGTCGAGCGGGAGGAGTGGTCCAAAGAGTGGTGGACACCCCCGGAGGATGCTGTAACGCCGCCGCAGCTCAGGAGAGTTGCGGCCCCTGCGGTACGTGAACCAGGGCAAGGGTCTCTGTAAATACGGGAAGGGGGGCAAGTCTAAGAGACTCAGGGTACACGGGATAGTGTGGTGGTCACGCTTTATTCCAGTTTTCACTTACCCTCACTCCCCTGCTCACCTCCTGAAGCCGACTCGTATAGCACTAGAAGCAATAAACCACGAAACCAGGACTAAAACGGCTTCATGTTAATCTCCAGATAAAAAGGGGTTCAGTGCGCGTAAAAGACCTGAATAGAAAAAAGGTCATAATTTTCCTTTCTTTCACGGTCCTTTCAGCCCCTACCAGGGCTGTACCTAGGTTTATTTTCCCTGAACCTTACCTCTCACTCTTTCATGGTTTCTATTATTGTCACGGTGACGGAACGTTCTTCACATTACGTTAACTTTCCCTAAAGGGATAGCCGCATTGACCGTCTTCTCTCCTTTGTTTTACCCGGGGCTGTGCCACCGTCACCCTGTGAAGAGGACATGAAGAGCCACAACCACCAGCATCCCGGGCTAAGACGACATCAGATTCTCATCCTGACTCCCTCACCTCTTGGATTATTTTTTGTTCTTGACTTGTGTTAATAAATGAAGCCATCATTCAGCAGCCTATAAGACCTCCTCGTTTTACTTTCCGCCCATCCCTCTCACATCTGGTGTCAGAAGTGGGATCAGGGGAAATGGGGGCTGCCGTGAGAAAGATGGCCGAAAGTCAAGAGAAGCTAGAACGTTGCTTGGAGAAGTTTCTGACTGCAGCTGAAGAGGACCGGGTGAACTTACATAAATCTCTTACAGAACAAAGTCAGACCCAAGAGGCCGTGATAGTGAAATTGGCAGATACCCTGGGTCAACAGAGGAGTACAGCAGGATTCCCTTCCGTGGTCCTACAAAAATATGTTGAAGGAGAGGATCCCGATTTTTTTTTCTTCTAATTTTGAACGTATGGCCAGGGCCGCCGGATGGGGCCAAGAGAAATGGGGGCAATACTTGGGACCACTATTATCTGGAGATCCCCAAGCGGCCTATCAGGCTGTAAATCCATTGGGCCTTACACCTTATGATGACGTCAAAAGGAACATCCTTGAGAGACTGGGCATAGACGATGACACCTACCGCATACGCTTATGCCAAATTAAGGAAGGCCCTCAGGAGACACCCCGTGCCTTGGCTTACAGAGTAAGGGATATGGCTGATAGGTGGCTAAAACCTCATCTCTCAACAAAAGATGAAATAATAGAGAAAGTGTATTTAGAGCAGTATCTGTCCTCCCTATATCCGCATGTACAAAAATGGGTGAGACAACATACAGGGTTGAACCTAGACAGGGCGATTGAAATAGCCAGCGCTTTTCACAGAGCACAAGAGTCCCAAAGGGGACGAGAGGACGTGCACTGGAAACATCAAGGAGCTCCGATAAGATCCTCTAGACCACCCCAAACGTCACGAAAGCCTGAGACAGTCACCCTCCTCCCAGGGCCCTCCTTAATACTTCCCCGAGCCCCTATCCCACAAGGTCCTAAATGCTTCAATTGTGGTACCATAGGCCACATAGCTCGATTCTGTCCTCAGAGGGAGGAACCTTTGGAGGTAGGGCTGGTACGCAATTACTACTGTAACCCTTCAGGGACACACCTTCCCTACCATAGAACAGTACGGGTTAATGGGGAGGAACGACAGGCGCTGATTGACACCGGGTGCTTACAAAGCGTAATCCAACCCCAAGCTATCCCAGGAGGGGACCCGAAACCTTCAGGTTACGTTACCATTCAATGTGTGCACGGGGACAGCCGTCAATATCCCACAGCCGAGATAGAGGTTCAGCATGATCCCTCCCTGACCGCCCTGCCTTTGAGAGTAGGACTCATTCCCCGCTTACCCGAACCTTTGGTCATAGGAAACGATTATCCACATATGTTGAACCTAGTACAGGAGACCTGGGTAGACGGGGAGGAATGGAGGAAATCCGCGCCCTTTTCTCAAGAGCCTGAGCCAGACTGTCCCCCAGGAAAGCCACGGAAGAGTGGGAAACAGAAAAAGAGAGAAAAAAAAAGTTGGAGACAAGTCACACTGACCCAAAACAAGGATGTCCCTATATGGCAGTTTGAACAAGGGTTTCAAGAGGCACAACGAGAAGACCCTGCTTTACGTGAGGCATGGAATAAGGCCACGAGTGAAGAGGATCCTGTGCAAGTAGGTCCACAGTTCTTTGAAAAGAAAGGACTACTCTACCGTAAAGGGGGAGGGATGACCCAATCCAATTACTGGTTCCCCAACCCTATAGGGAAAAAGTATTGTTCCTAGCACACAGTCACTTGCTGGGAGGTCACTTCGGGGAGGAGAAAACCGAAAAAACAATATTGAAAAGATTTTATTGGCCCGGTATCTATTCCCAGGTAAGGAAGTACTGTAGAGAATGTGCTATATGCCAAAAAAATAGTTGGTCCCTGCCAACAAGAGCTCCTTTACGTCCACTACCTATCATACAGGAACCCTTTACCAGGGTCGGAATGGACATCATAGGTCCCCTATTACTCTCTCGTAGCGGTTGTCGATTTGTGTTGGTGTTGGTTGACTATGCCACCCACTTTCCAGAAGCGGTGGCCTTACGCCAACCTAACGCTTCCCAAATCGCCAAGGCCATGATCAACATCTTCTCGAGAGTAGGTTTCCCCAAGGAACTGATTACCGATCAGGGAACGCCTTTATGTCTCGCCTCATGCAACAGGTATGTCTCTCCCTGAATATCAAGCAGATTCGTACTTCAGCGTACCACCCCAAACTGATGGGTTGGTGGGAACGCTACAACGCCACCCTCAAAACAACGCTAAAGAAGCTGTTAAACCTTGAGACACGGAAGTGGGAGGACATGCTCCCTTTGGCTCTCTTTGCCATTAGGTGCCAAGTACAAAAAAGCACTAGATATTCACCATTTGAGCTGATTTATGGCAGACAACCCCGCACACTGCTGGACATGCTGAGGGAAGAATGGGAAGGAGAGCCGGAGGGGGTAAAACCACTTCCAGAATACGTACTAAATCTGAAAACCCATTTAGGACAAATTCGAAGTATTGTCAAAACACACATGGAACAGGCCCAGCTATCCCAAAAGGTCCAATATGATAAAAAGGCCAGAACCCGATCCTTTGACCTTAATGATTACGTACTCCTGATGATGCCCACTTCCGACCATAAGTTGTTGGGGCAGTGGCAAGGCCCTTACCGTATTGTGGAAAAAGTTACTCCGGTAACCTACCGCCTGGAATTGGACCCCCGGAAAAAGACAAACACGCAAACATATCACGTCAACCTCCTAAAGAAATGGGAGGGGGCCATTCCGGTACAGATAGGGCTTACACAGAGTCCTGAACCACTGTTTGTGCAGAGTATAGATCCAGATCTTCCGGAAGAAAAAAAAAAGAGTTCAAGACACAAATGAAACCCCTACAAGAAGTGTTCTCCCTGCACCCAGGTAAAACACATTTGACGGAACATGTCGTTTCAACTCCCCCCGGCGCAAAAGTGATGTTGCGCCCCTATCGTATACCAGAGTCACGTAGTCTGGCGATAGAGAGAGAGGTGCAACAGATGTTAAAGATGGGCATCATCAAACCATCCCATAGTGAATGGAATTCGCCCATAGTACTGGTGCCCAAACCTGATGGGTCCATCAGGTTCTGCATCGACTTCCGGGAGGTGAATAAGATCTCCCGGTTTGATTCCTACCCCCTCCCGAGAGTCGATGAATTGATAGAGCGTTTAGGGAATGCCAAATACATCAGCACCCTTGTACTGTGCAAGGGATATTGGCAGGTGCCCCTGAGACCCAGAGACCGAGAGAAAACCGCCTTTGCAACCCCCAGCGGGTTGTACCATTTTACCGTTCTCCCCTTCGGTCTCCACGGGGCTCCTGCCACATTCCAACAATTAATGAACACGGTGTTAAGACCATGTTCGGCCTTTTCAGCAGCATACATAGATGACATTGTCATCTATAGCTCCACCTGGTCCGAACACCTGACCCACTTGAAAAGAGTCGTCCAAGATTTAAATGAAGCTGGACTGACTATAAACCCCACCAAAAGCAGGCTTGCGGCCCGTTCAGTGAAATACCTAGGTTACCTTTTAGGGGAAGGATATATAAAACCCCAGACAGAGAAAGTAGCCACTAGCTCTAATATCCCTTTTCCAAAAACAAAAAAAGAGTTAAGGGCATTTCTTGGAATATTGGGATACTATAGGAGATTTATTACCAACTTTTCTCAAACAGCCTCTCCTTTGACGGATCTTCTACAGAAGAACGTACAGACAGAAAAAGAGCTAAAACATCCTACTCCCGATCTTCTCCAAGCCTTTCAACAGTTAAAACATGCCCTGACATGTCACCCTGTTTTGCTCAGCCCTGATTATTCTCGACAATTCATCTTACAGACAGACGCATCCGACACTGGCTTGGGGGCAGTGTTGTCTCAAGTAGACCCTCAGGGACAGGAGAGACCCATCCTATATATAAGTAGGAAGTTGTTTCCTCGTGAAAAAAACTATGCGGTCATTGAAAAAGAGGCTCTCGCCATCAAGTGGGCCGTGGAATCCCTTAAATACTACCTTGAGGGGAGGGAATTCACTCTATTCACCGATCATGTCCCGTTAGAATGGCTTTCCAGGAATAAGGGACACAACAACCGGAGACTGAGGTAGTTCCTTGCACTGCAACCCTATCGTTTCCACACCAAACATAGGAAGGGAAAAGATCAGACAAATGCTGACTATCTCTCTCGGTATCCGCTTGACTTTGTTCTTGCTGGCAAGAATGTTAGGGAAGGGGGATGTGAGGAGGACCAAGGCGGCAACCCGGCTGTAACCCCTACGGGTCCTCATAGGAAACTGGAAATGCCTAACGTTAGTCCAGTAACGGCACAGAAAGAGTTAATGTCCTTCGGCCCTTCTTCCATACAGGACAAGGAACTCCCTCTTCAGGGTAACGTCCAATGGTATGACACTTCATGGAGACAAGGGGCGGAAAGGGAGAATCAGCAGAAAGGGAGATCCCAGAAGACGCCAAGGAGAGCGTGTTGGGAAGGCGAGATTCGGAAGGAGAAGCTCAGAGTGCAACGGAAGAGCGAGGACGAGAAGCAGACGAGACATTCCAGGAGCGAGGAGGAGAAGCAGATGAGACATTCCAGGAGCGAGGACGAGAAGCAGACGAGGATCCCCAACGAAGCGTGGAGAGAGGCGGTGTCGAGCGGGAGGAGTGGTCCAAAGAGTGGTGGACACCCCCGGAGGATGCTGTAACGCCGCCGCAGCTCAGGAGAGTTGTGGCCCCTGCGGTACGTGAACCAGGGCAAGGGTCTCTGTAAATACGGGAAGGGGGGCAAGTCTAAGAGACTCAGGGTACACGGGATAGTGTAGTGGTCACGCTTTATTCCAGTTTTCACTTACCCTCACTCCCCTGCTCACCTCCTGAAGCCGACTCGTATAGCACTAGAAGCAATAAACCACGAAACCAGGACTAAAACAGCTTTATGTTAATCTCCAGATAAAAAGGGGTTCAGTGCGCGTAAAAGACCTGAATAGAAAAAAGGTAATAATTTTCCTTTCTTTCACGGTCCTTTCAGCCCCTACCAGGGCTGTACCTAGGTTTATTTTCCCTGAACCTTACCTCTCACTCTTTCATGGTTTCTATTATTGTCACGGTGACGGAACGTTCTTCACATTACGTTAACTTTCCCTAAAGGGATAGCTGCATTGACCGTCTTCTCTCCTTTGTTTTACCCGGGGCTGTGCCACCGCCACCCTGTGAAGAGGACGAGAAGAGCCACAACCACCAGCATCCCGGGCTAAGACGACATCAGATTCTCATCCTGACTCCCTCACCTCTTGGATTATTTTTTGTTCTTGACTTGTGTTAATAAATGAAGCCATCATTCAGCAGCCTATAAGACCTCCTCGTTTTACTTTCCGCCCATCACTCTCACAACCGGCATCACCTAGACCATTGTCTTCAATTACTTGGAGTCAAGGAATACTGGGGAACAAACCCCTCCCAGCCGGCGCTGAAAGCAGTCATCAAGAGAAGCATCCGGCTGTGGTCTTTCCACTCTGACAGGGAATCCTTGTCAAAAAGAAAACATGCCTGGGTGGTAATTTCTGATTTTAAACCAGGAGTGGAATCATCCTACTTATCGAGCACGTTTGCACTTTTTTGGAAACTAAAGTTTATGGCCTTGAGGATGGGAGAATGGCCTTTTTTAAAGAACTTGCCCGAATGGCGCCGCTCCAGCACTAGTATCAAATGCAGGAAGTGCGGCTACTACTCCGAAATAATGGAGCACATAGTTTGCGTATGTCCCGCCATGCTTACTGACAGACGGTTCTTATTGCGGGACGAATGGAACAACCTCGGAGTACGTACATGTCGACAAGCCATAATCGCAGCCTTGAACTCAGACAATACGAAGTTGAACATTCGGTTTACAAAATTTGTTAACAGAGCAGCAAAATCGCTGGGAGTTAATAGAGCCACAAAACTCCCCCAACCCGGCTGTGCAGTAAGGCTGCTTTAGGTTTACCCAGTGAACTTCTGATTACTGACAATTGTTTACAGGTTTTCAGATGGCTTCTTGACTCTGTCGGTTTAGCTGCAAAGGCCCTAGGCAATCAATTAACGCTGGAACTTTTTAACTACACCCCCCTATTTTTTCGATCGTCCTAGTATTGATTTGAGCGTTTTTAATGTTGTGTCTTTTGTACATAAGAATTGTTGAACCTTCCTTTTTATAATCTTAAACAGCAACATTGTAAAGGTTTTAAGTAACCGCACAATAAAGTATTTAACTTTACTCCCTACTTGGACAGGGTACAAACCTGCCAACCAGAGACCCCTATTTCTAACACCCATTGACTGCATTCTGGGAAATTAATTACCACCAGTGTTAGAAGCGCTGGGAGGGGCGGTCACCCAGGGCACACTGAAAGCTCAGAGTACGGAGGCCCAGATGGAGGGGCAGGATGTGGAGAGAGTCCCCAGTAGGAGGACCAGTGGATGAGGGGTTGCCAGCTCTAACAAAAGAGCACCTGAGTCTGACCATGGTGAGGATACTTCTGACCGGAAGTTGTTTCCTGCACTGTTACAGAGATAAAGGGCAGAAGACCTGCACCAGGCAGACCCTTGCATGACACAGACAGACTGTGTCACTCTTGAGGGGGTGGTTATTCCCACGGGAAGTCCTGGCTTGGTAGGCACCTGTTCAGCCTTAGTGTACAGACCCTGGGCTGGCAGGCCAATCTCAGGCTACAATTCCTGAACTGCTGGGAGGGACAGTGGAAGTAGGGTGCCTAACACCCAGGGCTGTTGCCCCCCACTCTGAGGAACCTCAGAGGTCAGGGACACCTCGGGGGCAAGTTGGGAACTCCTTGCCAGCCTCAAGGCTAGAAGTGAGGCCTGCCCCAGGCCCCTGCTTGAGCCTCCACCTGGCAGTGGATTGTCTAGGGTCTGGCTCTTGACACTGATAGATGTCAATGGCCTCTGTTTGTTGTTGTCTTTATGGGTAGATTTTTCCTTAGGTTGTGGACAGAAGTCTGACGCAAAGGGCAGAATGGGCCCCAACATCTTGTTGGCCATGATGGTACTGTCTGCCTACTAGGATGCATCTGTGAGTAAGTCAAGGTCAGTAGCTTCACAAATGGGGTCCACATATGAGGAGAAGGATTCCCCATGGGCTAGTGTAATGACCCCAGAGGAAAGTGCCAGGGGCATGCAGTTAGGTGTGAATGGGCCTAGAACTGACAAGTGCAGCTGCAAAAGAGGGTCATTGTTCATGTTCTATCGTCTTAGCAGGAAGCCCATTAAGGTATTGATTAGTCTACCATGGTTTTTTGCTGAAGGACCTGTCCCTTTTTTGCAGTGTGAACCCTAGCTGTTTGCCTTCTGTTGCTAAACCAGTTTCCGTTGGCATTAGGACTCTGCACTTTTTCCCTGCTAATCAGCGAAAGTGTTTGTGCTTTCTCCCTAAATCATGTTACAATTGGCATATACACAAATTGGCACTTTTTAATTTACTTATAAGTCTCTAGTAAATGGTACTCCACATACCCAGGACCAATGAATTAAATGCTGCTCGTGGGCAGCAGCACTCATTGTGCAAACCACTAATGTAGCCTTTAATAACATGTCTCAAGTCTGCCACTGCAGCCTGTGGTACAGTTGTCAACTGCCATTTCGACCTGGAAAAATAAACATTTACCAGGCCTAAACCTTCCTTGTTTATACTTACAAGTCACCCCTAAGGTAGCCCGTAAATCCTCGTGGGGCAGAGTGGATTATATTAAAAAAGAAGGGCATGTGTGCTTACGTTTTACATGTGCTGGCAGTGAAAAACACCTAATGTTATTTTTCACTGTTGTAAGGTCTATCTCTCCCATTGACTGACACTGATTTACCTTATTAGACTTAATACATGATAACTTTTGTTTGGGAGCAGATAGAAATACGCTGTTTAGACTCAAATGAATTGGAGTTTAAAACCCTCTTTAATGGTAAAATGGGATTTTATTTACAAATCTGAAAATGCCACTTTTAGAAAGTTGACATTTTCTGCTTGCAACCATTTGTGCCTTCTGCGATTGCCCTGAGTCATATGACTGTGAATGGCTCTGCCATTGGGGTTTATGCATTGCTTCAAGACAGTAATTCAAAGGGGGCTTAGGTATGGACAGGATGGGCCATCCTCGCAGGATGACTGAGAGGAGCTGTACATAGTCCCACTTACACTTCAAAGGGCTTTGCCTCCTGTACTCTCAAAGGAATCTGACACTATCCCTGCCCTTCCTTTTATCTCCCCAGAGAGTTTGAAGCCTTGAAGTGGAAGAACTTTGCAGAACCAGTTGTGGGGTTAGGACAGGGAGTCCCCCCACACAAAGACTGGCACCAGGTATAAATATTGGACCTCCAGAGCCAATCTTTAGAGCACTCCTGGACTAGACCTGCTTACCTTCATTCCAGGCTAACCCAGAGTGGCTTTAATGGTCAGTTGACAGACCTCCTGTATGAGCTACAGGGACACAATACGTTTCAGAGGCCTCCTTGCAACTGCCCAGCTGACCTGCTGCATTTGGACCTGCAACTGGACCTGCCTGAGCCTTGCTGGCTTCTGCTGGAGAGAGTCCCTGATACCCAAGTGGGGCTGTTCCAAGTCCTGGATCCTTGTCTGGAATCAGAGTTTTTACTCCTCTGCAAGAAAAGGTGAAAATCCTTAAGTTTGGGTGCCTTGCCACTGAGAATATGCCCGTTCGCACTGAGACTCTGTCACCCACAACCACCCCCAACGCAAAACCATCTGCGATGCTTTACCTGCTCCTCATGGCCTCCTCCACCACTAATGGAACTCTTCGCTCTGGACTCAGAAGGTAACTCTTCAGCAGGACTAACTTGGTATGGTATCCGGCTCGTGCTCCATCGCGTAAGGCCTGAACTTGTGATTTTCCCTGGTTTAGCGTGACCAAATGACCCTGAATGGTGCGTTGTGCTTTTTAGGCATTATTTTCACTAGAATTTTTTAAGTTGAATATTTCGGGTTTTATTTACTGGATTTTTGTCGTTCTGGTATTATATTTCTTAAAACTGGGGGTTCCGCCCCATGAGGCACTCTTTTTGGGGGTGGCGGAGGTGAGCAAGTCGTCTGTTGACTATTATTATTATTACAACTCTTTATTCGGCATTTACAAAAATACCATAAAAGATGCAATATATAAAATACATAAAATCCAGACATTGTGCAAAATACGCCATACAAAACTCTGCATCTCTACCAGTTCAGCCCATTGGTATATAATTCATCATGCCTCATATTTCCAATCCTTTAAAAACTATAGCTGATTTACAGCACGGTTCAAACCTATAACACTTGATCTTTGTGAATTTAATATCTTCTTTACAAATTCCTAATATGGAGAACAAGAGTGCAGTAAGCTTCAACCGCCCCTTGTAGCCCTTAATCTAAAAGCAGACCTTAAAAATTTGTAATGCAAAAAGCGTAAAAGCATCAGATGCCAATTTTAAAAAGACCAAGGCCACACGTGCCTGTCTAAATTTGGCTCTCTTTAAAACGCCCTTTAAAAATTGTCGTCTAGGGTATGCATAAAACGGGCAGAGTAATACGAAATGAAGGGTATCCTGTGGAGACCTATTGTCGCAGCCACAGGGTCCCTTCAGTTCTGTGGATGCGGTATACCCTGCTGGGGTAGCCAATAGATGGTGCAGGAGGTTTAGCCTAAAGCGAGTTATTAGAAATCTATCATGAGCCCCACTCACTAGAGATAGATACGGTTCGATGCCATCAATGGACTTAACAACTACATACTCTCTCACAACTGGTTTAGTAATGTCTCTGCCCTCACGTAGCCTCAAGCGTGTTTAAGGAACCGCTCCTTAACAAGTGCCTTGTCCTGAGTGCCAATGTTAGATGGATTGTTGAATAAATCTGCGCACCCCAGACTATCCAGAGACTCCTTAACATAACGTAACCACGGAATCTTTAGCCCCTGGTCAAGCGCGAGACAGTCTTGGATAATCATCCTACATAATACCGCCTCCTCATTTGCCCAGATCTTTACCCAGCAGAGGAGGGGTTTAACTCCCACCAAATCGACAACATGGCGGACTCCCAGTTCTTCGTGGATGATATACGGCGGGGTGCTTTGAGGGACTTTCAACAGTCGCCTCAAATACTTATTCTCCTCAACTTGCAACTTGTTAGTGTCAATGAAGCCCCAAACCTCACTGCCATACAACACTTTAGCACAGCACATTGAGCTGTATAGTTTTAAAACCAACTCCGGTGTCCACCGTCCCAGCCTATGTGCAAACTGCAATATTGATCCTGTTGACCTAACCAGTGCTAAACATTTTTCACCTAACTGTTGTTTAAAATTTAGATGGCCATCGAATAGTATGCCTAAATATGAAAAGGACTGAACTCTGCTTAGACAATGTGCCCCAATTTTATAAGAATAAAGTTTGGGTGGCTTCTTGCCAACTTCCAGTATGTATGATTTCGTTAAATTTGGAGCCATGTCCAACTTCCCCATAAAAGACACAAATCCGTCAATTAGGCGCTGCAGGCCCTTTGGGGTGCGAGCAAGAAGTACTGCGTCGTCTGCGTAAAGCAAGACAGGGACCGAACGTGTGCCTATCTTGGGGCTATCTGCTTGTATATCCCTCAGAGCCGAATCAAGACCGTTAATGTATAGAGTGAACAGAAAGGGTGCAAGTATGCACCCCTGTCTGACCCCACTAGTACATTTAAACGGGTCCGTTGTATCCCCTTCCTGGCTATACCTAACCACTGCCGTGGTATTTTGATGCAGAGACTTTAGAATGGAAATTAGCCCCGGATCTACCCCGAGCTTGCTCATAATGAGCCATAATTTCCCCCGATTTACTCAGTCAAAGGCCGCTGAGAGATCCATAAATCCTAAATACATCATCCCCGATTTGGCCAACGTATATTTAGCACTAATCAGATATAAATTTAAGCATTGGTCTGTAGTGGATTTCCCTGGTCTAAATCCAAATTGGACATCTGTTATAATGTGCTGTTCCTCTGCCCAATCCATCAATCGGTTTAAAACCACCCTCCCCAGAATCTTCGCGGATACAACGATGAGGGAGATGGGGTGGTAACAGTGAGGACTATCCCTATTGCCCTTTTTAAAAATAGGGACAATCGTCGCAGTGGACCAGGATGCCGGCATCACTGTTTCCACTGCTGCATTTAAAACTCGTGTTAAAAGGGGTGCCCAAAGATCAACGTTACTACAAAACAGATCCGGGGGGATCACATCCGGGCCTGGCGCCTTGTTCCTCGTAAGGCCCTCAATTCCCCTTGTCACTTCATCCAGGGCAAAAGTAACTTGGGTGGCGTTATGCTCTAGCTGATGCTCCTGTACTTTGGCCAAACCCAGCTGATGATTATACAGGCCCCTAAAGTGCTGCTGCCATTCTGCGGGAAGGATATTGTTCCCTAGCCCCGGTTTGTTAGCCTCATTAAAACAGGGGTTATTGATGACTTGCCAGAAGCGGGTAGAATCCTTCACCTCCGCTGCCTCTGTTAATTCTTCCCAGGCTTCCCGCTGCAGCTGTCCCCTGCGCTCCTTGACAGCTAGCTTATACTTATTGCGACAGGCTGACACCCGATCCCTGTCCCTCGGGAGACACTTTAGGGCGGCTTTCAGCTCTTTTAGAGCCCGAGTGCATGTTGGGTCGAACCATCTGGGTGTGTCTCCAGCAACCCTATGCGTTGGTACTTTCAGTAAGCTATCGACTAGTTGCACTATGTCCCCAAAGGCCTCTACTAAATCCAGACCATTCACCTCAAGATCTAGACAATTCAGGATACTCTGCCGGCCCTTTCCAAAAAGCGTACCGTAAAAAACCTCACTATTGACCTTGGCCCACCGCAACCTTCTGCCTTGATCTGTGGCCATCAGAGCCCCCCTAATCTACGCAATGGTGGGTGGTGACACACATCAATCGAGGGATAAAACTAGTGGATTATGATCGCTAAATCCACTATAGCTGATGTTAAAGCTAGATACTGAGTTTCTCAATGACGCAGAGATGAAGATGTAATCGATAAATGAGAAACATCCCCTCCCTTTAAAGGTTGGATGGACAGTCATGTCTAAGTTTACCACCATTAAATCCATCGTGTGTGTTAACTCGTACGTGTCTAGCAGAGCGGTCAGTTCCCTACCCTCCTGCGTATGCTCCATATGAGGGCCCTCTCTGCTTGTGCAGGATGCCCAGTCTCCTTGGGACACCTTCAAGTTTGGGCACAAGTGGCAGTTAAAATCACCCGCTAAAAGCAATTGTAACGCTTTCCACCCTGGCTCCTGTGTCCGGGCAAGTCTGTTGCTCAATTCCTGCAAGCTAGGGGGACCATGAGCTTGTGGCATCCCATTATAAAAATTTATGATGACCAACCTATATCTTTTGCTAATGAATTTTAACCCCTGTACGGCATCAGAGTCCCAAGCCAGGTCTGTCCATCTACCCTGAAGAGATATATCTATAAATATGACCAGGCCACCCCTTGCTCTTTGCTCTCCCTGATGCAGATCTTAGCGCTGGCCGAAAAAAGGTTTTGTATCCCTCTATGAAGAAATTGGTGTTTGCTGGTTCCCATGTTTCCTGCAGACATATTATTTGAAATTTCCTCATATATAGGAGCCATTGCTCGTTCTCAAACTTACTGGATAAACCCGCTACGTTCCACAAGATTATATTCATTACTCGCCCAGTGCTCCTCCCTACGCAGCCAGCTGTCTGGGTACTACAGATACTCGGAGTTACCCCTCCTATATTACCATCTATGTGGCTGCTAACACCTATGCGTTCACCCATAGGTTGTACTGAGAATGTCCCTGGGCTTTGCGTCTCTCCCCTCCCCCTGGTGTCTAAATCAGTCACAGGGATATCAGATTCCTTAACAGTTCCTTCCCCCCGCTGCAGTCAGTCGATGTCTTCTAGGTCCCTTAATACGGCAAATGCATTCCCTGTTGTCACTCGGTTATTCCACCCGGTTGCTCCCGCCTGTTGGGACCCCTGACCGTGTCGCTGATTATGAGTAGCCTGTGGTCTATAAAAAAAGGCTAGTGGAAGTGGTTTGATCCCTGACTCTAATTCCACTGTAAATATGCTGCAGTCGTTGGAAAGGATCTTCCGTGCGAGTTCGGGGTATCTCAACGTGACAATCATACTGTCACCTGCGAAGACTTTCCTGGATCTGCCGATCCAGGAGACCCTCCTCGCCATTAGAATGTGCCGGTGATCCCTAATATTGAATCCTACGTGTCTGCACATCCAGTATGCCACTTTGTTAATCAACTGGACTAGGGATTCGTCCTGTGGGGATTTATGCCCTGGGACACCACATAGGACCACGGTGTAGGGGCAACTAGCTGGGGGGAGATCTATAACTGGTAATTCCGGGGTACTTGAGGCAACTAATAATAACCTCTCCTTTGACTGCTGCTGGAAGCTATCTACCCTTCCTATCCTTCCATGATCCTCCTGCTGCGTTCTTGTATCACCCCTCGTTGCTGAACCACAATCCCCCAGCCCCATCCCCATGGTCCCAGAGCACCCCACCAATCGAGATGGCTCCATATGCAATAGGGATGCTTGAGGTACCATATCATGCGAGATACCTGCCCGAACGATACGGTCCCCCCCTCTCATTAACCCATTTTGCGTAGGCGATAAGGCATCCCTGGGGACTCCCTCCGGCCCTTGTGCTGAATTTATACCTCCACCAGCCCCTTGATTATTGAGTGCCCTACATGATTCCTCAAGCTGCGACATTTTGGCCTCAATTGACCCTAATCTGCACATTAAAGGGTTCAGGAGGACAGTCATCAAGGTCTCCAGTCTTTTCCACTGGTCAGCGTCCTACCTAGGGTCCCCCATAATGCATATACTTTCATTCGGCCCACTGTTAGTACTTGGGCTCCTGGTCAGGGTCAATCCGTTATTAGGCTTCAACACCATCTTCTCCTGTTGTTTATTAGTTTGCTGCTTGGATTTAGGCTTTTGCTTAGATCTCTGTATGGTGCCTCCCCTTGTTCGTTTTGCTGTCGGCCCACCACTGTCTGGTGTCGGGGTTTTAGTTGAGCCACCAGCGCTCGCTCCTGCTGGTTTTTTAGACCTTGTCCGGACCTCACAATAAGCCGGGTCTGGTACGGTTTCAGCATATACCGGGCTGGGACTTAAAGGTACTGAGCTCCCTGTGAAACCTGCCATTGTGGGATCACAAAGCTGCCTGTCCACCCCGATAGGTTGGGTGGCGTCAGTGTCGTTTAGTCGCTCCCCATGGGCCCCCTCGACCACCGTCACAGCACACCCTAATGCTAGTGGATCAATAGCTGCCTCCATGTTGCTGATGATACTAATGCCTTCATTGGCGCAACATACAAAGCTGTCGGTGTTGGGTGATACCCTTGGTGATTTGGCCTGAGCTATACCCCCCATCGACGACCTTTTTTGAGCAGCATAAGTATCCAGAGAGAGTCTCTTCTCTGTGAGCTGGATCTGGTGGGTCAGGACTGACTCGGCCCTAGTCAGAAATGCATCCAATGTTCCAACAACACCTCCCCCTACCAATGAGCTTATACCCTTGCGCTTGCTCATCCTGAGTGGTGGCTATAGGCGGGCAACACAACTTATGGCAGTTATCCCAGTACCTTTTTGGCGGATCCAGACGTCTTTTCCCAGATCAAGAAGGGGTGGCCCAGCCCAGCCTCTACCGGCCTCTGACGAGCGCAGACGGGCCCGCCCTTGGACCGGGCGCGGCCCGGGGAGCCCGCGCTGCGGGAGCCCGCGCTGATATTTAAAGCGCCTCCAGGCGCGAAACAATGTCCGGTGGCCGCGAGGGAGGCTGGGACTTGTGGTTCCTGTTTCCCTCCTCCTCCTCCGGCGATGTGCGGCGATGTGCAGGCAGCAGCAAAGTGGTCTCAGGCAAGGTAACCAGGGCAGAAGGGCTTCCCGCGCTGTGGGAGCCTGCGCTGATATTTAAAGCGCCTCCAGGCGCGAAACAATGTCCGGTGGCCGCGAGGGAGGCTGGGACTTGTGGTTCCTGTTTCCCTCCTCCGGCGATGTGCGGCGATGTGCAGGCAGCAGCAAAGTGGTCTCAGGCAAGGTAACCAGGGCAGAAGGGCTTCCCCCTGTCTGTTGACTACCACCCACCCCCCACCCTAGAACAAGTCGTCTGTCGACTGCCGCCCCCTCTCCCCAGGAACAAGTTGTCTGTCAACCGCCCCCTCCGCTCTTACCTGCAACGGGTGGAAAACTCAGGGATCACCCCGGGCGGTAATAAGTCTAGCTAAGCCACTGTGCTTGTTGCCTGATTGAGGCTTCCACCCCACTTAACCAATAATCCAGTTTCCTACTATGATTTTGTGTGATTTACTCTTGTAGTACGTCTGGCTTATTCATAAATTTCAGGAGCAAATCAGGAATAAGCATGGCTTACTCCTGCAATTGAGTTGAACTACAAGAGTAAGTCATAGGAAAATCTTTGTATTTTTACATTGCTATGTTATATTGCATACCTAACCATACATTTACTCTACCAGCTCTTGAAAACTGAACTCAATGGACTGCCTCTTCTCTTAAGTCTGATACCTTTTGCAATCTTTGCATCTGTATTGTTTTCATTTTGCAATGGTAGTTTTGCACACACCTTTCATACATTTCTGGATATGAGGGCTATTATAAACGTGTTCTCCCATCACTTGCTTAAGTAAATGGAGGACTGAGGACTATCAGCAGCACTGTACAGGTGAACGCATACAAAGAGGTACATGCAGACTTATAGAAAGGAATGTTCATATATATAATGCCATACCATCATTTGGAAGATTTTATTTTGAGCTGCTAATTTGCTCAATTTCAAAAAATTCAACGTCATTTTCAGACTGAAAATAAGCACACACACCACGTTGTTCCCGGATTGCTGTTTTTAGCGAATACCATATGAAGTATTTTTCTACGGAATTTAGAGAAAGTTATTAATATTCCTTGCTATGGGATTTGAAGTAAATGTCAAATTGATGTTCAGAGATAGAAATGATGAATTCTGATGGTGTTGCATCTGACCACGCTAGTACAGCATGGTGCAGGCACAGCTCATTTAAAACACAGCAAACCATCTCTGATGAGCGAGGTTATATTTGGGCAGTGGTCAGTCAGACTCTGGCCTGGTGGAGCTGAACAAACATGTAAGCGCAGATAAAATGGCAGGTAAGATCGCATATGCTATTCTCGAATAGGTTTTCTGTCTATCTCATTAGAAGACTAAGGCAGGTACTTTAGGAATTGAACCTTCATTAATGCCTCAGGGCCCCCATTTTATAAGACACTGCAAGCCATGATAAAATTCCTACGAGCCCTGTCCTAGCTGCTCTCAATGAGCCAAAAGCCACAATGAGCGGCTGTAATGAAGGCCCTTTTTGAAAAGAAAATTGGCAGGCGAGCTGCCTGAGAACAATTATGGCATGGACTCCTCCCACTGGAGTGCAGGGACTGGGAAACTCAAGTCCCGTTAACGCCATTGACAACGTTCACCTGCAGGCACTTTAGAGTAAATTGGAACTGCTGAAGGAAGGTGAAAAGTGCAGAAGATTTCCATGGTCAAAGGGAAGCCAAGGATGCCGAGTGAATGAGTGAAAGGGGGGGCCGGGGCATGAGGTTGTGAAGAAATGTAGTTCATTCTGCTGTTGTCGTACCACTGAGCTCTTAGCTCAGTTCTATACTTGAGTGAGAGCATGCCACAAATTGTTCCACCGGGTCTAGTAGCGTGGGGGCAGTTACAGATGCAGGTAGTGCCAGTTTTAGAAAATCCTTTCACTCGGGCACTGCTCAGAAAATAACATTACACGAGCAGGGGTATTTTAGAGCACACACCTAGCTGGAGAGCAAAGGGGTGTTTACCATGGGCTGGAGGCCAGAGAAACAGTTTATGGTTGTTAGCGAAGAGGTAGTCAGCAAGGATTTTAGGCAAAGTAAGTGAATTGCAATTTATTAATGTTAGCGAAGTGGGCGACGGTAACGTTTCAAGTAATGCACATGAACGAGCACTGAGTGTGTTTGCATACTTACAAGGGTGTTCGAAGAGCGCACGACTCACTATAGAGCAACAAAGAGCTGGGCAGGAGCCCTGAGATGCTATTTATAATTTCAGGTAATGTGCATACATGATCGTGCACTGATTGTGTGTACATTTGTAAGGGAATTCATGGAGCACACGTCTAATTACGACGCAACAAGGTGCCAAATATGGACGGGAGCCCCGAGGTGCAACGTAAGACTGTTTGCACGGGGGCATGGGTAATGATTTCACTCGTACAGTTTGATTTGCCTCTCTTACTCTACATCTGTGCTTAGCAGGGGTGAAATTCTTGGAACACTTGGCATGGGCCGGTATTTTTCTCCCTAAATTGAAAGCAGTTTATTTGGACAAACACAGGATCCCCACGTAGCATTTCAAAGATGATAAAAGGTCGGCAGAGTTTTGCGCATGAACATATTCAAAACATATTAAAACCAGATTAATATTTACAATTTCTTTATTAATCAAAAACACACTACAAGACATGAAAAGATGCCACCAGGAGCTTGCTTTTCACGGCGTGTGTATGGTAGACAAGTGGCTCGGGCTTTGACAGTACTGCAGCGAGTTGGTTGTGGAGTGTGTAGTAAGGTTGGAAAGGAGCCGGTGTGTATTTACAGGGCGGTAGAAAGACAGGTTCACAATATGTACTGCTCAAAAACGCAAAGTATTAGCAGCTACTTGTTAGAAATGGGGGTCTCGAGTTGGCAGAGGTAGGTACCTTTGTCCAAAGAGGGACCCTTGCTTCTAGTCAGGGTAAGGGGGATACACACTTTAGATAACCCCTGCTCACCCCCTTGGTAGCTTGGCACGAGCAGACAGGCCTATCGCAAAGGCAATGTGTAAAGTATTTGTACCAACACTCACAGTAACACAGTCTTAACACCACAAATGGACACCACACCGGTTTAGAAAAATAAAGTATCTTTATCTAAACTTAACAAGACCAAACAACAAAAACCCAACATACAAGTATTTAAGAAAAATGACTTTTAAAAGGTTTTAGCAACTGAGTCCATAGAAAGATATGGATGTGTGATTTCTTGCAAAGTACCTGTTGTTGCGACAAAATTCACCAAGCCAAACAGCCGCAGCGATGAGAAGCATTGAAAAACAAAGAGATGCGTCATTCCTGAGACCTTCATGGATGCAATGCAACAGTTCTGCTGTACACAGGGGAGCGATGCGTCGGGTCCAGTCTGTAGGGGGAAATGATGCGTCGATGCTGAGATGACTCCGATCTGCGGGTGATGCGTCGGGGAAAACGTGCTGCACAGTGACGATGCATGGAAATCCGGGATGCGTCGGCAGCGGCGCTGCGTTGACCTTTTCAGCCGCAATCCCTCGATCCATCGATTCTTACCGTGGCGACAAGCACTGCGTTGGTTTCGGCAGTGGCGCGGTGATGCAGTGAGATTCTTCTCGCACTACGGCGTTGCGTTGGAAAAACTGTCGCAAGAAGAGCGATGCATCGATTTCCTTGTCGTTGCATTGCTTTTCCAGCTCCCAACAGCAGAAACAACCTCCAGAGACCCAAGACAGCCACAGGCACCACTTGGCAGGTCAGAACTCCCAGGGGAGCTGGGGGTGAAGTCTTTGTGTTCCTGAGACTTCAATAAAGGAGGCAAGCTCTACTCAAGCCCTTGGAGACTTTTCTCAAGCAGAGGACACAGCACACAGCAAAGTCCTTCTCCTTTCCTTGGCAGAAAACAGCAACTGCAGGCCAACCCCAGACACACAGCAAGGGAGGTACTTCTCCTCAGTTTCTCCAGCTCTTCTCCTTGGCAAAGGTTCCTCTTGATTCTAGAAGTAGTCTAAAGTTCAGGGGTTTTAGGTCTAATACTTATACCCCAAAATGTCGTTGTTCTCTTTGTGTAAGGGTCTCTGAGCCCAGTCCAAACCAGTTCTGTCCTCTCTGGTGCAGCTGGCCCGCAGGAGGTGGAGACAGCATTGTGTAAGGCAGACAGGCCCTATTCAGGTGCAAGGGAAATCTCCTCCCACCACTCTAAATGCAGACCGGGCCTATTCAGGTGCTAGTGAAAACTCCTCCCCCTACTCTGAATGCCGCCCAGGTCTATTCAGTCCAGCCCTGACTCATTCAGAAAAGGCAGGACACACATCAACCCCCGCGCCCCCGGTGGCTGTCTGAGAGTATGCACCTCCCCAGCCCCTGTCACTCCAAAACCAGACAGTCAATACACAAACAGGCAGAGGCACACAGAATGGTTAAATAAGAAAATGCCTACTTTCTAAAAGTGGTATTTTCAAACACAGAATTTAAAAACCACCCTTATTAAAAGATGCATTTTAACATTCTGAGTTCAGGCATACTAAACTTTATATCCCTACCTTGTTCCCAGGGGCAGTTATGTTTATAAGATGTTATAAACAAACTCCCCCTTCTGTCCTATGGGAACAGGTAGCCTTGCAATAGTGAAAAACGAAATTAGTAGTAATTCACTATCAGGAAATGCCACACATATCAGGGCATGCCATACCTTTCACAAACACTGCACCCTGCCTCTCAGGGGTACCTTGGGCCTACCTTAGGGGTGACTGACATGTAAGAAAAGGGAAGGTTAGGGCCTGGCAAGTGGGTGCACTTGCCAAGTCAACATGGCAGTTAACAACTGCGCACAGACACTGCAGTGGCAGGTCTGAGTTACCATTTCAGAACTACTCATGTGGGTGGCACAATCAGTGCTGCAGACCCACTAGTAGTATTTGATTTACCAGCCCCGGCACACTCAGTGCACTTTACTAGGGACTGACCAGTAAATCAAATATGCCAATCAGGGAGATCCAATCATAATAACAATTTACACAGGGAGCATATGCACTTTAGCACTGATTAGCAGCGGTAAAGTGCCCAGAGTCCTAAAACCAACAAACACAGGTCAGGAAAAAATAGGAGGAAGAAGCAAAAAGTTTGGGGATAACCCTGCAAAAAGGGCCAAGTCCAACACTACTCGAGTTGAGATTCAAACCCATGCACTGTTCTAGTATTTGTACGGTAAGACGCTGTAATAAATACATTGGAGCACGTAAGCAAGTTTAATTAGTGTGTCAAAGGTCACTGGCACTCTGCAAACGCTGACAATGTTCGAGTCTCAGTGTTTTGCTACAGGCAAGGTCTTTAATGGCTCGAGATGTTAGACAAGTTACCATGAATGCACCGAAAGTGCTTAGATATGTCTGTTTTCGTTACTAGTTTAGGTGTCCCAAGGTGCAAGAGGGGTTAGCAGGGAGGATTCAAGCCCAGGTAGCCGAGATCTTGCTATAACACCAAAGAATACTCTGAGAGTTCAACCCACAAAAGAAATATTTCTGGCAGGACAGAGGACACTAGCCAAAAAAAGACTTTCTGTGCCCAGTTAACAAAGCACTGGAGTGCCAATAGTTGGTGGCATGGGCACCATAAACGGTCTATTGTGTCTAGTTGAAAATCCAACTGGTTCTAAATGTCAGTGTCCCCGAGGAGGAAGCATGCAATATATACACTCATGCCTCATATGACTGGTCACGTCAATATATTTAATCAGCTGCATCATCCATGGGTCTGGGCACATAATGTGATCCACTGGCTCTTGCTGGCAGCAAAAAGGAAGCGATGGTTTACGTTAGTGTCTTGCCACACTATTAAACAGCGATATCTCTGCAAGTGTAGATCATAGGCAGAAATTAAAGAGCTCAGCATTAGCCAGCAAAACACAACCACAAAGAGAGAAAGGGTCACGATTTTGCCTGCCTCTAGAGTGTGGGGTGGTTATGTGGATACTGTATTGAGCCACCCAGCCGCTACTCTACTATGTTACATACATGCATCCTGAGGGCCGGGCGTGGGCAGAGGGAATAAACAAAGGTGCCTAGTCTACTCGGGGCAGAGCGCATTAGACACTCTCTATGTGGGTGTAGTATTTGTGGGAGTTTACCTGCTGTAGCAGTTATAGGCCGGTGGTGCCTTTTACCATGCCCTCTACACTGGTGACGAGTGGGCCAGAGTCTGACGTGTGTTCTGGTGGCCGACGTTTGTTCCCCAGCCCTGCAGTGAGAGCAGCGAAGGAAGTGCGAGTGCACAGGAAGCCTGGCAGGAGAAGTGCGCTGGATCGGCGAGTTGAGCTGACGGAGCGATGCTCCAACTTCCGCCGTGATGGTTAAGAGTGCCACCCGTAGCCCCTGCGACTCCATGTGCGGCACTGACTTAGGCAGCGCAGAAGTGCTCCGGTTGGGAGCCGGCGCTTGCAGGCCCATCAGAAGGGTCCAACAATGCAAATGACAGAAGCATAGCATACCAAGATCATGTCAACGCCACCTCTGGCAAGCTGTCCCGTCTCACAACAGCAATGCTCCCACCCGCCTGTCAATGCATTGCAGCCATTCAGTCAACTGGTGGACCCAGATGGTGCCAGTGGATTGGGAGATTACATTATTTTCGTGCCACTCGGAAGACGGATGGTGCAGTAAAGAGCTCAATGATGATGAGTGGTGATGAACTCTAAAACCTTTTTGAGAACTCACCTAACACAGGTGCCAGTGGTGTAGCTAGCGCCTTAGCTGCCCAGGGCAATCCCAGAGTTTGCTGCCCAGGGACGGCCGGTGGAGATAAGAGCGGAGGGATTGGCGACAGACGATGAGGGGGGAGGCGACAGACAACGACAAGGGAAAGAAAACTTACCCTGTGCTCGCCGCCGCACCCCCTACCTACGCCACTGACAGGTGCAGATCATGACTTTGATGTGGCTGTTGCAGCAATTAATAGACATTTTGACCCCCAATTAAATCCAGATTACGAACGATTTGAGCTTCGGCAGGCGAAATAGGAAGGAGGGTAATCTGTAGATGCATTTTTCGCACGACTACGCAAGCTGGCGATCACATGCTCGGGCATTGACAAACTGGATGAGATTAGGGCACATTCAAGGGTGCAAGTCATCTAATCTTCATTCTGTAGCCGGGGATTTCGCTTGACGACATTCTCGTCCTCGCCCGCTCCCATGAGTTTGCAGACAGTAGAGCGGGGGACATGGAGTCCACCGTAGCCCACCAGACTATGGGCCCAAAGCCCACACCTGGAGCAAAGGTGAAGGAGAAGCAAGTGGAAGCTATAAAGAGGTGACCTACAAAAAAATGGGGAGCTTCCGCATCAAGACCCCGTGACAGGAGCTGTGGTAACTGTGGATTCACACACTATCTGCCCAGAGGGTGCTCAGCACAGGGCAACCTGTGTCTGAAATGCAGCCACCTAAATAATTTTGCAAGAGTGTGTCTCAGCGCAGGAGCACCAGCGTGTGTGGCCAAAAGGGGTTGGAAGAGCGCAAACATTCAACACCTGTCTCTAGGGGAAGATACAAAGCCTGTATGGAAGGGAAACGAAGACGCCACCCAGGTGGCCAAAGATGACGAGGAGGATGAAGTGTTCACTATCTCGTTCACAGGAACTGACAAGAAGAAGAAGAGGCCTTCACCCATGTGCCACTTGGACATCAATGGGGCCCAGATCATAGCCCTTATTGATACAGGAGCATCAGTAAATGTCATAGATGCAGAACAACTGAAGAAAATTAGTTCACCACCCCGTCTTGTGCCCACGAGAGCCAAAATATATACCTACGGGGGTACCAACCCCATTCCACTGCTGGGAGTCATTGAGGTGGAAGTGGCCTAAGGAGGAAACAAGATATGCACCGAATTCCATGCAACCACGGGGGAGATAGGAATGCTGTTTGTTTTCCACACTGCAGAGGACCTGAGCCTAGTATTGTTTTGCCAAACAAATTCATCAGTTCCACGCAGACCACATGTTGGCAGACATTTCAGAGTTATTCCAAGGTTGGGGTTGCCTAAAGGTGTACAAATAAAATTCCACATAGACAGAACAATATGCCATGTGGCGTTGCGGCATCGCATGGTGCCGTTTCATCTCAGACCCCTAGTAGAAAAAGAGCTGGATGCACTGGAACAAGCTGGTGTGATTGAAAAGGTGAATGGACCTACTCAATGGGTGTCCCCGTTAGTGATTGCCACAAAACCCAAACTTCCTGGGCCAATAAGACTGTGCGTGGACAAGCGGTTACCCAACCAGGTGATCAAAAGAGAGAGGCGCATAACACCCACCATAGATGAAATAGTGGTGGACTTGAATGGTGCCAGGTGGTACTCAAAAAATTGACCTGAAATCAGGGTATCATTAGCTGGTGTTGGAAGAGTCTTCCGGATATATCCAACTTTCTCAACTCATTTCTCTTCAGCAGCTAAAGTATTTCAGGTGGCTATATGAAAAGCCTTGTCAGGCCTATTAGGGGTCCTCAACGTCAACACTGGTGGAACATCACATCAGGATATGAGCTGCCCTGAGTCGGTTAGCAGAGAGAGGACTGACTTTGCATAGGAAGAAGTGTGCATTCTACGCCAATGAGGTGGAGTTCTTTGAGTACATATTCTCTCTGAAGGCCTACAAGTCAATCCTCAAAAAGTGGAGGCCATCAGGTCAGAGGCTGTGCCAAAGAACCAGTCAGAGGTCCCCAGCTTCTTGGGAATGGCCAGTTATTGTGGTAGGTTTATTCCTAATCTGGCCACCCTATCCGACCATCTCTGAGTGTTAACTAGCAAAGGGTTCCCATGGGAATGGGACAGTAAGGCGGCGCATGCCTTTCAGGAAATCAAGAAGGCTCTCCTCCACAATTCCACTATGGTGTACTTTAGCCCCACCAGACAGACTGACCTGATCGAAGACGATAGCCCAGTAGGGCTAGGGGGGATCACTGACAGAATATCAACAACAAAAATGTCGAGGTACAAAAATATTGGGACAAAAATATTGTTGTCCAGAATATCGAAGTCCTATCTACATCATGGTAAGTACAAAAATATCGGAAAAAAAATATCGTAAAAATATCGTTGTCAAAAATATCGTTTTTTTAAATGCTTAAAAAATAATGTAAAATAAAGTAAATAATACATATAATTAAAAAACATAGCTGGAATTATTAGAAAATGTTTAAAATAAATAATAAATATAATGTTAAAAATAATTAAACATACATATATATAAAATATAATATATACATTTACTTAATAATATTTATAAATAATTATTATAATAAATTATAAAATGTTAGAAACATACTAAAAATGATAAATACATATATATATACATATACCAGTAAAATAAAAATAAAAATAAAATATATATATAATAATTTAAAATATTAAAATATTATAATCTTTTACAATTACATTTGACACTACATCAACAGCAACAGTAGGGAAAATGTTGGATAGCGGAGGGTATAACATTACTATTCCCACTCCAGGGAGTGCAACAGTAGGGAAAGTGTTGGCTAGCGGAGGGGAATAATTTACTATTCCCACTCCAGCAAGTACAACAGTAGGGAAAGTGTTGGATAGCGTAGGGGAATAATTTACTATTCCCACTTCAGGGAGTGCAACATTAAGGAAACTGTTGGATAGCGTAGGGGTAAATATTACTATTCCCACTCCACAGATAGCAACAGTAGGGAAAGTGTTGGATAGCATAGGGGTAAAAATAACTATTCCCACTCCAGAGAGTGCAACAGTAGGAAAAGTGTTGGAAAGCGGAGTGGATAAAATTACTATTCCCACTCCAGCGAGTGCAACAGTAGGGAAAGTGTTGGATAGCAGAGGGGAATAATTTTCTATTCCCACTCCAGCAAGTACAACAGTAGGGAAAGTGTTGGATAGCAGAGGGGAATAATTTACTATTCCCACTCCAGCAGGTAGAACTGTAGGGAAAGTGTTGGATAGCGGAGTGGAATAATTTACTATTCCCACTCCAAAGAGTGCAACAGAAAGTAAAGTGTTGGAAAGCAGAGGGGTAACAATTACTATTCCCACTCCAGCGAGTGCAACAGTAGGGAAAGTTTTGGTTAGTGGAGGGGAATGATTTACTATTCCCACTCCAGATAGTGCAACAGTAGGGAAAGTGTTGGATAGCAGAGGGTATAAAATTTACTATTCCCACTCCAGAGAGTGCAACAGTAGGGAAAGTGTTGGATAGCGGAGGGGTAAAAATTACTATTCCCACTCCAGAGAGTGCAACAGTAGAGAAAGTGTTGGATAGCAGAGTGGATAAAATTACTATTCCCACTCCAGCAAATGCTACAGTAGGGAAAGTGTTGGATAGCAAAGGGGAATAATTTACTGTTCCCACTCCAGGGAGTGCAACAGTAAGGAAAGTGTAGGATAGCGGAGGGGAATAATTTACTATTCCCACTCCAAGGAGTGCAACAGTAGAGAAAGTGTTGGATAGCGGAAGGGTAACAATTACTATTCCCACTCCAGCGAGTGCAACAGTAGGGAAAGTTTTGGATATCAAAGGGGAATAATTTACTATTCCCACTCCAGCGAGTGCAACAGTAGTAAAAATGTTGGATAGCGGAGGGGATAAAATTACTATTCCCACTCCAGCAAGTGCAACAGTAGGGAAAGTGTTGGATAGCGTACGGGTAAAAATTACTATTCCCACTCCAGCAATAGCAACAGTAGGGAAAGTGTTGGATAGCAGAGAGGAATAATTTACTATTCCCACTCCAGCAAATGCAACAGTAGGGAAAGTGTTGGATTGCATAGGTGAATAATTTACTATTCCCACTCAAGCAAAATAATTAAAATTAATTATCCAACAATTAATTAATTATTATTTTTAACTCCCACCATATTCCCCTATAAATGACACCACCAATATTGTAAAACATAACACTATTAACATAATTAATAAAAAATTAATCAATTAAAATTAACAAGCAATTTAAAAGCAATCAATAATAAATTAATTCACACTATTAACACTATAAAACAACTTAAAATAAATATTATAATAAAAAATGTAATAAAATATATTATAATTAAATTACTTCCCAGCCTACTCTCCTATCAACCCACAACCCACTCTTAAAAAAATGACACAAATAACATTATTAATAGTTAATTAATAATTATTAATAACAAATTAATACATAATTAACAATAAATTATTTATCACAATTAACAGTATAACATTTAAAATACATAAATATCAAATAATTAAAAATATAAATTAATTAATAATTATTAAATTACTTCCCACCCTACTCCCCTATAAACCCACAACCCGCTCCTAAAAAATAACGCAATTAAGATATTTACCAATTAATTATTAATAATTAACAACCAATTAATAACTAATTAATAATAAATTAATTACCACAGTTAACAATATAAAATATTAAATACATAGATATTAATTAATTAAAAATATTAATTAAATAATTATAATTAAATTACTTCCCACCCTATTCCCCTATAAACCCACAACCCGCTCCTAAAAAAATTACACAATTAAGATATTTACCAAATAATTATTAATAATTAACAACCAAATAATAACTAATTAATAATTAATTAATTACCACAATTAACAATATAAAATATTAAATACATAAATATGAATTAATCAAATTTATTTATTAATTAATTATAATTAAATTATTTCCCTCCCTATACCCCTATAAACCCACAACCCGCTACGGAACAAAAACGCAACAATTAATTAAAATAAATTAATAACTTATAAAAGTTATTATTAAATTTAATATAATTAAATTATTTCCCACCCTATTCCTCTATAAACCCACAACCCGCTACGGAACTAATACGCAAAATTTACTTTAAAAAAATTATTAACTTCTAAAAATTTAACACATATTACAAAAAAATAGAACACATACATATAAAATACACACTAAAATACATAACACTAAATAAAACAACGATATTTTTAACAGCGATATTTTTGCTAACGATATTAATTACTTCGATATTTTGAAAAACGATATTACTTACCTTCAACTCGATATTCTTGACAACGATATTCTGACTGTCGATATTTTTGTAGTCCGAGATTTTGGACTCGATATTACTGCTACTCGAAATTTCCAACTCGATATTATGTCTGTTCACCGGCTAGGGGCAGTGCTCCTGCAGAAGACCGAGAGGAACGAATGAGTACCGATAGGGTACGTCAGCAGGGCGCTCATGGCTGTGTAGACCAGATATGCCCAAATAGAAAGGGAGGCATTAGCAATTCAGTGGGCCTGCAAGCATTTTCACCTCTACCTTTGTGGCCAGAAATATATGGTGATCACTGATCACAAGCCTCTGGTGCCTCTGTTCCCAGGGACGGCTCACAATGGACACCCCAGGATCAAGAGATGGGAGGCCCAGCTAGAGTAGTACACCTTTGATGTCACCTACCGTCCGGGAGTGAACCACCCAGCTGAATACTTGACCTGGCATCTAGTAGACAATAATACCAGCAACCCGTACACGGAGGATTTCAGAGTAGAGGAGTTCGTACGCCTGGTGACCTCAACATCATGCCCATGAGCCCTGAAGATAGAAGAAATTGCAGAAGCCACACTGGCAGATGCCAGTGTGGGTATACTAAAAGAGGCACTGAAGAAACATCACTGGAAGCACTTCCTCGACAGATGTGGGGGTCTAACTGAAGAGAAGGGAGAGGTTAGAACACACCTCTGGAGATGTCGGGTTGAGCTGAGTGACAGCAAAGAGGGACTTATCCTCAGAGGGCACAAGATTGTGGTTCCATGCAGTTTGTGGACGCGCACTGTGGAGATTGCTCATCAAGGACATCAGGGTGTGGCTAGGACAAAGGCATGGCTGAGAGCAAAGTCTGGTTCCCTGGAATGGACTGGCAGGTAGAGGAGTGGGTGAGAAATTGTCAATCCTGCATCCTAACTAGTGGAGAGCCCCCGGTAGCACCAGTGATTACGGAGCCTCCGAGCATTGCACCCTGGACAGCCGACAGCATGGACTTCGGCAGTGTTCCTGACCACCAGTTCACATAGTGATAATGGATAGCCACTCAAAGTTTCCAGTTGTCAGATCAACATCCTTTGAGTGTGCGAAGCCAGTGATGGACCATGTATTTGCCTTACAGGGGCTACCTGATGATATAAAGACAGACAATGTGCCACCCTTTCAGGGGCAAGACCACCGCCTCAGTATACGTCATAGAAAGATTACGGCACAGTGAACTCAGGCCAATGGCGAAGTTGAGAGGTTTATGAGAACCATGAACAAGGATCTCTGGATTTGAGTAGAAAGAGGAGAAGACCTGGAAGTTTGCCTGCAGCAGGACATACCGGCAGGCACCACACTGCACAACAGGGTGTGCACCTAGTGATCTCATCATGAGGAGGCCAGGCTGAGACGTGGTGCCTGCAGGGCCTTTATGTAAGCCGGGGACAGTGGATAGAGAGAGAGGCATGCTAGCAATGACAGAGCCAGTGCCAGAAGGAGGGCTTCCGAGCCCTGCATCAGCGTGGGGACAAAGTTGTCATCAAGTATAGACACCTCGGCTGGAAGTATCATACTCCTTTTGAGAGAGAAACGTGGGAGGTGACATGGGTACGGGGTACCATGATAACTGCGGTGAGAGGAACCATGGAAGTGTTGAGAAATATATCTTGGTTCAGAAAAATTCAAATGAAAGTGGAGGAGGTGGTCGTGGACACAGGGCCTGTAGATATAGTGGAGGATACTTCCTATAGATCACTGGTAAGCCAAGTGGAAGATGCACCAGGCGGTGAGACCAGGGATCACCGTGAAGTGGAAGATCAATTTGTGCAGGAAGAAGAGTCTCGACAACTCCACCAGCCACAGAGAGCCAGAGAGGATATCAATACAGGCTGCAAGCCAACCCTCAGCCTAGTCAGCGATTGAGACACTTTCTATGTTGATGTCTTTACCTGCCTAGTCACTGATATTCCATTTTGTTTGTTTTTGTTTGTTTTATTTCATTAACCCCTTCGATGCTTATGACGAGCTGGACTCGTCATGGCACACAGTGGTCGTGTGCTCATGACGAGTCCAGCTCGTCATAAGACCACCCACGGGGGAAGCGCTGGCGCTCCCCGTGGGAATCCGATCGTCGGGTTTTTTGGGGGAAGGCAGGGAAGCCCACTCCCCGCCCCCCCAATGACGTCAGCGCGCGAGGCGCGCTGACGTCATTGGGGGTTTCTTTGTTCCGCGACGCGCTGGAAGCCATTTGCTTCCAGCGCGTCGGGGAATAAGGTTAGTTTTGGCTCCGGGGAGGGGGATTTCAAACAGAAGAGGCATCGAGGGAAAGGAAAACCCTTTCCTTTCCCTCGATGCCTCTTTGTGCATTCCTGCTGCACGATCATGCGATCATGCAGCAGGAATGCCCACTAGACACCAGGGAATTTAAAAAAAAAATGAAAATACTGTTTTGGGAGCGGCCCCTTGGGCAAGGGTCGCTCCCCTTTGGGGGCCATATGTTTTTGGTGCTCTGCCCCCTGGGGGAGCAGTTTTTTCTATATAGCGCGGGGCTTTACCCGAAGGTGTCAGAGCGCTTCACAATAGGAACAGTAACATTACATGAGGAGAAGGTTACAAGTGAGCATAATACAAAAGCAAGCGTTACATTACATGAGGAAAAAGTGACAATTGTGCATGATACATGAGATACAAAATACAAATAGAGGTATAATACTGCAATAAGTGGCAGTCACTCAGAACACACTGGGAAGGCACTTCTATAGGCATGGAGTACAGAATTTCCTATAGTGGAAGAACTTCCTTGAGGGAGTAGAGAGGGCGTGAATTAAACAGGAGACTTAAAATGAAGGGTACACAAATCCAGCACAGCACGCAAGGGTGAGGAATGTACAGGAAAAAGTACAAATTTACAATGAAGAGCGAACTTCCTAGAGGGGGCTGAGAGTGAAAGTATTAGTTCTGAAAGTGTCTTTGGAAGAGAAGAGATTTGAGGTCAGCTTTGAAGATCCGGGTAGAGGAGGTGGCACGGAGCAATGGGGGAAGCGAGTTCCAGATTCTCACCGCATTGCCTGAGAAGGATTGCGCCATCGATCTTTCCCTTTTGAAGACGGGGGGGGGGGCTCAAGCAGAAGCTTTTCCGCATTGCGAGAAGGGCGAGAGCCACCGGACAATTTCAATTTATTCAAAACACACAAGATGATGGACGGAATGTTGCACATTGGCAAACATTCACCCCCAGTCACAGATCTGGGTTTAATCCATCGTTATTTTGCTTCACCACGCCACCCCAGTTCAGACATAGTCATATGCAAATCAGTCTTGACCCTGGGCCTCATGGGAACAGTCCAGACTGAACTGCCAAGCCATGTCTTCCCTGGACCGGAATCAAGCATCCTAGGACCGGTTTCAGGCTTTCAGCCCTCATCAGCCAGGATAGCTTGACTCCAGTGGCGTAGTGAGCACGGGACCCACGTCTGGGCATACCCTTCCCACTTAGGGCAAAATGCAAAACACACAAGATGATGGACGGAATGTTGCACATTGGCAAACATTCACCCCCAGTCACAGATCTGGGTTTAATCCATCGTTATTTTGCTTCACCACGCCACCCCAGTTCAGACATAGCCATATGCAAATCAGTCTTGACCCTGTGCCTCATGGGAACAGTCCAGACCGAACTGCCAAGCCATGTCTTCCCTGGACCGGAATCAAGCATCCTAGGACCGGTTTCGGGCTTTCAGCCCTCATCAGCCAGGATAGCTTGACTCCAGTGGCGTAGTGAGCACGGGACCCACGTCTGAGGCACAGGGTCAAGACTGATTTGCATATGGCTATGTCTGAACTGGGGTGGCGTGGTGAAGCAAAATAACGATGGATTAAACCCAGATCTGTGACTGGGGGTGAATGTTTGCCAATGTGCAGCATTCCGTCCATCATCTTGTGTGTTTTGCATTTCGCCCTAAGTGGGAAGGGTATGCCCAGACGTGGGTCCCGTGCTCACTACGCCACTGGAGTCAAGCTATCCTGGCTGATGAAGGCTGATAGCCTGAAACCGGTCCTAGGATGCTTGATTCCGGTCCAGGGAAGACATGGCTTGGCAGTTCGGTCTGGACTGTTCCCATGAGGCACAGGGTCAAGACTGATTTGCATATGGCTATGTCTGAACTGGGGTGGCGTGGTGAAGCAAAATAACGATGGATTAAACCCAGATCTGTGACTGGGGGTGAATGTTTGCCAATGTGCAGCATTCCGTCCATCATCTTGTGTGTTTTGAATTTCAATTTATTTGCCAGGTAACGAGGGGAGGACGTGTGTAAGGCTTTGTGTGTGATGCAGGCAGTTTTGTAAATAGATCTTGCCTCGATCGGAAGCCATCGAAGAGAGGACAGGATAGGAGTGACGTGGTCGCTTCGTTTTGACCCTGAAATGAAGCGAGCTGCTGAATGGAGGATGGATTTGAGAGGGGAGAGGTGGGATTTGGGTAGGCCCGTCAGAAGAGAATTGCAATAATCCAGTCTTGAGAGAACCAGAGATTGTACCAAGGTTTTTAAGTCTTTCTCCGGGAAGAACCGACGGATCCCCCATAGAAGGCGCAACTGGTAATGTGCGTTCTTAGCAATAGAGTTGATGTGGGAGATTAGGTTGAGTCTTTTGTCAAGAATGACACCTAGGGATTTAGCGCTGTCGACAATGATGGGTTTGTTGTTGAGTAGGTTCAGCTGATCCATCCAAGATTGAACAGGAGGAGGTGAGGGAGAGGTAGAGAGGAGGAGGAATTCAGTTTTGGCGGGATTCAGAATGAGTTGGTGAGCTAACATCCAGTTGTGAATAGAGTTGAGAGTAGAGTTGAGTAGTGAGAGATCGTGTGCGGAAGATAAAGGTATCTTCCCACTAGTCCACCAGGCATTTATTTGTGGAGAGTGACCCCTTGGGTGGCAGAATAGCAGTATGTTTTTAGGCCCATCTGCCCCCAAGGAGGGCAAAAGCCACTAGACACCAGGTTTTTAAAATTTTTGTGTTGGGGAGTGGCCAAAAGGGCAAGGGTTGCTCCCTTTTACGGGGGTGAATATTTTATTTATACTCTTTGGCTCACCTACCCCTTAGCTTGGCTGGTGGATTGTGTGTGGACTGGTGCATTATTTGCATATGTGATTGTAATGTTTTTTTCTCCTTTTTATTCTAGTGTAAAGCTTTTGATTCCTGTTTGCGGTTTCGGCAGTGGTTGTTCTGCAGTTTTGCGTAATTGCATTTATTTGGTAAGAAAAATATTTTTGTTGTGTGTACTCCAAATGAGTATTATTGTCATGCATGAATGAATTTTTTGTAAGTGGTGTCATAATGGCAGCATATTTGTTAGTGTTCAGAGCATGAAATTCTTTGCGATATTTTGCATTGTCTTATGTGTAATTTTTTTTTTCTTCTTTTTAGTGGGATATTGTTGATCCTTACTGTGTCTGTGCAGAGTAGGTGTGTCATAAGGTTTCTGCACATACAGAGCTATGCACAGGATAATAGGACCTCGGAATATAGTGGTGAGCCAACCATAGACCTTAGCACCCAAAACCCCAACCCAACTAGCCTTAGCGTCCCATTAGCACCAATGTACCAATGATTAGACAACCCAGAACACGGTATCTCTCTCTCAGGACTCGCAGAGGCAAGAACACTCTTTCGACACACTCGTATCTGTCCACAACGTGCGTAATAAGAGACACTGTATAGTTCAAAATGTTTATTTCAACTTACGTGCTCTAAGATACAGTACACGTGTCAGTACTACTAGCATAATACATATGAATAATATAATCAGCATAGTTACAACTCCATAGAATACGAACGGGGAAAGCATCTCATAAAGCAGTGGATATATGTCTAACTAACATTACCACCCTCCCCGTGCTGGAAGCTAGTTTATTATACAAATAGAAGACCTCTGGGCTTGGACTAGCGAACCCCCATACCTCAGTCTCTAGATGCAAAACTACATCATCAGACAATCACAGCTCTTCTCCCTGGAAAGGTTTTCTCCAACTGTGTCTAGAGCGGGCGAACCGCAATATCAAAAGCACACCAATTTCTCCATGGCAGCTGTACATGGTGTTATGGCTAGGTGCGAGGGACAGGCCAAATCAGCATGAACAAGGAGATGCTGTTATTCGACCTTGTACATGTTGTGCAGTCTGAGCCCAAATCGAACAGGAGAAAAGGTGAGAGACAGAAAATGCAGACAGCGCTAAAATAACATGGCAAGAGCAGAGGTCGACAGAACAACAGCTCAGAGTAACGTGTGCAAAGAAAAGCAGCATGGCAGCCAGGCCCAGGCCAACCCAGCAAGGCAGGCCAGGGCTAGGCCGCCGCAAACCACAAGACACCCTCCCCTGGACAGTCCATCGGACCAGCTAAAGGAGGAAGATAGAGTTCAAATAGGCCGAGCAGAACAGAAATGTTGTCAGGTCACACAGGCACCATGAGGGAGAGGGACAAAAACCAAAAAGACCCAACGAACAACGAGGGTCAGCGAGGCAGGCCACATCAATCCAAAAATGTAGAAGTGCAGAAAAACGCAATAGCATCCAGGAGGACATCATTGGAAGTGTCAGAAAACATAGACGCCATCCAGTCCAACAGAACAAACGAGCAGAAATGTTCCTCAGAGGAGGGAGCATCCAACAGCAATGCGGGACAGCTTGCGTGATATTCAATATAACTTCGTTGTAGGAGATCCTGAGCAGCCGCCCAGATATCCCATTGTGCCAAAATCCCCAGTGCAGCCGCACACATCATAAAGCCAGCAACGGAACAGTCCCGTTCATGGGCCTCTAAGGGACCCACCAACTGAACAAAATCCGGAACAGACAATGACGAATTGGAGAGGCAATAATCCATGGTCCATGTGAAAGGACAGCGGATGCAAGACATCACAGGTTGCACGCAAGTGAAATACGCAAAGCGAAAAGAAAGGGTGTAGGACACACTGATAGTCGCCAAGGGCAGAACACCGAAGCCAACCAGAAGTCGCTCACGGAGCAGCTGGAGGCGTTCAGGATCGAGAAGGGCCCAGTGGTGAGCAGCCATTGCGCAGAAAACAGACCAACAGCAAGACACCAGCCGCCAAAGCGAGGATTAATGGGAAACCACCAAAGACGCTAGAAAAATAGAATGAATGAACGCCGGTATCACACCGAAAATAGTTTGGAAGGTGGACACCAGGCCAGACCCCACAATCTTAAATAAATGCACTAGACCCTCAGTGTTTGATGCGTTAAAAATACGATGAATTAACTCCCGAAATGTTGGGGGAGGTTGGTGTTCAAAAGGGCCTGTATTTCACTGTGGGTACTCGCCACCTGGAGAACGAATGTCTCCCGGGCGGACGTGAGCGTCACCTCCTCATTCAATAATAGGGCCTTTATTCTGCTCAACTTATTGAAGTCTGCCTCCATGGTAGGAATGGAAGGCCAAATAGAGTTATCAACGATGTCGTGAGGGGAGGAAAAAGCACATTCTTGCAGCAGACAACTCTGTGCGAAACCGTAACGATATACGGAATGCCGGCCTGTAGGCCACAACAGTCTTCGTTATTTAAAAGCAAATAGCTACCGTTAGTAAGCAAAGTAAAAGTAGGGGAAATAGCAGGAGCAGGAATACCCTTTAGCACACATGCAAGATTCGGAACGGAAACGCTACAAGCTCCGTGCAATTTAATATGTTTACAAATAAGCGAATGACCCACAGTTGAATCACAAGACTCCCCGTGAGAAACACTTCCTTGCCGTCTCTAAGGCATTTATACATGAAAGGCAAGGACCAGAGTTCATGCAGGAAAGCACTACCCAAAGGCTGGAAACGGCCCACAGGATAATGTTTCATGCACGAGCTAAATTCAAACAAGGAAAAAGGTAAAGCGATAACCCCATGAACTAGCCACACTGCAGAATCTAGTTCCGCTACAGAGAATGGTAAAGGATCCACTTTCTCGATATGTAACAAAGTGTAAGATGCATCTTTCATGGACATGAACTGCTGCTTTTCAGTCAAATTAAAAGGCAGAAAAAGGGCAGTGGTGTTCAAGAAATTCCAAGGAACTTTACCTAACTTAAGGGTTTGCAAAGTCCACGCAAACTGCATTACTGAACGCAATTGATTCTGACCATGATACAAAATAGAAACATCATCTTGTACAATATCAACAACAGAGGACACAATATTCTCTAATGTGTAAATGCGGGAAGACAGGGTATTTATACTATTGTTAACAACAGCAAGCATCTTTTCCAAATTTGCTTGGTCTATTTCCCGAAGACGGGAAGCAGCTTCCATTTGTGACAGCTTCCAGAGTTCATTATAAGCTTCATAAATGAATCTCTTCGGTCGGGGACCACGAGGTCCCAAGATAAAGTCGGACAGATCAATAGTGCCTGATAGGAGGGACAAATGTTGTTTAACAGAGTCTAGGGACGAATGGTGTAGCCATTGTTTACACAATTTACCAACTGAATACGTGGTGACAGTACGAGTTTCAGCAAATCTCGGATCAGGCTTGTCCTGTCTGTAGCCAGGAACTGTGCCATGAAAACGCAGTTGGCATGCATTCGATGATATGGGCCATGCCAACCAGGGTGACTGTATCAGTGCAGAAACGTTAAAGGAGTTGTTTTGAAACTGAGCCTGCAACGTCACAAGGGACATATTAAAACGCAAGCTATCATTTGGAGAACTCGACAAGGATGGGATGGCTGGCGCATTTAATTGTTTAATGGTAGCCAACCCCCAATACGTGGTTTGATGAATGGAAGCATTCAGAAACACAATTTGGGCCGGGATAAGGCAAGCGCGGTGCAAAGCCTCGGTGCCTTGCACCTGCCATGGCTTCGAACCCCAGATTGATTTTAAATCCACTGTGTCTTTCCAATACTCATAACCACCCACCGCCAAGGCGCTCAAAAAGGAACTCGAATAAAGTAATTTGGTGTGGGTCAACATTATTTTTTGAGTCAATGGGGCTTTCAATTTAAAATAATAGGACCCAGGGTTCGATCGATTAAAATCAGTGAAATAGGGCGTGGCTTGGCAAGCCAGCATGGCGGACGTGTGCTGAGTGAGCTCCGTCCAGCCCGTCATATATCCTGCATTTATCCTGACTCCCCGATGCTCGAGTGATCTTTACGACGACGCAGCAGTCGTGGGATATCCGCAGTGTCGCCGTATGTAGGTTTGGAGCGCCTACGGAGGCTGGTGGAGGAGTCCTCGAGCCTCGGCCGGTACGGGACCTGGCGGGGGCGCGGCCTAGCAGACGGCGGCGGAGCCGGGACATCTCGCCCAACACTATCGGAGGCGGCCGGAGCGAGAGGGGCGGACTTGGCGCCCTTTCCCTGTGCAAGGGCGGATTTCTCTGGAGGGCAGAGACAACTGGCGGAGGGTCAACCATCGCCCCGCGACGAGGCCCGAGACTGAGTCCGACGGTGAGACTCGGCGGCTGGATCGAGCCGCGAAGGTGAGGTGTGGCGCTGGGAGCGGGAGGTGCGGTCCGCAGGCAGGCCGCCTGGCCGCAGCGGTGCGCCCGCTCTATGCAGCTCCGGCACTGATTGCTGCTGAAACGGTGGTGCCCGGCAGCGTTGGCAGTGGGTGACTTGGGAGCGGCCGGACCTGTATTGAGGTGCCCCTCCCCCACGGTCTACACAGTAGCGGGAGATCGGCGGCAATATCGGGCCGCGGAAGGGGTGACCGTACGAGCTGCAGGGAGCCGGAGGGATTGCTGAGAGGCCTCGGGGCCCCGGTGGCTGTAAACCTTCTCTCTCCCCCCCATAAATCCTCCCAGGGCCTGGGAGGGTGCTCAACTCGGCGGTCGGTCGGACCGCGTGGGCGCCTCAGAGGTCCCTGAAGACTGGTGGCTTCAAGTGCGCGCCAGAGGGGTGTGCAGCGTGGGAGGTCTTGGACCCGGGGGATCGCACTGACCCGGAGCACTGCTGCGTCGGCCGGACCGAGCGGGCGCTACTGGAGGGCCCGGCCGGAGTTTGGCGTGGGGTAGCCCCTGGGGCGGCTTGTTGGGCCCTGGTGCGGGGACAGCTCATACCGGGCTCCTGTTCGGCGGTCGGGTCGGACCGCGGGAGCCTTTTGTTGGGGGGGCTCCGCTCACACACCCTCCCCGATACAGTCCAGGCCTCCTGGGGAGTACAGAGGGCAGCCATGACGAGGGACAAAGGTGGCAGTGGCCCGGCCAAACAAGGCCCCATAGATAAATTCACTGGTCCAGGAGCGGCGGCTGGGGCGTCTGGAGTTCCGTCCGGGGCAATGCCGGATAATGCAGCACTCATGGCTGCTATCACCCAATCCAGAGATACGTTGGACGCCAAAATAGGGGCAGTTGGGTCAGACGTTATGCTGTTGCGACAAGACTTGTGCAATGCGGTGTCACGCATCACCGAAGCTGAGACCCGAATCTCAGGTGTGGAGGACGATGTTATCTCACTTAAACAGAAGGTGGCGGCTATGGAGTCTGTGCAAAAAGGGCTTGCACTACGGGCGGAGGATGCGGAGGGACGGGCCCGACGCAATAACCTTCGTTTCGTTGGGTTTCCAGAGGGATGTGAGGAGGGCAACATGGAACGCTTTCTCACGCAATGGCTGGAGAGCTGGCTTCCTCCGGAGGCCTTGTCCCGTTGCTTTGTTGTGGAGCGGGCCCATAGGGCGCTCATGCAGAAACCCCCCACCGGGGGCTCGCCCGCGGCCAGTCATAGCGAAACTCCTGAATTATCTGGATCGGGACACAATCCTGAAGCAGGCCCGGGCCAAAGAACCCTTGCTCTATGAAAATATGCGCATTCTTATTTTTCCTGATTACACGCGGCAGGTGCAGCAACAGCGACAATCGTTCATGGCAGCGAAGGCCCGGCTCAGAGACCTTAAGCTCCCCTATGCGCTCCTGTTTCCTGCCCGGCTGCGGGTGGTATATCGCTCCCGCACCCACTTTTTCGATACTCCGGAAGACGTCTTTAAATGGACAGATGAAACGGTGCGGGTGAGGGCACACACGCCGCCTGGGAGAGAGTCGGACTCCTCATCGGGCGAGGTGTCCCGGAGGGGCCCCAGGGGGCAGCAGCAGAAGGGTGACAGACGGTCACGGTCCCGGCGGCGCTCCCAGTCCTGTGGTGCCTCCTCTCGGGGGGGCCCCGCCTCCGGGCGACAGACTTTGGAACATTAATCTATGGGCCTGCGAAGTACTGCAGAGGCCAAGACTGCTGAATGAGCATCGGAAGAGTCCTGGTGTGGGCTGGTTTCTCTGTCCGGCCCGGGCTGGTGGGGAACACGCCCAGAGGACATGGGCTGTAAGTTGGGGATCCATTGGTCGGGGCGGCCCCCATCCCCCTGTTTGGGATTGAGGACCAGCCCCGCCGCGACAGATGCTTCAGTGTTTTTGAGGTATGGGGTGGGGGGTTTGTTGGGTGGGGGTTGTTTATGGTCACAGGTTGCACTTCTGCTGAGGGTCCGTTATTTTTCACACATACACAGACACATCCTAAGGCCAGTTATGGTAATGGTAATACCCCCCAATGGCTAGTGTGCCCAATGGGAGACAGGTGACCCCTGGTACGCTCCGTATTCTTAGTTGGAATGTGCGCGGTGCCCTGGACAAAATCAAACGTGGGGCCATACTCCATCAGGCCAAACGAACTGGGGCCGATATTCTTATGTTACAAGAAACACACCTCATGGGCTCGAAGGCCATTTGCCTACAGCGGTATGGGTTTCAGCAGGTATTTCATTGCGGCTTTACGAGGGGTTCACGGGGGGTAGCGATCCTGGTGCACCGCAGGGTCCCCTATACTCACATACAACAGTGGACTGACACGCAAGGGCGCTATTTGTTTATCCGGGGTAAGATTGGGGAAGATCCCCTGGTGTTGGGTAGTGTCTATGCTCCTCCCCCTACAATGGAATCTGGTGGAGAAACTACTCGCTCTATGGGCTGATATGCCAGATGTGCCGTCTGTGGTGGGTGGGGACTGGAATGATGTTATGGATCAGGCCAGAGATAGATGGAGGGCTGGGGGTAGCTCCATGGGTAGCCGTTCCACGAAACTGCATTCCTTAGTGATGGGACTTGACTGGGTTGATGTATGGCGGCGCCTCCACGGTGATCGCCGAGAATTCACCTATCTTTCGGCGGTCCATGAGTCATTTTCTAGAATTGACTACCTCTTTGTCCCCCGAGCTGCGGTGGGTAGGGTGGTGTCGGCGGAGATTCTGCCTCGAGGCCTCTCGGACCATTCCCCAGTGTCACTTGAGATCCACATGGGTAGGCGGAGGCAACCGTTCCGGTGGCGCCTCTCAGTGTGGCATTTACAGAATGATGAATACGGGGCACATATAAGTGACGCCATCGACCACTACTTGACGTTTAATGTGGGGTCCGTTACTAGCGCCGCGACCTTGTGGGAGGCACTGAAACCCACACTGAGAGGTGTAGATATCTCCTGGTGCGCGGCAGCGCGTAGGAAGCGCAGATCGGAACTGACTCGAGCTGAGGCGGATGTTGAAGCCCTCGAACGTCGGTGTCGGGAGGCCGGAGAGGGCCAGCTCAGACGGCAACTGCTGTTGACTCAGCAGAACTACGCTGCCCTTCTGATGGATGAGGCTCGCCAGGCCTGGCTGGCGACGCGTAGCAGGATCTACCAGTGGGGGACAAGTCCGGCAAGATGCTGCACCGACTCTGTCAAGGCACCTTCCATTCCCAGGCCCTGCCGGGCGTCTTGGGCCCGGCAGGTGAGCCGATTACGGATCCCCCGGCCATAGCGGAGAGCTTCGCCGCTTACTATGCGGATCTATATGCTCCAAAGGAATGCTTGTCAGTGGCCACCATAGATAAATTCATAGCTGATTTACCACCTGAGACAGTATCGGATGCGGTGAGGGATCAGTTGGAGCTGCCCTTGACAGATGAGGAATTGGGTACGGCCCTAGGGGAGCTTAATCCCGGGAAAGCGCCGGGACCCAATGGGTTCCCAAGCGAATTCTTCCGGCGCTACTCCGTGCAGCTGGCCCCTCATTATCGGGCGGTAGTGGAGGAGGCACGGGAGAGGGGCTCTCTCCCTCCAGACTGGAGGCATGCGGAGGTGGTGGTGTTCCAAAAGCCCGGCCGGCCCCCGGAGCAACACGCCTCGTATCGCCCCATTTCCCTCTTAAATGTGGAGGCGAAAATATTGGCCAAAGCACTAGCCAATCGCCTCTTGCCCCACATCTCCGCCCTAGTGCACCCTGATCAGGCCGGGTTCATGCCCCAAAGGGCGACCAGACACAACATTAGGCGAGCGCACGTGGCAGTGGCTGCTGTCCGGCAGTTGGGGGAACCAGCGGCGCTCCTCTTGGCTGACATAGATAGGGCGTTTGACTCCCTGAGCTGGGTGTACCTTTTTGCATTGCTGCGAAGACTCAACCTGGGTCCGCGCTTCCTCTCCTATCTAACACTCTTATATACAGATCTGACGGCATCGGTGCGGGTAGCTGGTGCGACCTCATCCACCTTCTCTATTGGGCGGGGTACGCGGCAAGGCTGTCCCCTGTCTCCATATCTGTTCGCCCTAGCCATGGAACCGTTGGCTGCGTGGGTGCGCATTGATGCGCAGGTCCGGGGATTCGAGTGGGCTCCGGGCCTGTCTGACAGGATCGCATTATATGCGGATGATGTTCTATTTTTCCTCACAGCGGTTGACAGGACGGGGCCACGGCTCCTGCGCATCATGCAGATCTTTGGGGAGACATCGGGCCTCTATATGAACCCTCGTAAATCCACATTATGGGCTCTGGGGGATCGGATGAAGATGGGCACATGGGTTTCATCGGTTCAGTTGGCAGTGGGGGGACTGAAATACTTGGGGGTGGTTCTTTCCGAGGTACCTGCAGTCTCCTGGGAACGTAACGTGGCCCCAGTATGGGAGCGGATCCGTGCGGACCTCAAGACCTGGTCCCGTATGCCCCTGACCCTGTATGGTAGATCGGCAATATTCAAGATGGTGGCGCTTCCCCGGCTCCTCTATCAGCTACAGAATCACCCATACCCGATCCCGCCCCGATGGTTTCGGCTGGCGAATGCTGCGCTTGGGCAGTTTTTGTGGGAAGGGGGCAGAGTGCGTGTAGCATTGCGCACATGCTTCCGGTCCACCTACTGTGGGGGGCTCGCGTCCTCGGACATTCTATCTTACTACCAGGCCGCACACCTGCTGGTCCTAAATGAGTGGTGGTACGGCGATAGGGGAGATCCGGCATATGCGCTCGAGCGGCAGCTTATGGGACGCCGCTCGCTGCATGCAATTCTATATTCGGCGCCGCTGCGGGGCGGGCTGCCGTCGGCCACACGGGTGGTGTTCCTGATTTGGAAGCAGGCATTGCGACGAATGGGATGGTGGAATGCCCTGACTCGGGAGACTCCCCTCTGGGATAATGGACGCCTACCTCAGTTGGCGGCCTTGCAGGGTTTCCGGGGTTGGGACGACATTGGCATTTCAGTCCTGGGGGATGTTATGAGGGGCCAAACACTTAAATCCTTCCAAGATCTCCAGAAGGAATTCCTTATGCCACAGTCTCAGTTTTATCGCTATCTTCAATTTCGTCATGCTCTGTCCCCTAGCATAGAGGGTCTGGGGTCGCTACCTGAATATAGCCCGCTGGAAGCGAAAGTCTTTATGGGGGAGCTGAAGGACAGGAAAATTTCCCGGATCTATCAGACCCTGATTACCCATTGCTCCACCACACTTCAGAAGCTCCGGGGGACTGGGAAGGAGATGTGGGCACGATGGAGGAGGAGGACTGGACCGAGGCCTTGGCGGCTCCGCGGGGGCAGCCATAGCGATGCGACTCCGCCTGGTCCAGTTCAAATATCTCCATAGGGTCTATTTTACTCGGGCACGCCTGTGGCGGGCGGGGCTCATCGCTTCCCCGGAATGTCTTCGCTGCGGTCGAGAAGAGGGCACGTTCATTCATACCGTCTGGCAATGCCCCTCCCTGGACCGTTTTTGGAGGGGGTTTTTGCGTGTCTCTCGGAGGTCCTGGGGTGGGAGCTCCCCGCACGCCGCAGCTGGCTCTGCTTCATATTATGGAGGGGATAGGGGGAAATATCTACAAACGGCATCTCATGCAACTGGGTTTCACACTGGCGAAAAGGGACATCGCCCAGGCGTGGAAGGCGCCGCGGGCCCCACCGGTGGCCGCATGGAAGAATGGCCTAGACTTCTGCATGGGGCTGGAACAACCTATTTTTAAGGCCAGGGGTGCCCGCGCAAACACTACAAAATCTGGAAACGATGGGCGGATTATCGGGGCCTTTGGCTGGACCCTCCAGCTGCAGCAGAGGCTCAATCACTGGGGTAATTTGTAGGTACATAGTAGGCTTCCGGAGATGCTATGCGGGGGCCGGGGGGCATTCTTGTGGGTATGTATACAGGATGTGGACAGGACTATGCGGATATTGTGCGACCAAGGGGGAGGGGTGGGGGAGGGCGGGAGTTGTGGGTTTTCTATATCATCTTTTATTGTTTGTATGCGCTTTTGTTGATTATATTGGGAAAAGTCGACTGCAATTATATTTGTATGGTTTGATTCTGCAGATGTCTCTGGTGTGCAGAGCCCTGCGATATATGCGTAACTTGACAAATAAAATCTGTTTTCAAAAAAAAAAAAAAAAAAATCAGTGAAATAGGTGAATTTATTTCGAAGAGTCTGGGAGCTACCTGGTAAGGGGTTTGGGCAATGTTCCCATTGAGTGTAGGTAACAGGGCTGCGTAGTGCACTCGGTTTGTGGAGAAAATGGTTGCCCCAATGCTGGTAGCAATACAAATCGGCATAATTCGCAGAATTCATATACAAATCCTCAGCATTAAAGGAAGCATAATATTTTAAATCAGCAAACAATGCTTCAACGGCATGCACATCCCAATCGTCAGAATGAATATTACTTTTTACTACATCACCCATCGAAACTCGAAGGACATTTGGTACATTAATAATTTCTGTCGGGCCATGGATTTGAAAGTTTACTGCATCCCATATGATGCCATCAGCAACGGGAAACGCTGAAATGTTCACAAATGTGTGGTCACGCTTCATGATGTGTGAAGAGGAATGTGGAGCCAAAGTTCCAGCAACACTGTTCACAGCAGAGCGTTCAGGTAAATAGTGACCATTGATGAGTAGAAAAAACACTGTGACAAAGCCAATGGACATGAACAAAAAAATCAAGAAAAGCACCATCCAGATGTATGTCCAAGGTGGAATCAAAAAATTGTCTCTAAACCAGGATACAAAAAGACTGAACTTGGACGGGACCGTTGATGAGTTGGAATCCGAGTCAAAGGAATAACGTGTCGGGCTCAGTGGCGTTGTTGGTTGGTGTGCCACCGACTCTGTGGCGGGATAGGTATACTCGTCCTCGTCGATGCAGGGGGAGACAGGGGGTTCGAATATATTTTCAGGCAAATCAACCATCTCCATGGTAACATCAGTGACCGTTCGGGCAGGTGTGCCTCGAACACATGTCCGATAAATGGCAGGACAAGAGACCGCTGGTGTGACACTATTCAGGATCGGCCAGGTGTTGTAGCTTGACATTTTCCACTGAGATGTATCTGTTCTCCTTGCGACCGGGAAGCGGTGGTAAGATGACTGTACGTGTTCCCTTCAAGCCCAGGACTGGAACCGGTGCACGAAAAGAGGGGCCGAATTCTTTTTGTTCTCCACCTTCTCTCGAACCAGGTCGCCAATCTTCGGAAGCCAGCCGGCAACCGGAATCTGCAGAGCAGGGTCTGTGGCTGAAGGCAAATGTGCAATTGCAAGTTTGTCTCGGGCTTCTTGTAAGTCCTGTAACATAGTAGAATGGTTATCTACATCAAACTTGGCGGATTGCGCCGCCATGTCTAGACCATCAAGGTCAGGCACAAACATTCGTATGCCAAAGAGCATTTCGTAAGGGGTCCGCCCACCCAGAGGTCTTCTAGGGAGATTATTAAGTGCACGCTGAACGGTATACAAGTGGGCCAGCCAGTTCCTGCCAGTACCTATAACTCTAGCTGTCAAGGATTGCTTTAAGTCACGGTTCATTCGTTCAACGATAGAGTTGCCCTCAGGCCTATACGGAGACGAAAATTTCACCCGCACCCCCAAGGAACCCATTGCGTCCTTGTAAGCCTTAGAGGCAAACGCCGGACCTTGGTCAGAATGGAAGGTGCCGCATGCAAAAATTCCCACAAAGACACGCAAATCCCTGATGACATTTCGAGCGTCAGCACTCCGTTGTGGCCAGACCCAGATGAACCGTGTGCACGAGTCCACTGCCACTAAGATATATTTATAGGCAGTGTCCGATGAAAATGGTCCGCAGTGATCCAAGTAAACACACCCAAAGGGTCTGTTTGAAATTCCGAGCGAGGTCTGAGGTGGTCGTGTGACCGTGGAAGGCTTGATCTGTTGACAAACGTCACAGGAAAGCACATAAGTACGGGTATCTTTATATAAACCACGCCACCAGTAACGCTGCTGCAAAATGGAAATTGTCGCAGACACACCAGCATGAGCCGAAGCCATGCCTTCGTGTGCTGCCGTTATCAAGGAAAGTCTGCGGTCCGCGTTGGGGATCAGCCGATCACCAACGTCAGGTATTGTTACATAAGGAGCCTGATCGGGATCTAACTGGTAAGAATATTTGGAAGGGAAACCCCTAGGGTAATTCGTTCCTTCCTTTGTTGCAGCAATAGCTGCCAAGATATCAGTGTCTATTTTAGACATGGATCTAGTAACTGCTGCTACTGAACACGTGACTACTGCTGATCTGGCAGCTTCATCTGCCAGACTGTTACCAACAGCGTGTGCGCCCACCCGCTGATGGCCGAGGGTGTGAACCACCTGTGTGAGCGGCAGACGTCGTTGTAATTCTGCCACTCGAACCCAAAGCGTTTTATGCTTGATTGTGTTGCCTTTAGCGTCTCTATAGTCGTTTTGCGACCAAAAGAACAGATTGTCATTGTATGATTGAACACAGTAGTAAGAATCGCACACGATTAAAGTGGTCACATCAGGATTGACGAACTCAAGCGCAAGCACCAATGCTCGCAACTCAGCCAATTGTGCGGTACTGTCCCCGAGTGCCTGTGTGTGCACCACAGTGGATTTGAATTTTCCGTTCACAAACGTACCTGCAACAATAGCACATTCGGCTGAATAAGCATGCTTGGACCCCGTGGCCGGTTGTGCCGAACCATCGGTGTAGATCACACAGTCGTAATCCTCAAGCAGCAATAAAGACAGAGGAGGAGGATGAACAAATTCATACTGTAAGAACTCCTGAGTCTGAAGAGAAGAATCGAATATGAAAGTGACATCCGGAGACGTCAACGAGGTTGCCCATTGTATCCAACGGGGGTGCAACGCTTTAGAGTTCGGTACACTTGCTTTGGTCACTGCCTCTAGAGCAGGATATGGTGTGACCACCAGAATGCGTTTTCCCTGTGCCAGTGCGCGCTCCTTCAGAATCGCCATTTGCACTGCTGTCAGAACTTTCTCCACAGATGAAAACCGCATTTCTGCGGAGGTGTACAGATGTGACTTGTATGCGATGGGTACTGTATCACCTTCATTAAAGGTTAAGTACGTGAAACCCACTGCTCCTGGAATGATTCTAATCACCAGGTTTATGTGGTTATCACGTGTCAAAAGATATTTAGACTCAAGTAGGTCAGTCTGTAAAGACTGTAGTATGGAGGTGTGCTCCGGAAGCCAACAAGACTTCGAAAAGGTAGGTTGTATCAAGGCATACAGTGGCTTGATACGCTGGGCGTATTCGGGAATGTATGTACGTCCGAAGTTCAGAAAGCCCAGCAATGACTGAAGTTTCTTCAGATTAGTAGGAGGGCACAGAAGTGCACATTTCTCCAGAAAATGGGGGGCCTAAGCCCTTACCTTCATTGTTGAGCTCATAGCCCAAGAATAAAATGGTAAATTCAGCAATATGAGATTTGGCAAAGTTAATTTTGTAACCTTGAACCGCAAATTCAACAATAATGCGGTCGACTCGGGTTAGATGCGGAAACAATTCGTCGTCCGTCAGATAAATGTCATCTACGTACGAACAGGCGTCTGGATCGATGCCGTCTAACAAAGAGACAACACGAGCGGCGAATACGCCTGGACTATTTTTGTAGCCCATAGGAAGACGCCTGAATTTGAACATTTTACCACCGGAAGTAAAAGCGCACCATTGGCCACTCTCCGGGGCTAAGTTGTGCGTGTAGAATCCATTTGAAAGGTCAAGGGTCGTTTTGTATTTTTTACGAACAAGACTGTCTACAAGCGCAGAACTATGGGTGTTTTGCACCGCAAAGGTCCGACAATGAGAGTTCAAATGCCGGTAATCCAAAACTAAGCGGTACGATCCATCGGGTTTAGAAACCGCGAAAAGGGGATTGTTCATAGGTGATACACAGGGTTCAATTACTCCCTGATATTCCAACTGATTCAGAATTTCGGAAACGGGGCCTTTGGCTTCACGTTTTATGGGATATTGGGGTTGTGGCTGCGGTAGTGACCGCAAAGGTATTTCATGGGGAGGAGAATCTTCGTCCCAACCCACGTGGTTGCGGTATAACGCAGGAGCCAGGGACACAGCCCACTCTGCTGCAAGAGCCTCCGCTTTGTCCTTTGGGACATGTCGAGGAAAGCTCGGAAGGATTACCTCCTCCCCTTTACGCGCAGCGAGAACGAATGGGGGTGGCCAATCCACCTCTGCTAACAAAATGTCGTATGTAGAGGTTAGATGTTCCCAAAAAATCCCTTTAATAATGCGCTGTATATCACCTTCAATTTGAATGACAATATTAAAAAGTCGATCAGGGGGTGCCACTCTGGTGTCAGCTGTCTCGACAGTAATGAATGTTTCAGTTGCTGTTGCCTCCATATAAGGACGTAGCGCCTCCCGCACTATGGTAACTTCCGCGGCGCTGTCTAGGAGGGTTACTGACCACGTCCAATTCAGGAGCCTCGTTCTCACCGTCTGTGGCATATTTCGCTGTTACAGCGGCAACTTTCTTCTTCTGAAATTGTGGTCGAAAACGTTGAAAGTCTTCCGCTTTTCCTCTGACTTGTTGTCGAGGTTGGTCTCGTCCCTGGGGAGCCTCTCGGTCCCTTCCTCTATCCTGGCGGTCTCCTCCACCGGCCTGTGACGAAGTCTGTGCCTGTGAAGAACGAGGAGAACGCGCATCAGGGATCTGAAACCTATCCGGTGATTTAATTCTCGCTCTGTCGCGTAAATCATAAGTGCGCTCAGAAGAAACTGAAACCGGGGATGACCCCGGCTTCTTTTGTTGCTTACCCTGTTTTTTCAGCCTCCAGCTCTTTTTAGTGAAGACTGGTTTCTCATCTTTCTCAGTTTGAGATTTGGTTTGTTGTTGTTGTTGTTGCGATTGTGTTTGCTGTTTTGCAAAAGGTTTGTTACCCAGGCTATTTCTACCAATAGTTTTGTAAGCCCGGGTAATAATTTTCGGTAATTTGCGAGGCCTGTCCAATTCTGGGACCAGAGCCAAAGCGTTAGCTACTTGAAAGTTCACTGCATCGCCCTTGACATTCGCAAGGATCAGCTCAGCTACTACTTCAAACACTCCCACCAGTCTCATCCCTAATTCCACAGCCGCTTCAGGGCCATGTTCATCCTGTACTTTTATAATTACAGAGGGGAGAACCGTCATGGAAGGAGTACCAAAACATTTAGAATATACTGCTGCGAATACCTTACCCCAGTTGTCACATGCTGTCAACTCGGGAATTAAGTCTTTTGGCAAACTAATCGTTAAAATACGATGTTTATCCACTGGGGTTGTATGTGGAAAAACTGCCTCCAACTGATCAAATTTTTCTGCAAGCCAATAAGGAAAATCATCCTTATTTTGTGGACGTTTGCCCATCACCGAATTCACCATGACAGGACTTATGGTCACTCCGCCTGCAGCAGCTGGTTGGCCGGCAACTCCAGGAGCGGCTCCATGGATGCTGCCTGTAACATATCGCACTAAAGCTCGATGCACCTGCACCAAGGCCGCATACATAGTGCGCAGTTCCGCAACTGGTATAGTCATATAACGCGGATGTGGGGTGTACCCGGCCAAAACAGGCCAAGTGGCCCCCTCAATAGATAAGGGGCCTAAACGAACCGTGGTAGTCGGTTGTGGGAGGGCGCCATTAAACCAAACACTGTGTTGCCAAGCCGTGAGCGGTACTTCAAGAGTAGTATACGGTCGATAGACAGCGGGAACGTTAGTGTGTTCATATTCATGGAACAGATTATCGTTCGCGTCCACCGCTGGAAAAGTGATCCAAGAGTAGAACACCTCAAAGTGGAAAGCCGGATCGGCTTGAACCACAAAGACTAAATCAACTCCCGTGTCGGGCACTCCATACACCCGTAAGTGATCCTGGAGTGCTGTGCGGCTATGCGCCGCTATGTCTATACCCACCATTACTAACGGGTTTATTCGACAACCTTACAAGAGGCAGCACAAAAAGGGTTATGTTTAAGAAACCTTTTTTAACAACTTCAAGCTTGAAAGAACCTACAAAAACTTCAATATAGGAGGTATCACCGTCACACACGCTTCCGGAAGCGTATGTGAGGGTATTGTGGACAAGCACAAGTACTACTCAAGCGTCCCGCAGATAAGCTGCCCCACTCGTTGGTCGCGCCATGTCATAAGGTTTCTGCACATACAGAGCTATGCACAGGATAATAGGACCTCGGAATATAGTGGTGAGCCAACCATAGACCTTAGCACCCAAAACCCCAACCCAACTAGCCTTAGCGTCCCATTAGCACCAATGTACCAATGATTAGACAACCCAGAACACGGTATCTCTCTCTCAGGACTCGCAGAGGCAAGAACACTCTTTCGACACACTCGTATCTGTCCACAACGTGCGTAATAAGAGACACTGTATAGTTCAAAATGTTTATTTCAACTTACGTGCTCTAAGATACAGTACACGTGTCAGTACTACTAGCATAATACATATGAATAATATAATCAGCATAGTTACAACTCCATAGAATACGAACGGGGAAAGCATCTCATAAAGCAGTGGATATATGTCTAACTAACATTACCACCCTCCCCGTGCTGGAAGCTAGTTTATTATACAAATAGAAGACCTCTGGGCTTGGACTAGCGAACCCCCATACCTCAGTCTCTAGATGCAAAACTACATCAGCAGACAATCACAGCTCTTCTCCCTGGAAAGGTTTTCTCCAACTGTGTCTAGAGCGGGCGAACCGCAATATCAAAAGCACACCAATTTCTCCATGGCAGCTGTACATGGTGTTATGGCTAGGTGCGAGGGACAGGCCAAATCAGCAAGAACAAGGAGATGCGGTTATTCGACCTTGTACATGTTGTGCAGTCTGAGCCCAAATCGAACAGGAGAAAAGGTGAGAGACAGAAAATGCAGACAGCGCTAAAATAACATGGCAAGAGCAGAGGTCGACAGAACAACAGCTCAGAGTAACGTGTGCAAAGAAAAGCAGCATGGCAGCCAGGCCCAGGCCAACCCAGCAAGGCAGGCCAGGGCTGGGCCGCCGCAAACCACAAGACAGGTGGTGGTGAGTCTAGCTGCTTCTGTCACGTGAGTGGTATAGTGTTGGAGTATATAGGTCTTTGTGATAAAGCTACATTTTGTTTATTTCTTTTTCTTACAAAGGGTTTGTTGTTGTTGACTTGTTTGACAAGTAACCTTTATTAGTAAGCATTATGGCTAGCCGTAGAATGACTGCTCAGCAGGTGGTTGGTTTGCTTCTTGAATATTCCTCTGAGCAGGATTATGAGACTGACAGTGCGTCTGAGGGAGAGGAGGGAGGGGAAGATTCAGGCAGTGAGTTTTCTCTCCACATGGAATCATCGGATGATGAAGGTACTCTCAGTGCAGATGAAGTGCCTGTTTTAGAGGAGGATACTACTGTGCCGATGGTGCAAGAGGCATCTGGATTGCAGCCTGGGGCTGCTAGGCTTCCTACTGGAAGTGCTGGACTCTGGGTTGATCCAAACATGGTGCAGCCGGTGTTGCCTGCCTTTAGTGGTTATGCAGGGTGTAGAGTGGATTGTGAACATTATTTGTCTATACAGTATTTTCAGTTGTTTATGGATGATGTATTTTTGGGTGAGATTGTTGAGCAGACTAATTTGTATGCTGAACAGTTTTTGAGGGACAACAGTGCCAGACTTAGGCCCCATTCTAGAGCTACACGGTGGAGTCCCACAAATCTGGAAGAGATGAAGAAGTTTTTGGGTTTGACTTTTTTGATGGGTTTGATAAGGAAGCCGTCCATGGGTTCATATTGGTCTACCAGTCCCTTGATGGCAACGGCCATATTTCCTGCAATTATGACTCGTGATCGGTATTTACTTTTGCTTCGGATGCTGCATTTTGTTGATAATGGTTTGGCGTTGCCACGAGATCACCCTGAATGTGACCGTCTTTTTAAGATTCGGCCTGTTCTTGATCACTTTGTAGATCGATTTTCAGAGATCTATACTCCAGGGAAAGAAATATCTATTGATGAGTCTTTGGTCCTGTTCAAGGGCCGTTTGGTTTTTAGGCAGTACATTCCTAGCAAGAGGGCACGCTATGGAATTAAGCTGTATATGTTGTCTGAGAGTAGGACAGGATATGTTTTTAATTTGCGTGTGTACACTGGTAGGGATTCCACTATTGACCCCCCTGGTTGTCCGTCCACTTTTGGAGTTTCAGAGAAAATTGTGTGGGATCTTGCTAGAGGACTGTTTAACAGAGGCCACCATTTGTACCTTGATAACTTCTACACTGCTGTGCAATTGTTTAAGGAATTGTTCAAAGTGGACACTTTTGCTTGTGGCACAATCCGCTCTAACCGTAAAGGTTATCCAAAAGAGCTTGTTTGCAAAAAACTTCAGAGGGAACAGTGCAGTTCCTTGCGTAGTGATGAACTACTAGCTGTGAAATTTGTGGACAGGAGGGATGTGTACATGCTGACTACCATCCATGATGAGAGTACTTCACCTGTGGCTGTTTGGGGTCAGATTGCTGAAGTGCGCAAACCTGTGTGCATTTTAGACTACAATAAGCACATGGGTGGTGTTGATAGAGTAGATCAGAGGTTGGAACCTTACACTGCTATTCGTAAGGCTTACATTTGGTATAAGAAGTTGGCCATCCATCTCTTCAATTTAGCAACTTTCAATGCTTTTGTTGTGTTCAAGGAGTGTTCTCCTGCGTCAAAGTTGACTTTTGTTCAGTTTCAGCAGTCTGTCATAGGCAGCCTTGTTGTTGTGGAACAGGCAAGTGTTCCTAGAGTTGGAGTGGTGGAGGATGTGGCTCGATTGAAAGATCGCCACTTTCCTGATCACATTCCTCCTACACCCTCAAAAGACTTTCCCACTAGGAGATGTAGAGTCTGTTGGCGAAGAGGTACGCGGAAGGAGACTCGTATGTACTGCCCTGAGTGTCCTTCTAACCCTGGGCTGTGTGTGCCTGCTTGTTATAGAGCGTACCACAAGCAAAAGAATTATTGGGAGCAACCATGAGTGGTAAAGTGAACTGCCTGGTCTGTAATGTTTAAGAATTGTTGTTCTGTTTCAAGGTTGGCATTAGTGCAATGTATTTAGTTTCTGATTTTGTGTTAGTAGATTTGTATCTATTTGCAATTTGTTTGTGTTTTCTTTTTTGTATAAAAATCCTAAATGTGATGGTGGTGTGTGTAGGCTGGTGCTTGGCTGGTGGTGTGCGTGGAGTGGCGCTTGGCTGGCGGTGTGCGTGGAGTGGCTCTTGGCTGGCGGTGTGCGTGTAGTGGCGCTTGGCTGGCGGTGTGCATGGAGTGGCGCTTGGCTGGCGGTGTGCGTGGAGTGGCGCTTGGCTGGCGGTGTGCGTGGAGTGGCGCTTGGCTGGCGGTGTGCGTGGAGTGGCTCTTGGCTGGCGGTGTGCGTGGAGGGGCGCTTGGCTGGTGGTGTGCGTGGAGTGGCGCTAGGCTGGCGGTGTGCGTGGAGTGGCGCTTGGCTGGGGGTGTGCGTGGAGTGGCGCTTGGCTGGCGGTGTGCGTGGAGTGGCGCTTGGCTGGCGGTGTGCGTGGTGTGGCGCTTGGCTGGCGGTGTGCGTGGAGTGGTGCTTGGCTGGCGGTGTGCGTGGACTGGCGCTCGGCGGGCGGTGTGTGAGTAGTGACATGCTGCTGGTCAGAACACACTGCTAGCCGAGCGACACTCCACGCAAACCATCAGTTTGTGTGGTTGCTGTGTTGGGAATGTGGGCGTGTGAAAGTGATGGGCCCTTGAATGGCGCTGTTTGCTGGTGTGAGTGTTGTAATGTGATGGGCCCGCGGCTGGTGGTGTGAATGGTTTTGTATGTGTCACACGTATGAAAGGTGTATGAATGGCCTGTAAAGAGGTTGGTGCCTTGTCGTGGCTTTACAGCTCACGAGCTGTGAGTAAATGGTTCAGTTTCTCGTCCTTTCAATTATTAACAGTGCATTTCATTTTTGTGAAATCACTTGTTAATACAATTGTATATACTGAACCATCACTCACCCTCGTGCCAAATCCAACCAGTATGTGTGTGTGCTTGAGGATTAGATGGCTGTGCAGTAATATGTTTTTTTTGTCTTTCTCAAGCAGGGTGTACCTTGTCCCTTGTTGTGAATGTTGTAATGTGTTTGTTTCGTGCCTGGTGGTGTGAATGGTCTTGTGTGTATCACATATGAAAGGTGTGTGAATGGCCTGTAAAGCGGTTGGGGCCTTGACGTGGCTTTACAGCTCACGAGCTGCGAGTCACTGGTTCAGTTTTTTGTCCTTTCAATTATTGACAGTGCATTTCATTTTTGTGAAATCTCTTGTTAATAAAATTGTATATACTGAACCATCACTTGCCCTCATGCCAAATCCAACCAGTATGTGTGTGTGCTTGAGGAATAGATGGCTGTGCAGTAATCTTTGTCTTTTTAGTCTGTCTTCCAAGGTGTACATTCCTTCTAAGAATAACCTACCAACTGTAGATATTGTCGTAAACGAAACACCCATGGGAGTACATGGTGATATCTCTCTTGTTGATCCCAACAAGTTATGGTACCCACAATGTCCTGCAAACCTCAAAATGTCTGTCACATTTTCCTTGCAATATTGTGCCAAAATGTTCACGCTGCAGAAATAAACAACACATTCTCTCAAAATGACCTGGTTTTGCAAGGGGGTCACCTGGGTTTTGGCCCGGAGCTCAGCGGCCACCTAGGAAACCTACCAAACCCACACATTTCTGAAAAGTAGACACCCGGGGAATCCAGGGAGGTATGGCTTGCGTGGATCCCCCAACGTTTTCTTACCCAGAATCCCCTGCAAACCTGACATTTTGCTGAAAAATCACTTTTTTCACACATTTTTGTGTGGTAAAGTTGTGGCATCACGGGGCTGACACAAATTTCCTACCACCCAGCATCCCCCAGGTCTCCCGATAAAAATGGTGCCTCACTCGGGTGGGAGGCCCAAGTACCCGCGACAGGCAAGGGCCCACAACGTATTGAGGCGACCTCAAAATGGCCTATCACAAAACGACCTGGTTTTGCAAGGGGGTCCAATGACGTTTTGGCCCGGGGTTCGGCGGCCACCTAGGGAAACCTACCAAACCCACACATTTCTGAAAAGTAGACACCCGGGGATTCCAGGGAGGTATGGCTTGCGTGGATTCCCCAACGTTTTCTTACCAGAATCCCCTGCAAACCTGACATTTTGCTGAAAAAATCCCTTTTTTCACACATTTTTGTGTGGTAAAGTTGTGGCATCACCGGGCTGACACAAATTTCCTACCACCCAGCGTTCCCCCAGGTCTCCCGATAAAAATGGTGCCTCACTCGGGTGGGAGGCCCAAGTACCCGCGACAGGCAAGGGCCCACAACGTATTGAGGCAACCTCAAAATGGCCTACCACAAAATGACCTGGTTTTGCAAGGGGGGTCCCATGACGTTTTGGCCCGGGGCTCGGCGGCCACCTAGGGAAACCTACCACACCCACACATTTCTGAAAAATAGACACCCGGGGGATTCCAGGGAGGTATGGCTTGCGTGGATCCCCCAACGTTTTCTTACCCAGAATCCCCTGCAAACCTGACATTTTGCTGAAATAATCCCTTTTTTCACACATTTTTGTGTGGTAAAGTTGTGGCATCACCTTGCTGACACAAATTTCCTACCACCCAGCATTTCCCCAGGTCTCCCGATAAAAATGGTGTCTCACTCGGGTGGGAGGCCCAAGTACCCGCGACAGGCAAGGGCCCAGACGTGTTGAGGCGACCTCAAAATGGCCTACCACAAAACGACCTGGTTTTGCAAGGGGGGTCCCATGACGTTTTGGCCCGGGGCTCGGCGGCCACCTAGGGAAACCTACCAAACCCACACATTTCTGAAAAGTAGACACCGAGGGATTCCAGGGAGGTATGACTTACGTGGATCCCCCAACATTTTCTTACCCAGAATCTCCTGCAAACCTGACATTTTGCTGAAAGAATCCCTTTTTCACACATTTTTGTGTGGTAAATTTGTGGCATCACGGGCTGACACAAATTCCTACACCAGCGTCCCCCCAGGTCTCCCGATAAAAATGGTGCCTCACTCGGGTGGGAGGCCCAAGTACCCGCGACAGGCAAGGGCCCACAGCGTATTGAGGCGACCTCAAAATGGCCTATCACAAAACGACCTGGTTTTGCAATGGGAGTCCCATGACGTTTTGGCCCGGGGCTCGGCGGCCACCTAGGGAAACCTACCAAACCCACACATTTCTGAAAAGTAGACACCCGGGGGATTCCAGGGAAGTATGGCTTGCGTGGATCCCCCAAAGTTTTCTTACCCAGAATCCCCTGCAAACCTGACATTTTGCTGAAAAAATCCCTTTTTTCACACATTTTTGTGTGGTAAAGTTGTGGCATCACCGGGCTGACACAAATTTCCTACCACCCATTGTTCCCCCAGGTCTCCCGATAAAAATGGTGCCTCACTCGGGTGGGAGGCCCAAGTACCCGCGACAGGCAAGGTCCCACAACATTTTGTGATAGGCAATTTTAATGTCGCCTCAATACGTTGTGGGCCCTTGCCTGTCACGGGAACTTGGGCCTCCCACCCGAGTGAGGCACCATTTTTATCGGGAGACCTGGGGGGACGCTGGGTGGTAGGAAATTTGTGTCAGCCCGGTGATGCCACAACTTTACCACACAAAAATGTGTGAAAAAGGGATTTTTCAGCAAAGTGTCAGGTTTGCAGGGATTCTGGTAAGAAAATGTTGGGGGATCCACGCAAGCCATACCTCCCTGGAATCCCCGGGTGTCTACGTTTCAGAAATGTGTGGGTTTGGTAGGTTTCCCTATGTGGCCGAGCCCGGGCCAAAACGTCATGGGACCCCTTGCGAAACCAGGTCGTTTTGTGATAGGCCATTTGAGGTCGCCTCAATACGTTGTGGGCACTTGCCTGTCGCTGGTACTTGGGCCTCCCACCCGAGTGAGGCACCATTTTTATCGGGAGACCTGGGGGACGCTGGGTGGTAGGAAATTTGTGTCAGCCCGGTGATGCTACAACTTAGCACACAAAATGTGTGAAAAAGGATTTTTTCAGCAAAATGTCAGGTTTGCAGGGGATTCTGGGTAAGAAAACGTTGGGGGATCCACGCAAGCCATACCTCCTGGAATCCCCCGGTGTCTACTTTTCAGAAATGTGTGAGTTTGGTAGGTTTCCCTAGGTGGCCGCCGAGCCCGGGCCAAAACGTCATGGGACCCCTTGCAAAACCAGGTCGTTTTGTGATAGGCCATTTTGAGGTCGCCTCAATACGTTATGGGCCCTGCCTGTCGCGGGTACTTGGGCCTCCCACCAAGTGAGGCACCATTTTTATCGGGAGACCTGGGGGACGCTGGGTGGTAGGAAATTTGTGTCAGCCCGGTGATGCCACAACTTTACCACACAAAAATGTGTGAAAAAGGGATTGTTTCAGCAAAATGTCAGGTTTGCAGGGATTCTGGGTAAGAAAACGTTGGGGGATCCACGCAAGCCATACCTCCTGGAATCCCCGGGTGTCTACTTTTCAGAAATGTTTGGGTTTGGTAGATTTCGCTAGGTGGCCACCGAGCCCCGGGCCAAAACGTCATGGGACCCCCCTTGCAAAACCAGGTCGTTTTGTAATAGGCCATTTTGAGGTCGCCTCAATACGTTGTGGGCCCTTGCCTGTCGCGTGTACTTGGGCCTCCCACCCGAGTGAGGCACCATTTTTATCGGGAGACCTGGAGGAACGCTGGGTGGTAGGAAATTTGTGTCAGCCCGGTGATGCCACAACTTTACCACACAAAAATGTGTGAAAAAGGGATTTTTTCAGCAAAATGTCAGGTTTGCAGGGATTCTGGGTAAGAAAACGTTGGGGATCCACGCAAGCCATACCTCCCTGGAATCCCCTGGTGTCTACTTTTCAGAAATGTGTGGGTTTGGTAGGTTTCCGTAGGTGGCCGCCGAGCCCCGGGCCAAAACGTCATGGGACCCCCTTGCAAAACCAGGTCGTTTTGTGATAGGCCATTTTGAGGTTGCCTCAATACGTTGTGGGCCCTTGCCTGTCGCAGGTACTTGGGCCTCCCACCGAGTGAGGCACCATTTTTATCGGGAGACCTGGGGGACGCTGGGTGGTAGGAAATTTGTGTCAGCCTGGTGATGCCACAACTTTACCACACAAAATGTGTGAAAAAAGGGATTTTTCAGCAAAGTGTCAGGTTTGCAGGGATTCTGCGTAGAAAACGTTGGGGGATCCACGCAAGCCATACCTCCTGGAACCCCCGGGTGTCTACTTTTCAGAAATGTGTGGGTTTAATAGGTTTCCCTAGGTGGCCGCCGAGGCCCGGGCCAAAACGTCATGGGACCCCCCCTTGCAAAACCAGGTCGTTTTGTGATAGGCCATTTTGAGGTTGCCTCAATACGTTGTGGGCCCTTGCCTGTCGCGGGTACTTGGGCCTTCCACCCGAGTGAGGCATCATTTTTATCGAGAGACCTGGGGGGACGCTGGGTGGTAGGAAATTTGTGTCAGCCCTGTGATGCCACAACTTTACCACACAAAAATGTGTGAAAAAAGGGATATTTTCAGTAAAGAGTCAGATTTGCAGGGGATTCTGGGTAAGAAAACGTTGGGGGATCCACGCAAGCCATACCTCCCTGGAATCCCCCGGGTGTCTACTTTTCAGAAAGTGTGGGTTTGGTAGGTTTCCCTAGGTGCCGGCAGAGCTAGGGTTAAAAAACTACAGCTAGGCACTCTGCAAAAAAAGGGTCATTTTTCACTGTGAAAATGTGGTGCGTCCACGTTGCGTTTTGCGCTGCTTCTTGTTGCGGGCACTAGGCCTACCCACACAAGTGAGGTACCATTGTTTTTGGAAGGCCTTGGGGAACGCGGGGTGGGTGGAATTTTGTGGATCCACGCAGATTCCAGAACTTTCCACCACAGAAAAGTGAGGAAAATGTGTTTTTTTTGCCAATTTGTAAGGTTTGCAAGGGATTCTGGGTAACAGAACCTGGTGAGAACCAGTCAAGTCACCCCATCCTGGATTCCCCTGGGTATCTACTTTTCAAAAATGTATAGTTTTGCTAGGTTTCCCTAAGTGCCGGCAGAGCTAGGGTTCAAAAACTACAGCTAGGCACTTTGCAAAAAAAGGGTCATTTTTCACTGTGAAAATGTGGTGCATCCACGTTGCGTTTTGCGCTGCTTCCTGTCGCGGGCACTAGGCCTACCCACACAAGTGAGGTACCATTGTTTTCGGAAGACCTTGGGGAACGCGGGGTGGGTGGAATTTTGTGGATCCACGCAGATTCCAGAACTTTCTACCACAGAAAAGTGAGGAAAATGTGTTTTTGTTGCCAATTTTTTAGGTTTGCAAGGGATTCTGGGTAACAGAACCTGGTGAGAGCCAGTCAAGTCACCCCATCCTGGATTCCCCCGGGTGTCTACTTTTCAGAAATATGTGAGTTTGGTAGGTTTGCCTAGGTGGCCACCGAGCCCCGGGCCAAAACGTCATGGGACCCCCCTTGCAAAACCAGGTCGTTTTGTGATAGGCCATTTTGAGGTCGCCTCAATACGTTGTGGGCCCTTGCCTGTCGCGGGTACTTGGGCCTCCCACCTGAGTGAGGCACCATTTTTATCGGGAGACCTGGGGGGACGCTGGGTGGTAGGAAATTTGTGTCAGCCCGGTGATGCCACAACTTTACCACACAAAAGTGTGTGAAAAAAGGGATTCTTTCAGCAAAATGTCAGGTTTGCAGGGGATTCTGGGTAAGAAAACGTTGGGGGATCCACGCAAGCCATACCTCCCTGGAATCCCCCGGGTGTCTACTTTTCAGAAATGTGTGGGTTTGGTAGGTTTCCCTAGGTGGCCACCGAGCCCCGGGCCAAAACGTCATGGGACCCCCCTTGCAAAACCAGGTCGTTTTGTGATAGGCCATTTTGAGGTTGCCTCAATACGTTGTGGGCCCTTGCCTGTCGCGGGTACTTGGGCCTCCCACCCGAGTGAGGCACCATTTTTATCGGAAGACCTGGGGGGACGCTGGGTGGTAGGACATTTGTGTCAGCCCGGTGATGCCACAACTTTACCACACAAAAATGTGTGAAAAAAGGGATTTTTTCAGCAAAAGTGTCAGGTTTGCAGGGGATTCTGCGTAAGAAAACGTTGGGGGATCCACGTAAGCCATACCTCCCTGGAACCCCCCGGGTGTCTACTTTTCAGAAATGTGTGGGTTTGATAGGTTTCCCTAGGTGGCCGCCGAGCCCCGGGCCAAAACGTCATGGGACCCCCCTTGCAAAACCAGGTCGTTTTGTGATAGGCCATTTTGAGGTTGCCTCAATACGTTGTGGGCCCTTGCCTGTCGCTGGTACTTGGGCCTCCCACCCGAGTGAGGCACCATTTTATCGGGAGACCTGGGGGACGCTGGGTGGTAGGAAATTTGTGTCAGCCCGGTGATGCCACAACTTTACCACACAAAATGTGTGAAAAAGGGATTTTTTCAGCAAAGTGTCAGATTTGCAGGGATTCTGGGTAAGAAAACGTTGGGGGATCCACGCAAGCCATACCTCCCTGGAATCCCCCGGGTGTCTACTTTTCAGAAAAGTGTGGGTTTGGTAGGTTTCCTTAGGTGCCGGCAGAGCTAGGGTTCAAAAACTACAGCTAGGCACTCTGCAAAAAAAGGGTCATTTTTCACTGTGAAAATGTGGTGCGTCCACGTTGCGTTTTGCGCTGCTTCCTGTCGCGGGCACTAGGCCTACCCACACAAGTGAGGTACCATTGTTTTTGGAAGACCTTGGGGAACGCGGGGTGGGTGGAATTTTGTGGATCCACGCAGATTCCAGAACTTTCCACCACAGAAAAGTGAGGAAAATGTGTTTTTTTGCCAATTTGTAAGGTTTGCAAGGGATTCTGGGTAACAGAACCTGGTGAGAACCAGTCAAGTCACCCCATCCTGGATTCCCCTGGGTGTCTACTTTTCAAAAATGTATAGGTTTGCTAGGTTTCCTAAGTGCCGGCAGAGCTAGGGTTCAAAAACTACAGCTAGGCACTTTGCAAAAAAAGGGTCATTTTTCACTGTGAAAATGTGGTGCGTCCACGTTGCATTTTGCGCTGCTTCCTGTCGCGGGCACTAGGCCTACCCACACAAGTGAGGTACCATTTTTTCGGAAGACCTTGTGGAACGCGGGGTGGGTGGAATTTTGTGGATCCACGCAGATTCCAGAACTTTCTACCACACAAAAGTGAGGAAAATTTGGGTTTTTTGCCAATTTTTAGGTTTGCAAGGGATTCTGGGTAACAGAACCTGGTGAGAGCCAGTCAAGTCACCCCATCCTGGATTCCCCTGGGTGTCTACTTTTCAAAAATGTATAGGTTTGCTAGGTTTCCCAAAGTGCCGGCAGAGCTAGGGTTCAAAAACTACAGCTAGGCACTTTGCAAAAAAGGGTCATTTTTCACAGTGAAAATTTGGTGCGTCCACGTTGCGTTTGCGCTGCTTCCTGTCGCGGGCACTAGGCCTACCCACACAAGTGAGGTACCATTTTTTTCGGAAGACCTTGGGGAACGCGGGGTGGGTGGAATTTTGTGGATCCACACAGATTCCAGAACTTTCTACCACAGAAAAGTGAGGAAAATGTGTTTTTTTGCCAATTGTTTAGGTTTGCAAGGGATTCTGGGTAACAGAACCTGGTGAGAGCCAGTCAAGTCACCCCATCCTGGATTCCCCTGGGTGTCTACTTTTCAAAAATGTATAGGTTTGCTAGGTTTCCCAAAGTGCCGGCAGAGCTAGGGTTAAAAACGACAGCTAGGCACTTTGCAAAAAAAGGGTCATTTTTCACTTTGAAAATGTGGTGCGTCCATGTTGCGTTTTGCGCTGCTTCCTGTCGCGGGCACGAGGCCTACCCACACAAGTGAGGTACCATGTTTTTGGGAAGACCTTGGGGAACGCGGGGTGGGTGGAGTTTTGTGGATCCACGCAGATTCCAGAACTTTCCACCACAGAAAAGTGAGGAAAATGTGTTTGTTTTGCCAATTGTTTAGGTTTGCAAGGGATTCTGGGTAACAGAACCTGGTGAGAGCTAGTCAAGTCACCCCATCCTGGATTCCCCTGGGTGTCTACTTTTCAAAAATGTATAGGTTTGCTAGGTTTCCCAAAGTGCCGGCAGAGCTAGGGTTCAAAAACTACAGCTAGGCACTTTGCAAAAAAAGGGTAATTTTTCACTGTGAAAATGTGGTGCGTCCACGTTGCGTTTTGCGCTGCTTCCTGTCGCGGGCACTAGGCCTACCCACACAAGTGAGGTACCATTTTTTTGGGAAGACCTTGGGGAACGCGGGGTGGGTGGAATTTTGTGGATCCACGCAGATTCCAGAACTTTCCACCACAGAAAAGTGAGGAAAATGTGTTTTTTTGCCAATTTTTAAGGTTTGCAAGGGATTCTGGGTAACAGAACCTGGTGAGAGCCAGTCAAGTCACCCCATCCTGGATTCCCTGGGTGTCTACTTTTCAAAAATGTATAGGTTTGCTAGGTTTCCCTAAGTGCCGGCAGAGCTAGGGTTCAAAAACTACAGCTAGGCACTTTGCAAAAAAAGGGTCATTTTTCACTGTGAAAATGTGGTGCGTCCACGTCGCGTTTTGCGCTGCTTCCTGTCGCGGACACTATGCCTACCCACACAAGTGAGGTCCCATTTTTTTCGGAAGACCTTGGGGAACGCGGGGTGGGTGGAATTTTGTGGATCCACGCAGATTCCTGGAACTTTCCACCACAGAAAAGTGAGGAAAATGCGTTTTTTTTGCCAATTGTTTAGGTTTGCAAGGGATTCTGGGTAACAGAACCTGGTGAGAGCTAGTCAAGTCACCCCATCCTGGATTCCCCTGGGTGTCTACTTTTCAAAAATGTATAGGTTTGCTAGGTTTCCCAAAGTGCCGGCAGAGCTAGGGTTCAAAAACTACAGCTAGGCACTTTGCAAAAAAAGGGTCATTTTTCACTGTGAAAATGTGGTGCGTCCACGTTGCGTTTTGCGCTGCTTCCTGTCGCGGGCACTAGGCCTACCCACACAAGTGAGGTACCATTTTTTGGGAAGACCTTGGGGAACGCGGGGTGGGTGGAATTTTGTGGATCCACGCAGATTCCAGAACTTTCCACCACAGAAAAGTGAGGAAAATGTGTTTTTTGCCAATTTTAAGGTTTGCAAGAGATTCTGGGTAACAGAACCTGGTGAGAGCCAGTCAAGTCACCCCATCCTGGATTCCCCTGGGTGTCTACTTTTCAAAAATGTATAGGTTTGCTAGGTTTCCCTAAGTGCCGGCAGAGCTAGGGTTCAAAAACTACAGCTAGGCACTTTGCAAAAAAAGGGTCATTTTTCACTGTGAAAATGTGGTGCGTCCACGTCGCGTTTTGCGCTGCTTCCTGTCGCGGACACTATGCCTACCCACACAAGTGAGGTCCCATTTTTTTCGGAAGACCTTGGGGAACGCGGGGTGGGTGGAATTTTGTGGATCCACGCAGATTCCAGAACTTTCCACCACAGAAAAGTGAGGAAAATGCGTTTTGTTTGCCAATTTTTTAGGTTTGCAAGGGATTCTGGGTAACAGAAACTGGTGAAAGCCAGTCAAGTCACCCCATCCTGGATTCCCCTGGGTGTCTAGTTTTCAAAAATGTATAGGTTTGCTAGGTTTCCCTAAGTGCCGGCAGAGCTAGGGTTCAAAAACTACAGCTAGGCACTTTGCAAAAAAAGGGTCATTTTTCACTGTGAAAATGTGGTGCGTCCACGTCGCGTTTTGCGCTGCTTCCTGTCGCGGACACTATGCCTACCCACACAAGTGAGGTCCCTTTTTTTCGGAAGACCTTGGGGAACGCGGGGTGGGTGGAATTTTGTGGATCCATGCAGATTCCAGAACTTTCCACCACAGAAAAGTGAGGAAAATGCGTTTTTTTTGCCAATGTTTTAGGTTTGCAAGGGATTCTGGGTAACAGAAACTGGTGAGAGCCAGTCAAGTCACCCCATCCTGAATTCCCCTGGGTGTCTAGTTTTCAAAAATGTATAGGTTTGCTAAGTTTCCCTAAGTGCCCGCAGAGCTAGGGTTCAAAAACTACAGCTAGGCACTTTGCAAAAAAAGGGTAATTTTTCATTGTGAAAATGTGGTACGTCCACGTTGCATTTTGAGCCATTTCCTGTTGTGGGCACAAGGCCTACCCACACAAGTGAGGTACCATTTTTATCGGAAGACTTAGGGTAACACAGAATTGTAGAGCAACTGTTATTACCTATTGACTTTCGATGCATTTCTGCCTTCCAAATGAAAGACAATGTGTAAAAAATAAGTCATTTTGAAAAATGACCTATAATTCTCATGCTAGTATGGGTACTCCCAATTTCGGAAATGTGCAAATATCTACTGTTTCTAAAATCTACATTTTGTTCCCATTTCAGAATTACATAGGTGTCTTTCATAACAATTTTTCCATGTATACATTTTCCCAAAATAATTGCTATATACCCGGTACATAATAAAAAACCATTGCAAGATGCTGCTCAGTTATTGGCTCTGGGTTCGTCGGGTTCTTAGTGAACCTACAAGTCCTATATATCCCCACAACCAGAAAGGTCCAGCGGATATAACGGTATATTGCTTTCAAATAGCTGTCATAATTAGAAGAAGTTACAGGTGAAAACGTTGACACAAATGGCTGTTTTTTTCAACTAATTTTCAATTTTTCCTTCATTTAACTGTTAGTTTCTATAAGGAAAACTTTAAGGATCTACACAAATGACCCCTTGCTGAATTCAGAATTTTGTCTACTTTTCAGAAATGTATGGCTTTCTAGGATCCATTAATGGTTTCATACCCATTTCTACCATTAACTGGAAGGAGGTTGAAAGCACAAAAAATAGCAAAAATAGGCTATGTCCCAGAAAAATGCCAAAACTGTGTAAAAAGTTGGTTTTCTGACAAAAGTCTGCTTGTCCTTGAAAGCTGGGAAGATGGTGATTTCAGCACCACAACCCCTTTTGATGCCATTTGCAGGGAAAAAACAAGGCGCTTTCATCTGTAGCCCTTTTTCGCATTTTTCCCCCAAAAAACAAAATTTTGCTGTATTTTGGCTAATTTCTGGGTCCCCTCCAGGGGAATCCACAAACCCTGGGTACCTTTACAATTCCCATGATGTTAGAAAAAAGGACGCAAATTTGGCGTGGATACCTTATGTGGTCAAAAAGTTACCGGGGCCTAAGCGCGCACTACCCCAAATAGCCAAAAAAGGCTTAGCACAGGGGGGAAAAGGCCTAGCAGCAGAAGGGGTTAAAGAATATGAGAGATGTATTGAGCCAATCGGCTGCTACTCTACAATGTTACACACTTTCATCCTGAGAGCCGAGGGAATAAACAAAGGTGCCCATTCTACTTGGGGACAGAGCACGTTACACACTCTCTATGTGCACATAGTATTTGTGGGGGCTTATTCGCTGTAGCAGTTATAGGCCAGTGGTACCTTTGGCTGTCTGTCCAGTAGCTCCACTAACAGGTAAGAAAAATAAGACATTCTCCAATGCCCTAGCCACAGACAAGAACATTGAAGAAAGAGTAACTTCAAAAGTCTTGACCCTGGACTAATACTTCACCCAGCTTTTTTCAATACATTTTCTTCTAAGTTTGGACAAGTACAAACTATTGTCTCTGGATGTCTAGTATGTATATCAATCTGGGTAATTGGTTGGGAAGCTTCGTCTAATAAAAATTGCGGCACTCTGATAATCCATAATTCCAACCAACCAGTGCATACCATATCTACTTCTCTGGACAGTTGTAGGCACACCATAATTCCAACCAATGAGTGCTGACCATATCTGCTTCTCTGGACAGTCATAGGGGGGTGGGAGGCAATCCATAATTCCAACCAATGAGTGTAGACCATATATGCTTCAATGGAAAAGTGGGGTGGGGCAGCATCAAAAGGTCAAAGGGGATGTCTACGAGGCAGCCAAATTGTAAAATTCCTAAAAGGGATAGCATAGTACAAAGTAGGAAAGCACCAGTGAATAGAGGGATATGTATTTAATCAGGTACAGTTCAAACATCCTGAACACAGCTATGCAGATCCTGATTAGAATTGAGGAAATAACTGGCTAGACAGTCAAGGAAGTGTGTGTCAGTAGTTTGTTATCAAGAAGAGCTCTAGCACAATAGAATGTGCAAGTGTATTTCCCATCCATTTTAGGTGACCTAAAATGCTAGCATGCTAGCATGGGGAAGTAGCATCCAGAATGCCATTTCTACAAAGGCATAATATCAACAAGGCAAATCAGAGGATAGGAGGAATCTGGCTAATTCATACTATAAATCAAGAATAATTCGTCCCAGTTATGGAAGGAAACACATAAATGGGCTTCCAAATATATGATAAAATACCCATCAAGAAAACAGAGGACACGCTTCTCAAACAGTTGCTTGTATTGCAAAACACACATAAACAGGCATTCATAAACATATGGGATGAAAATGGCAAAAGGTGCAGGAACAGTGAAGTGACCAGTGCAGAATTGCAATAATACCAAAAAATACATCTTTGAAGGACCCCTAGAAAGAAAGCAAACGACCATGATATGGTCCCTGAATAATTATATTGATTAGTCCAAATATTTTCTATTTTAAATATCCATTTACAGTAATGTTGTAGTTTTGTCAGGGTCTTTATCAGGGCAAGTAGAAAACTAAAAATATATGTATATGAAAGCTGATGAGAAAAAATGAGGGGGAAAAGGTCATTAGAAAAATCCAGCTAAGAATTGTGATAGTGCCCACACGTGTGCCTCAGGAAAAATGATTTTAGTTACAAAAAACACTGATCAAATGGATCCTGGTGCTTTGAAAAATAAAAGGAGGGTAAGATTAGCTCCAACAAACCGGTCATAAAGAGAAAACAGCGAGAGTGCATATTTGACTGCTTACTTTATTAGTAAAGGCAAAGATATTTATGAAGTCAGGAAATTGATGGCATATGAGATGGCTGCTCTGCAAGCTTGACTCCGCTCCATGGGAGATGCACTACTAAGATGCCATCTCTTCCATTTAACTTGCCCCACGCCTACCAGTGCGCCTCTCCATCAGTTTTGAGGACCTCTGGACGCATTGCCCCATCCATAAATAATAAATGAGAACAAACTCTTCAACCTGATTTCCATCCAAATATAGTTGCAGATTGCATGAGAAAACCTGGACGTAGCAGAAGAAAATGCAATATATAAAATGTGTATCATTGTGATTCAAAACTCATCTCAACATGTTTGACAGCATATTCTTTAATTTTTACGAAGAAGGTGATTTTAGAGGGTATAGAACTGTAAAGTACTTTCATACGCGTTTTTTATTTACTTCTTAAAAGATATATGATTATTAGCAAGCCAGAAAGATGGGGGGAGCTCCAAATATCAGTGCAAATTAAGAACAATTGGCCTCCATCAACACTCTGAAGATGCATGAATTTAATTTTCTCAATCTATTTAACAATTGCTCCTTTCAAACAGCCATATGCAGCCATCCAAAGGTGTTACATTGGTGCCCTAAAGAAAAGCAAGGAAGGCAACATTAGTGACAAGACAGAGATTAAACCAAAATATAACTCCCAGGGCAATAAAACTCAATATTTCCTATAGCAAGGAATCCGAGTCTCAGTATCTTCCAACAAATAGATATGTTGACCCAAGTTAAAGTTAGAGTTAAAGTTTGTAGATTTATATAGCCCAGCTTATCACCCATGAGGGTATGCAGGCGCTGTCCATAGGCACAGGGAGATTAAGTGATTTGCCCAGAATAACGGGATGTTGCGCTGACGCCGAGACTCGAACCCGGATCCCCAGCTCCCGAGTCAGCAGCTCTGCCCACTGCGGCACACCCAAGTGTGTGTGATTAGCTTGCAGAGTTATAGCATTCTTTAATCGATGTATAATCACAGAGTCCAAGTGTGAGAGTGACTTACCTGATGGCAGAGAGACTGTCTCATGGCAGTCTCTGGAGGCAACTGGGCAAATGAGACCTAGAAAAAGAAAAATAAGTTAGAAATGGAAGAAGGAATAGAAGGAAAAGCCTACTAGGGAAGGAAGAAGAAAAAAAGACTACAAAGAGTCTATGAGGACTTTACCACCTGATCCCCAGGAACTTCTGATGCAAAGGAGGAGCCACAGTAAAAACCCACTTCCCTGATGATGTGCTGTGCAGAAGGGATTGTAGATCCAGGCCTGACATGGACAAACGAGGAGCTGTGCATAGCAGGACACTACATTTGGAGATCATGGACCATGGGAGGAATGCAACCTCAGGAGAGGAAGAGAGATTTGAAGATGACTGAGAAGCTTTAGAAGAACAGGATGTACTAGAGAGGGAGGATTTGGTGCATTCCTGCTCTTCATCCTTGAAACAAGATGTCCTGCCATCATTCCACAGGAGAACCATTGCACTTGCAAGTGTGTGGCTGTGGTCAGGAACTTTATTAGAGACATGGGGCCGCATTTTATTTTATACAATGGCGCATGAAAAGCCAGAGGAGGTGGTTGGTTTCAACTCAAAGCCTGGGTTCTTGAGGGTCTTTTTTCTTTGGCACAAATTGTAATTTTTCCCCTTCCCTTTTCCTCTCTTTTCCCTTTAAAAAAAAGGAGGCATTGGGACTATTGGGACAACCTTACCAAAAGAAGATACCTGGCAGAGAGCCTGTCAGACTCAGAACAGGGCACAGAGCTGTTCTGGGGGTAACAAACACAGAGAAGCTAAAGAGAACCTCCGAACCTTATTAAAACTTACTATGGTAACGGAATAGATACAGCTAAAGACAAAAAGGGTCCTTTGAGGATAAAGTAAGGACTAAGAGGGACAGTTATAAATATGAAAAGGCATTGGTATTAAGGAAAGATATAGAGACAGCTATTTGCAAGATGAGCAGACTCCTCCAATGGTTATAGATCCGATAGTATGCCTTAGGGATGGGCATAATCAAGTTGGGCATTATGACTATGGACATAAGGCAGGGGAGAGGCCCCTCATTTAAGGCACAGCTAGCGGGTCTCAAAATAACTTGCAGATGAAGGCTGACGTACCATGCCTCAAAGTGATCTCATGCAACGTAGCAGGACTGAGATCCAAATTGAGCGATCCAGAAGGGGGGTAGTTTATAGATAGATGCCACATATGCATGTTCCAGGAAACATGGGCTACACAGCCAATCTTTTGGGTGGATTTTATTAATTTTAGCATCCAGGCAAGACCATCACCAGCATGTCGCCCTGCTGGAAGAATGCTGATGTGGGTAAAGATAAGCTTAGTGTGTAAAATCCGGAAGCTAAATATTGATTCTATTGATATTATTGGTCTTGATATTGAATAATTAAGAGGGAATTACACATTGAGAATGATAAACATTTATAACTGTTTTAATAGCTTGAGTCAGAACTCACCCACACTTTCAAACCTATCTAACTTCTTGGAAGACACAGATAAAGGAAGCTTCCTTATATTAGCCGGAGATTTAAATGTGTCCTATGAGCCCATAGAGTTCATACAGGATCTTGTGCAAGAGAAAGAAACAGAAAGAGGTATACCAAAATTACAAATTTCCCCCTTAGGAGATGCTCGAAGGTGGCCCAACAGGTCATATCTATTACAATAGCTTATGGCTTATGTGCGTGGAATGGGCGGATGCCATCATATAAAGGAGTAGCCTTTACCTATAAAAGGGCAAACACTCATACCAGGATTGATTATATCATGGCTGATTTAGATCTGTGGCCCAAGGTACATGGTATGAAAGTGACAAAAAGATTTGATAGCGACCACAACACTTTGATTATGGATTTAATTGATTTACCTTGCTTAACTAAAGGCAACCCCTGCAGTATACTGGACCTCCCCATTGTTTCCTCAAACAATAATAGGAGGATAAAATGGCCTCTTATTGAATCTGATAGAGTGTCACGAGCAGCAATTTATGGGATAGTCAGTGTGACTTTAACATCATTGCGAAGCCAGAACAATGCAATTTGGCTACCATGGGCACATTTACAAATTTATTCATGTCCATCAGTGATCATTTTTGAAGACCATCCCATACTGTCTTACTAGACGGAAGGATGCGCCATGATATAACGAGAAATGCAAGACGCTAGGTCAGACTTAATCACTGCTGTAAAGAGTGGCAATAGCACTGCCATAGCAGAGGGAAGGAGAGCATATAATAGAGTACAAATGCTTGCCGGAAGAAACTGGGAGGAAGATCATTGGCGCGCATTAGCTAGAGTCTTCACACTGAAGGAAAGTCAGCCATTTTGGCACCTGTTGACAAAAGGAGTATCATACATTGTCAAACAGGATGATTTTTTCATACAACCTCATGTCTGGGAACAGCATTTTTCTAACTTATATTCATTAGATAATGGGAAATTGGGATTTGACGCAGGCAGGGAGGAACAGAAATACCCACAGGGTGAACACATTGGGAACTTAGTAACCTTTTCCCTAGCTGAAACTATACCTGCTATTGATAGCATGAAAAGGGGAAAAGCTCCAGGACTTGATAGGATTCCTGGAGACTTGTACCACACAGAGCCGATAGTCTGCGGCTACATCCTTAATATAGTCCCTAATGCAATAGCCCGTGGTGAAGAAATACCAGGCACATGGAAGGGCACCTAAATAATACCCATTTATAAAAAGGGGATAAAGGAGACCCTATGAACTACAGGCCTATCAGCCTGATAGATTCTGCTCAAAAGGTTTTTAGCAAACAGATTCTGGTGCAAATACAATCTTGTATAAAGGACAGCAAGGTATTATTACATTTGCAGGCAGGTTTCAGAGCACATACCAGGACTTTAGGTCAGGTGTTTCATTTTTTGCTGATTATTTGGAAGTTCATTGTGATTGGCATGGGACATCTCTATGTTGTTTTTGTACAGACCTGAAGTCAGTCTTTGACTTAATACCATGAGATAAATTGCGGGCTGCTCTCAGGGACCTGGAGATGCCACCGGGTCTATTACAACATCTAATTCAGTTGCCGCAAGGAAATTTTGCACAAGCAAGATGGGGCAAGAGAGGAGAGTTAACAAAGAAAATTGATGTGCGGAGAGGGGTTAGCCAAGGCTGTGTATTGGCCCCAACTTTGTTTACTTGATACATGAATGGGCTAATTGAAGCACTTTACAACTACGGAGGCGATCTCCCCAAAATAGGAGGTCAATTAATACCAGCGCTTCTCTTTGTCGATGCTGTTGCTATCAAAAATACCAATGGGCTTGCAGAATGTACTAAATAGGTTCTCAGATGCTTGTGACAAGTATGGCCTGGAGATTAATTGCTTGAAAACTAAATTTATGACCATACGCCCACATCGATAATTTAAAGGGAAGATAAGGCTGGGATCAAGGACTCTAGAAGAGGTCACAGACTTTGACTATCTGGGGGTCAGACTGACTAGTAATTTAGTATGGCCAGCCCAGATGCAAAAAAGCCAAATGTCATTGCAACATGTAGGGTCGGCGATTGTAAAAAAATTAAATATATCTGCATTTCGACCCATCTCCCCCACTTTGGAAATATATCATGCTAGAGAACAAGGTGCTGCACTATACAGAGTTGAACTGTAAGGCTTGGACCAGACAAAGGGATTGGAACTGGTGGAGAATACATTTATAAGACCTAGTTTAAATACACCACAGAATACCCCACTTGTGCTGATTCATTTAGACATTTGAATGAAAAATATCACTTATATTGCAGCATTAAAAACACTGTTGTTTTGGGTTAGGCTCTGAACAGGCAAGACACAGATATCTATCAGATAAGCTGTTGCAGAGGTCCAGGCATTTGATGGAATGGTGGGGCATACCACCTGGTTTAAGAAGGTCAAACAATGGTTGAGTAAATTTGACCTGAGAGAAGTAAGGGAGTAACTAGAGTCCATGACAAAAGACATAGGGGCCGATTCCGATCTAGGTCGGAGGCTCACCTAACACTATTCGGCCGGGAAAAAAGCCAGGCGAATGCCTGTTTCCCGACCGATCCGCACATTATTCCGAACGAGCAAGTACGATGCGCACAACTGCATAGATTCCGACCCAGTCGTACTCACCCAATCCAGGTCCTGTTTTCCGACCGAGGCGGATCCGGAAACGCAAAATCGAGTCGCACAGAAGCCAAAATGCAGCCCCGTCCGGCCGGACAAGTACGATGCGCTTTCCGTACGCGCCGAACCCGTCGCTACGCACGGCACGTCAAAGCATCCGGGAGAGGCGCACATAAGCTCCGATTCGCGCCACAACACGATCCATGGCTACGAGACGAACACGCCAGCCATGAGGACGAGGCGAAGCAAAGAGAAAGACGAACGAGACGAACCAACCATGAATCCCATCGTGCCGATCCTACCAATATTCTATATCTACTACCGGAACAGGCACGGACGCGTACGGCGCAGAAGGTAAGTCAGACACCAACCACAAAGACAAACTACACGTACCCGACATATCACACACACACAGAGGGATGCAGAAATTACTTACACCAGCAACAGCAGCACCATAGGGGCGGGATGGCCATCAGCAATGCCACATATACACATAGGGGCCTGGATGCCCACCACCACTACCACCCCTACTCAGGGGGTGCCAGATGCCTACCACCTCTACCCAGGGTGTGCCAGATGCCTACCACTACTACCACCCCTACCCAGGGGGTGCCAGATGCCTACCACTACTACCACCCTTACCCAGGGGGTGCCAGATGCCTACCACTACTACCACCTCTACCCATGGGGGCTGGATGCCTGTCACTACTACCACCCCTACCCATGGGGGGCTGGATGCCTACCACCACTACCACCCCTACCCAGGGGTGCCAGATGCCTACCACTGCTACCACCTCTACCCATGGGGGGCTGGATGCCTGTCACTACTACCACCTCTACCCAGGGGGTGCCAGATGCCTACCACTACTACCACCTCTACCCATGGGGGGCTGGATGCCTGTCACTACTACCACCCCTACCCAGGGAGTGCCAGATGCCTACCACTACTACCACCTCTACCCATGGGGGGCTGGATGCCTGTCACTACTACCACCCCTACCCAGGGGATGCCAGATGCCTACCACTACTACCACCTCTACCCATGGGGGGCTGGATGCCTGTCACTACTACCACCCCTACCCATGGGGGGCTGGATGCCTACCACCACTACCACCCCTACCCAGGGGGTGCCAGATGCCTACCACTACTACCACCTCTACCCTTGGGGTGCTGGATGCCTGTCACTACTACCACCCATACCCAGGGGGTGCCAGATGCCTACCACCCTACCACCTCTACCCAGGGTGTGCCAGATGCCTACCACTACTACCACCCCTACCCATGGGGGGCTGGATGCCTACCACCACTACCACCCCTACCCAGGGGTGCCAGATGCCTACCACTACTACCACCTCTACCCATGGGGGCTGGATGCCTGTCACTACTACCACCTCTACCCAGGGGGTGCCAGATGCCTACCACCACTACCACCCCTACTCAGGGGGTGCCAGATGCCTACCACTACTACCACCCCTACCCAGGGGGTGCCAGATGCCTACCACTACTACCACCTCTACCCATGGGGGGCTGGATGCCTGTCACTACTACCACCCCTACCCAGGGGATGCCAGATGCCTACCACTACTACCACCTCTACCCATGGGGGGCTGGATGCCTGTCACTACTACCACCCCTACTGTCATAGGGTTTCTGCACATGCACAGAGCTATGCACAGGATAATAGGACCCCGGAATACAGTGGTTTGCCTACCATATACCGTAGCACCCAAAACCCCAACCCAACTAGCTTAGCATCCCATTAGTACCAAAGCACCAATGATTGGACAACCCAGAACACGGTATCTTTATCTCAGGACTCGCAGAAGCAAGAACACTCTTTCGTCACTCACTCGTACTTGTCCACAATGCGCGTATGAAGAGACACAGGGTAGATTAAAATATTTATTTCAACTTACGTGCTCTAAGGTACAGTACACGTGTCAGCACTAATAGCATAATGCATATGACTAATATAAGCAGCATGGTTACAATTCCATAGAATACAAACGGGGAAAGCATTTCATAACTCAGTGGATTAATGTCTAAATAACATTACCACCCTCCCCGTGCAGTAAGATAGTTTATTATAAAAATAGAAGACCTCTGGGCTTTGACTAGCGAACCCTCATACCTCGGTCTCTAGATGCAGAACTACATCAGCAGACAATCACAGTTCTTCTCCCTGGAAAGGATTCCTCCAAGTGTGTTAAGCGCCAGTAAAACTGCAGTATTAAAGGCACACAAAGTTTCATGGCATTTGCGCCTAATGTTATGTCTGGGTGCGCGAGACTGGCCATATCAGGAAGATCCGAAATACATTGTTATGCGACCTTGTACATGTTGTGCAGTCTGAGCCCAAATCGAACAAGAGAAAAGGTGAAAGACAGAAAGTGCAGACAGCGCAAAAGAACTTGGCAAGAGCAAAGGGCGAGGGAGCCCTGGCTCAGTGTAACGTGCGCAAAGAAAAGCAGCATGGCAGCTAGGCCTAGGCCAACATAACAAGGCAGGCAACAAACCACAAGACACCCTCCCCTGGTCAGTCCGGCGGCCAAGACAGAGGTCCAATAGAGAAAAACACATCCAGTAGAGCACAGGGAGCGCCCAAACGGCGAAGGACAAGTCAATCCATGAAAGTGTAAGTGCAGAAAAAAGCCATACCCTCCAAGAGGACATCATTGGAATCGTCAAAAAACATAGATGCCATCCAATCCATGAGATCAAAAGAGCAGGAATGCTCCTCAGCAGAGGGAGCATCCAAAAGCAATGCGGGACAACTTGCGTGATAAACGAAACAGCTTTGTTGTAGGAGATCCTGGGCAGCCGCCCAGATATCCCATTGCGCCAAAATCCCCAGTGCAGCCGCACGCGCCATACAGCCGGCAACGGAACAGTCCTGCTCATGGGCCTCTAAGGGACCCATCAACTGAACAAAATCCGGAACAGACAATGACGAATTGGAGAGGCAATAATCCAAAGTCCAGGTGAAAGGACAGCGGACACAAGTCATTACCGGTTGCACGCAAGTGAAATACGCAAAGCGAAAAGAAAGAGTATATGACACACTCAGTGTCGCCAATGGCAAGACACCAAAACCAGCCAAAAGGCGCTCACGGAGCAGCTGGAGGCGGTCCGGATCGAGCAGGTCCCATCGGGGAGCAGCCATTGCGCAGAAAACAAATTAATAGCAGGACACCAGCCGCCAAAGCGATGATCAACGGGAAACCGCCAAAGACGCTGGAAAAAATAGAATGAATAAATGCCGGGATGACACCAAAAATAGTTTGGAAGGAGGACACTAAACCAGACCCCACGACTTTAAAAAAGTGTACCAAACCCTCTGTGTTAGATGCGTTAAAAATACGATGAATTAACTCCCCAAAATGTTGGGGGAGATTAGTGTTCAAAAGGGCCTGTATTTCACTGTGGGTACTCGCCACCTGGAGAATGAATGTCTCCCGGGCGGACGTGAGCATAACTTCCTCGTTCAATAATAGTGCCTTTATTCTGCTCAGTCTATTGAAATCTGCCTCCATGGTAGGGATGGAAGGCCAAATAGAGATATCAACCTTGCCATGAGGGGGAGGAAAAAGCACATTTTTGCAGCAGACAACCCTGTGCGAAACTGTTACAATGTAAGGAATGCCAGCCTGCAGGCCACAACAGTTTTCGTTATTTAAAAGTAAATAACTACCATTGGAAAGGAGAGTGAAAGTAGGAGAAATAACAGGAGCAGGAATACCTTTCAGCACACAAGCAAGATTAGGAGCGGAAACGCTACATGAGCCATGCAATTTAATGTGTTTACAAATAAGCGAATGACCCATAGTCGAGTCGCAGGACTCCCCCGTGAGAAAGACTTCCTTGCCGTCCCGAAGGCATTTATACATGAAAGGCAAGGACCAGAGTTCATGCAGGAAAGCACTGCCCAAGGGCTGGTAACGGCCCACAGGATAATGTTTCATGCACGAGTCAAATTCAAACAAGGAAAAAGGTAAAGCGATAACCCCATGAACTAGCCACACAGCAGAATCGAGTTCTGCAACAGAGAACGGCAAAGGATCCATCTTTTCGATATGTAATAGAGTGTAAGTTGCATCTTTCATGGACATAAATTGCTGTTTGTCAGTTAAATTAAAAGGTAGAAACAAGGCAGAGGTGTTCAAAAAATGCCAAGGAACTTTACCTAACTTGAGCGTTTGTAAAGTCCATGCAAACTGCATAACTGAACGCAATTGATTCTGACCATGATATAACACAGAAACATCATCTTGTACAATATCAACAACAGAGGACACAATATTCTCTAAAGTATAAATGCGAGAAGACAGGGTATTAATACTATTGTCAACAACAGCAAGCACCTTTTCCAAATTTGCTTGATCTATTTCCCGAAGACGGGAAGCAGCTTCCATTTGTGATAGCTTCCAGAGTTCATTATACGTTTCATAAATGAATCTCTTAGGTCGGGGACCACGAGGTCCCAAAACAAAGTCGGACAGATCAATATTGCCTGAAAGGAGGGACAAATGTTGTTTAACAGAATCAAGGGACGAATGTTGCAGCCATTGTTTGCATAATTTACCAACAGAATATGTAGTGACAGTACGGGAAGCAGTAAATCTCGGATCAGGCCTATCCTGTGTGTAGCTAGTACCTGAGTCGTGAAAACGCATTTGACATGCATTAGATGATATAGGCCATACCAACCAGGGTGACAGATCGATTTCGGAAACATTAAACGAATTATTCTGTAACAGAGCCTGTAGGGTCGCCAGGGACAGGTTAAGACGTGAGCTATCATTGGGAAAACTCGACAGGGATGGAATTGAGGGCGTGTTTAATTGTTTAGTGGTAGCTAAGCCCCAACACGTAGTCTGATAAATAGAATCATTTAGGAACATAATTTGGGTAGGGATAAGGCAAGCACGGTGCAATGCCTCGGTTCCTTGTACCTGCCATGGCTTGGAGCCCCAAATTGATTTCAAATCTACTGTATCCTCCCAGTACTCATAACCACCCACTGCTAGGGCACTTAAAAAGGAACCCGAATAAAGCAATTTGGTGTGTGTTAACATAATTTTCTGAGTTGACGTGGTATTGAGTCTAAAATAATAGGATGCAGGGTTTGACCGATTAAAATCAGTAAAATAGGTAAACTTATTTCGAAGAGTTTGTGAGCTACCTGGCAAGGGGTTTGGACAATGTTCCCATTGGGTGTAGTTAACAGAACTACGCAGGGCACTTGGCTTATGGAGAAAATGATTACCCCAATGTTGGTAACAATACAAATCGGCATAATTCGCAGAATTCATATATAAATCTTCAGCATTAAAAGATGCATAATATTTTAAATCGGCAAACAATGCTTCAACGGCATGCACATCCCAATCATCAGAATGAATGTTATTTTGTACTACATCACCCATTGAAACACGAAGGACATTAGGTACATTAATAATTTCCGTCGGACCATGGATTTGATAGTTCACTGCATCCCATACGATGCCATCAGCAACTGGAAAAGCTGAAATGTTCACAAATGTGTGGTCACGCTTCATGATGTGAGACGAGGAATGAGGAGCTAAAGTTCCAGAAACATAGTCTACAGCAGAGCGTTCAGGTAAATAGTGACCATTGATTAGTAGAAAAAACACTGTGACAAAGCCAATGGACATGAACAAAAAAATCAAGAAAAGTACCAACCAGATGTATGTCCAGGGTGGAATCAAAAAATTGTCTCTAAACCAGGATACAAAAATACTGAACTTGGATGGGACTTTTGAAGAGGTGGAATCCGAATCAAAGGAATAACGAGTCGGGCCAAGTGGCGTTGTTGGTTGATGCGCCACCGATTCAGATGCAGGATAGGTATACTCGTCCTCGTCGATGTTGGTGGAGAGGTGGGGATCAATTATAGTTTCAGGCAAAGGAGAGGATTCAGGCAAATCAACCATCTCAATTACAGCATCAGCGACCGTCCGTGTAGATGGGCCACGAACATATGTCCGATAAATGGCAGGACAAGAGACCGCTGGTGTGACACTATTCAGGATCGGCCAGGCGCTGTAGCTTGACATTTTCCACTGAGATGTATCTGTTCTCCTTGCGACCAGGAAGCGGTGGTAAAATGACTGTACGTGTTCCCTTCAAGCCCAGAACTGGAACCGGTGCACGAAAAGAGGGGCCGAATTCTTTTTTGTTTTCAACCTTCTCTCGAACCAGTTCTCCAACCTTTGGAAGCCAGCCGGCTACCGGAATCTGCAACGCAGGATCTGTGGCTGAAGGCAAATGTGTAGTTGCAAGTTTGTCTCGGGCTTCTTGTAAGTCCTGTAACATAGCAGAATGATTATCTACATCAAACTTGGCGGATTGCGCCGCGATGTCTGGACCCTCAAGGTCAGGCACAAACATTCTTATGCCAAAGAGCATTTCGTATGGGGTCCGCCCACCCAGAGGTCTTCTAGGGAGATTATTAAGTGCACGCTGAACGGTATACAAGTGGGCCAGCCAGTTCCTGCCAGTACCTATAACTCTAGCTGTTAAGGATTGCTTTAAGTCACGGTTCATTCGTTCAACGATAGAGTTGCCCTCAGGCCTATACGGAGACGAAAATTTCACCCGCACCCCAAGCGAAGCCATTGCATCCTTGTAAGCCCTAGAGGCAAACGCCGGACCTTGGTCCGAATGGAAGGTGCCGCATGCGAAAATTCCCACAAAGACACGCAAATCCCTGATTACATTTCGAGCGTCAGCACTACGTTGTGGCCAGACCCAGAGGAACCGTGTGCACGAGTCCACTGCTACTAAGATGTATTTATAGGCAGTGTCTGATGAGAATGGACCGCAGTGATCCAAGTAAACACACCCAAAGGGTCTGTTAGCAATGCAGAGCGGGGTCTGTGGAGGGCGTGTTACCGTGGAAGGCTTAATCTGTTGACAAACGTCGCAGGAAAGCACAAAAGCACGGGTGTCTTTATACAATCCACGCCACCAATAACGCTGCTGCAAGATGGAAACTGTAGCTGACACACCTGCATGAGCAGAAGCCATGCCTTCGTGTGCAGCTGATATCAAGGCACTCCTGCGGTCCGCGTTGGGGATCAGCCGATCTCCAACGTCAGGTATTGTTACATAAGGAACCTGTTCGGGACTTAACTTGTAAGAATACTTGGAAGGAAAACCTGTAGGGTAATTAACACCTTCCTTTGTTGCAGCAATAGCTGCTAGAATAACAGAGTCAATTTTAGACATGGACCTGGTAACCGCTGCTACTGAACACGTGACTACTGCCGAACGGGCAGCTTCATCTGCCAGATCGTTACCAATAGCGTGTGCGCCCACCCGCTGATGGCCTAAGGTGTGAACCACCTGTGTGAGGGGCAGACGTTGTTGCAATTCTGCCACTCGAACCCAAAGCATTTTATGCTTAATTGTGCTCCCTTTTGCGTCCTTGTAGTCATTTTTCGACCAGAAAAACAGATTGTCATTGTAAGATTGTACACAGTAGAAGGAATCACATACAATAAGAGTGGTCTCATCCTGAGAAGCGAACTCAAGCGCAAGTAGCAATGCATGCAGCTCGGCCAATTGTGCGGTACTATCTCCAAGTGTGCGAGTGTGCACTACAGAGGATTTGAACGTCCCATTTACAAAGGAACCCGCAACAATAGCACATGCAGCTGAATAAGCGTGCTTGGACCCAGTGGCCGGTTGCGCCGAACCATCTGTGTAGATCACACATTTGTAATCCTCAAGCGGCAATATAAACAGAGGAGGAGGATGAACGAATTCATACTGTAAGAACTCCTGAGTCTGAAGAGAAGAATCGAAAATAAAAGTGACGTCTGATGACGTCAAGGATGTAGCCCATTGTATCCAACGGGGATGCATTGCTTTTGAGTTCGGTACACTTGCCTTTGTTACTGCCTCTAGGGCAGGACAGGGTGTTACCACCAGAATTCGCTTTCCCTGTGCCAGTGCGCGTTCTTTTAGAATCGCCATTTGCACTGCAGTTAGAACTTTTTCGACAGATGTAAAGCGTAATTCAGCGGAAGTGTACAGATGCGACTTGTATGCGATGGGTACTGTATCACCTTCATTAAAGGTTAAGTACGTGAATCCCACCGCCCCCGGAATTATTCTAATCACCAGGTTTGTGTGGTTATCACGAGTCAAAAGATATTTAGACTCCAATAGGTCTGTCTGCAAAGACTGCAGAATTAAGGTATGCTCAGGCAGCCAGCAAGACCTTGAATAAGTAGGTTGTATCAAAGCATACAAAGGCTTGATACGCTGGGCATATTCGGGAATGTAAGTACGCCCGAAATTCAGGAAACCCAGCAAAGACTGAAGTTTCTTCAGAGTATTTGGGGGGCACAAATGTGCACATTTTTCCAAGAAATGGGGGGCTAAGCCCTTACCTTCGTTGTTGAGCTCATAGCCCAAGAACAGAACGGTAAATTCAGCAATGTGTGACTTAGCAAAGTTAAATTTGTAACCCTGCTCCGCAAATTCAAGAATAATGCGGTCCACACGGGACAGATGCGGAAATAATTCGTCGTCCGTCAGATAAATGTCATCAACGTACGAACATGCATCTTGGTCTATGCTGTCTAGCAAAGAGACAACACGGGCGGCGAATACACCCGGACTATTTTTGTAGCCCATGGGTAAACGCCGGAACTGGAATAATTTACCACCGGATGTGAATGCGGTCCATTGACCACTCTCCGGGGCTAGGTTGTGCGTGTAGAAACCGTTTGAAAGGTCAAGTGTCGTTTTGTATTTTTTACGAACAAGACTGTCTACAAGCGCAGAACTGTGTGTATTCTGCACCGCAAAGTTCCGACAATGAGAATTTAAATGCCGGTAATCCAAAACTAAGCGGTACGATCCATCGGGTTTAGAAACCACGAATAGGGGATTGTTCATAGGTGATACGCATGGTTCGATTACTCCCTGATATTCCAACTGTGTCAGAATTTCGGAGACGGGGCCTTTTGCCTGCCGTTTGATGGGATATTGGGGTTGTGGCTGCGGTAGTGACCGCAAAGGTATTGCATGGGGAGGTGATTCTACATCCCATCCCACATGGTTGCGGTATAACGCTGGAGCCAGGTACACAGCCCACTCAGCTGCAAGTGCTTCAGCTTTGTCTTTTGGGACATGCCGTGAAAAGCTTGGAAGGATTACCTCCTCTCCTTTATGTGCAGCGAGAACGAATGGGGGTGGCCAATCCACCTCTGCTAACAAAATGTCATATGAAGAGGTTAGATTTTCCCAAAAAATCCCTGTTATTTCACGCGGTATATCACCTTCAATTTGGATGACTATGTTGTAAAGTCTGTCAGGGGGTGCCACTCTGGTGTCAGCTGTCTCTACAGTAACGAATGTTTCAGTTGCTGTCGCCTCCATATGAGGACGTAGCGCCTCCCGCACTATGGTAACTTCCGCGGCGCTGTCTAGGAGGGTCACTGCCCACGTCCAATTCAGGAGTCTCGTTCTCACGGTCTGTGGCATGTCTCGCTGTTACAGCGGCAACTTTTTTCTTCTGAAATTGCGGTCGAGAAAGGTGAAAGTCTTCTGCTTTCCCTCTGACTTGTTGTCGAGGTTGGTCTCGCTCCTGGGGAGCCTCTCGGCCCCTTCCTCTATCTTGCCGTCCTCCTCCACCAGCCTGTGACGACGTCTGGGCCTGTGAAGAACGAGGAGAACGCGTATCAGAGCTCTGAAACCTTTCTGGTGATTTAATTCTCGACCTATCACGTAAATCATAAGTACGTTCAGAAGAAACCGAAACTGGGGAAGCGCCTCTCGACCCCGGCTTCTTTTGTTGCTTACCCTGTTTTTTCTGTCTCCAACTCTTTTTAGTGAAGACTGGTCTATCATCTTTCTCAGATGTACTTTTTGTTTGTGTAATTTGTGGTTGCGATTGAGTTTGCATTTTTACAAAAGGCTTGTTGCCTAGGCTATTTCTTCCAATTGTTTTATAAGCCCGGGCTATAATTTTCGGTAATTCGCGAGGCCTGTCCAACTCTGGGACCAAAGCCAAAGCATTCGCTACTTGAAAGTTCATAGCATCGCCCTTGACATTTCCAAGGATCAGTTCAGCTACTACATCAAACACTCCCACTAGTCTCATCCCTAATTCCACAGCCGCTTCAGGGCCATGTTCGTCCTGTACTTTTTTAATTACAGAGGGTAGAACCGTCATGGAAGGAGTACCAAAACATTTTGAATAAACTGCTGCGAACACCTTACCCCAGTTTTCACATGATGTCAAATCGGGGATTAAGTCTTTTGGCAAACTTATCGTAAGGATGCGGTGTTTATCCACCGGGGATGTATGTGGAAACACCGCTTCTATCTGATCGAACTTTTCTGCAAGCCAGTAAGGATAATCGTCCTTATTTTGTGGACGTTTGCCCATCACAGAATTTACCATGACAGGACTTATGGTCACTCCAGCTGCAACAGCTGGTTGGCCAGCGACTACAGGAGCAGCTCCATGGAGGCTACCTGTAACGTATGTCACTAAGGCTCGATGCACTCGCACCAGTTCGGTATGCATAGTGCGCAGATCCGCAATCGGTAATGCCAGATAATTTGGATGCGGGGTATACCCGGCCAATACAGGCCAAGTGGCCCCCTCAATGGATAAGGGGCCTAAACGAACTGCGGTATTTGGTTGTGGGAGGGCGCCATTAAACCAAACACGGTGCTGCCAAGCCGTGAGAGGCACTTCAAGATTGGTATAGGGTCGATAGGCAGCAGGAATAGCGGTGGGTTTATATTCATGAAACAGCTTATCACCTGCATCCACCGCCTCAAAAGTGATCCAAGTGTAAAACACTTCAAAGTGATAAGCCGGATCGGCTTGAACCACAAAGACCAACTCGACCCCAGCATCGGGCACTCCGTATACACCTAGGTGTTCTCGGAGTGGTCCTCGGCTATGTGCAGCTATCGCCACACCAGCCATAACTAAACAATTGTATTCGACAACCTAACAGGGAGCACAAAATGGGTTATTTATGTAACCTTTTTTAATAACTTCAAGCTTGAAAGAACCTATAAAACGTTCAATATAGGAGGTATCACCGTCACTTACGCCTCCGGAAGCGTACGTGAGGGTTTTGTGGACAAGCACAAGTACTACTCAAGCATCTCGCAGATAAGCTGCCCCACGTTGGCCGCGCCATGTCATAGGGTTTCTGCACATACACAGAGCTATGCACAGGATAATAGGACCCCGGAATACAGTGGTTTGCCTACCATATACCGTAGCACCCAAAACCCCAACCCAACTAGCTTAGCATCCCATTAGTACCAAAGCACCAATGATTGGACAACCCAGAACACGGTATCTTTATCTCAGGACTCGCAGAAGCAAGAACACTCTTTCGTCACTCACTCGTACTTGTCCACAATGCGCGTATGAAGAGACACAGGGTAGATTAAAATATTTATTTCAACTTACGTGCTCTAAGGTACAGTACACGTGTCAGCACTAATAGCATAATGCATATGACTAATATAAGCAGCATGGTTACAATTCCATAGAATACAAACGGGGAAAGCATTTCATAACTCAGTGGATTAATGTCTAAATAACATTACCACCCTCCCCGTGCAGTAAGATAGTTTATTATAAAAATAGAAGACCTCTGGGCTTTGACTAGCGAACCCTCATACCTCGGTCTCTAGATGCAGAACTACATCAGCAGACAATCACAGCTCTTCTCCCTGGAAAGGATTCCTCCAAGTGTGTTAAGCGCCAGTAAAACTGCAGTATTAAAGGCACACAAAGTTTCATGGCATTTGCGCCTAATGTTATGTCTGGGTGCGCGAGACTGGCCATATCAGGAAGATCCGAAATACATTGTTATGCGACCTTGTACATGTTGTGCAGTCTGAGCCCAAATCGAACAAGAGAAAAGGTGAAAGACAGAAAGTGCAGACAGCGCAAAAGAACTTGGCAAGAGCAAAGGGCGAGGGAGCCCTGGCTCAGTGTAACGTGCGCAAAGAAAAGCAGCATGGCAGCTAGGCCTAGGCCAACATAACAAGGCAGGCAACAAACCACAAGACACTACCCAGGGGGTGCCAGATGCCTACCACTACTACCACCTCTACCCATTGGGGGCTGGATGCCTGTCACTACTACCACCTCTACCCAGGGGGTGCCAGATGCCTACCACCACTACCACCTCTACCCATGGGGGGCTGGATGCCTGTCACTACTACCACCTCTACCCAGGGGATGCCAGATGCCTACTACTACTACCACCTCTACCCATGGGGGGCTGGATGCCTACCACCAACAACACCCCCAATCACAGGATGGCTAATACATGACACAACAAGCACACACCAACATAAAGAATGCAACATAAAGACATCCCCCCCCAACACCATGACAAGCGTGTGTAGACTGTGTCAAATGCCTACAACACTGAACATGACTTTGAACATACAATGTGACCCCCTATCACATGTGTCACACATAAATGTGTGTGGCCCCCACAATGCAAGCAGACCATGACCACTGTGGCAATGGGGTCCAACCCCCATCATCACAGTGACCAAAATGTAAGTGTGGGGTCCATAGCTGAAGCACATCTTGAACATTGTGGCAATGGGGTCTAAACCCCCATCATCACAGTGACCAAAATGTAAGTGTGGGGCCCATAGCTGAAGCACATCTTGAACATTGTGGCAATGGGGTCCAAACCCCCATCATCACAGTGACCAAAATGTAAGTGTGGGGCCCATAGCTGAAGCACATCTTGAACATTGTGGCAATGGGGTCCAAACCCCCATCATCACAGTGACCAAAATGTAAGTGTTGACATTGAAAAAGCTGCAACTGCCAAACTGCATGGATGATTCCTGGTCACAGAACAACAAACACATCAGTGGCAAAGTAGTGCTTATGTCCCATAGCAACATAGATTGGGGAGGCAAACACTGCAGTGCAAATAAGACATACCTTTGGCCATGTGCAGACAAACATCACCCATGGGGGCTGACACTGTCAACATTCATCAATGACACAATGACAGAAGTGACCATCAGAATGCAGACCCACATATTTGCACCAATGGGCACACAAATGCAGATACCCTGTGGAGACTGTAGATGTGAGGTGAACAGATACCATACCATGGCAGCAATGGGACACACAAACAATGATCATTGTGCTGACTGATGACCTAGGAGTCCCAGGGACAGCAGGGGAAACCCACCAAACAACAAACAGCCAATGGCACACTAAAGCTATGCCAATGCAGTGGTGCAGATGCACAAACACAAACAGGCAGACCCACACTGCACATCAAACACAACAGGTGAGGGGGGGGGGTGCCAGTGTCCCCAGGCAACCACACAACACATGATGAGGCCTGAATACCAATTACACAGATGCACATACAGTGCCACACAAAGGTAACTCATGGATCCAAATCCCCTATGTGGGCAATCAGGCATTGTTAGATGAGAGGGAGCACAAATCACACATGTCACACAAGCATGTAGGAACAGCAACTGACACAGCAAGACACAGACACACCACAGCACTCCCCCCAGGGTCCCCACAATGTGGTGACCCTGGGCTGCATTACAATCCCACTGTGATGACAAAGCTAGATGTCGTTCACACTGTGAACCACAGTCATGTGTCCTGAGCAACAAACTACCATCACACCTACACAAGCACAAATCAATCAGCACGGCCAGTAAGCCAAGGCCAACATGGAGGCAGGGGTCTAGCCGGGCAACAACTCTCATCTGCACACACTCAACACCACACACCTCGACCTCCAACAATGTGCAGCAGTGAAGCTCACATGCACTGGTGACATTGCACATGCACCCATGACAATCCCATGGGTGGTGGTGGGAACCAAGGTGCAGAAACACATCACACATGGCCACTCAACAAGACTCCTGAATGTCTGACACACTGCACACTACGCTGTACATGGACATGACGGCAATACCACACCAACCAATGGGATCCCAGCCACAGTCGCACACCAATGAAGAAGCCAAGGTCACCCACAAAGAACACACATAGACAACTACCAACATTGCAGCTCTGACCCTGAGGAGTGCCAGCAGTCACACACACAACGTGTCACAATCACTGAAAGCTAACACAAACTGGAAATCACATGACAGGTGTAAACAACAAGTGCCAAGGGGAATCCTGACTGTGTCCCATCTGCGTCTGCCCACAAACTCAGCCCTGACAGCAAACACACCTATGGGTGACACCCTGATGACCAGTAATGTGCCATGCACCCACATCACAGAGAACCCAGGGAGAAGACTTTGGGGGAACATAGGTCAACTCAGCAAGCATCACAAACAGGAACATCACTAGGGATCCCAGCATGCACAGCAAAATGGAAGTGAACACACAGACATGCTCATACAACACACACCTTGGGCGCTGGCGATGTCACAGGAGTACACACTGCCATGAGAGGACTCCACTCCTGTGTGAGGAAAGCTGTGCCATATGTTGCCTCAGTAGGACTCCATCATGTCAGCAGAACACTTGGTCACACAGTCAACAATTAGCACCAAATGAAGGCTCCCGTCACATCAGCCTGGTCATGGGAGTGTCAACGAAATCATCAGCACAGATCCAACACACATGTATAGCAAGTTGCACTGACAACACAGATGAGTCCTTCCCCATTGATGCCCAAACCTGCATGTCCAGTGGAGATGGCCACACAGTCAGGGAAGTAGACTAATTGAACAATGGCAAGCACAACAGATGTGCAGGGGTGGAAGCCACAGATGTGACATTGCTAATGTAAGTAGGAAATCCCATTGCCAAATATTGAAAACCTGACACCATCAGATGCTGCTAAGGATGACATGGATACACTACAGGATAGGACACATTCCCCTTGGACCACATGGGTTCCTGCACAGTAACACTTCATTTTCATGAGACCAAATATCACCATCACTGCAGCAAGGGCATGGTTAGCATCATCAACATCATGTACATCATAAGCAAAAGCACTAGAGAACAGAAAGTTGCTTTATTCAGCATATGTGGGTTCAAAAGTTGAAGTCCAGTAAAAAATAAACAAAGGCCAATGGCCAGTCCATCCTGAAAGTCAAAACAGGGTGACAGTGGCAGATGTCACCCTACGCATGCCTGCACTGATAAAAACCAGGGACAATCCCCTCGGAGGGGCATACGAGGGGGCAGGCCAGGCACCGCAGGGACAGGATCAGGGCTCACCAGAAGGAGGCAGGGAAGGGGTGGTGGGTGCTGGAGAGACACTGACAACTGCAGTGGAGGTGTCTGACATGGTGTGTGCCGGCACAACTGGGGGGCATGACTCAGATGGTGTGGGTGCCGGCACAACTGCAGTGGGCCGTGCAGATGGAGTGGACAGGTTCCCCACTGCAGTGCCCAAGTCAGACCGGGTGGTAGTGGACTCCACTGCAGTGCCTACCTCCAGGGGAGGAGAATGGGGATCAGGTAAGGTGGGCAGGACAGAGGGGGAGGACACCGTCTCCACACCAGTGGCACAGACAAGCGCAGTGGGGGGGGGGGTGGGGCCGGAAGAGCAAGTGGCAGGGGGAGAAGGCCTGATCATTTTGGGGATGGTGTATCTGTGGGTGGGGGAACCTGGGGCAGGGTGTGGTGGGGGCACCTGTGGAGTGGGGGCCTGAGGGATGGAGGAAGGAGACATGGTGCCTGAGCTGCAGGGCGGCGGCGGGGTTTTGCTCTTCCGGGTCCGGGGGGACTTGCGGATGGGGGCGTCAGTCAGTCTGCGCCTGGGGGAGGGTGTCCGGGGGCGAGGGGCACTCCGCTCCGTGTGGGTGGGCTTCCTCTTCCCCCTGAATGCTGTATCAGCTGGATCGGAGGTGAAGAGGCCGAGGTCACTGAGGAAGAGCCGCTGTGTCTTTGGGGTTGCAGGTGAGGCAAGGGAGGGGGCTTTGGAGGGAGAGGTAACTGAGGACTGCGCAGTGCTCGTGGATGCGTGTGTGTGTGCCTGGGCCCCATCCCCTGTGAGTGTGGTTTCAGTCCCCTGACTGTGCGTGTGTGTGCGTCTTGATTTTGGCGTGTGTGTCTGTGTGCTGCTCGTGTCTGTGCTGGTGTGTGCCTGTGCCGGTGTGTGTGTGCTTGGGACAGGTAAGGTGCTGGGGAGTGTGGATGGGGCAGAGGCAGGAGGGGTGAGGGACTGTTGGAGGAGGGACACTGCTGCCGTCAGGGAGGAGTCCATGGACCTATTGCCCCTCTGTAGGGCAGACATGCCCGATGAGATGCCCTCCATGATCGACACCAGCTGAGTCAACAGAGTGGTGTGTGCATGGAGGACACTCAGCATCGCTGTCTGCCCTACATGGAGCTGGCGAAGGAGGTACACAGACTCCTCACTCAGGGCATCAGGGGACACAGGGGCAGGGGGTGCGGTGCCTGGCCCGAAGGAGACACGCTCCCGAACATGGGAGCCTCCACGGACTTCGGGAATGCGAGCCGATGGGAGGGCGGTGGTGGTGGTGGTGGCGGGGACAGCAACACTAGCTGGGGTGTGGTGGCTGCTGACACCCGCATCCACAAGGGAGTCATCCTCCGAGCTGCTGTGGTCCTCAGCTGAGGTGGATGGTGCTGAGGACTCCTCGGTGTGGCTCCCCTCGCCCTCCGTGCCACTGGTTCCCTCCGACCACTCCTCGGCTGCTGACCCAGTCTGGCTCTGCGGCTCCTCCCGGTCCGTGGAGCTGTCCCCTCCTGTGGCCGTGGATGTATCTGCAAACAATGGGGAAACAGACAGACATCAGTCACCTGCACCGAACGCACACACCACAGTAAGTACAGCACATTACAGAGCAAGCCCTAGCATCCTTAGTTGAACATTGCTAAAACTGCACAAACAGAACAGGAGAAGTCAATTGTCAGTCTGATGGTCAACCATGGCACTCACATCCCTCCTGGCCTTGCACCCATCTGTCTGGTGTCTGTTGGATGGCAATACCCCAGTGTGGACACATGCACCACCTACACAGTAGTTGGACAGTGCAGAGAACACGGTGAAGCATGTGAACATGGACACATCACAACTCTTGCCACTGAGTCAGTACAGGTGTCCGGATGAAAGGGATGCCCAGAGTCAAATATGAAATGCATGTGATGCATACCAGCGACAGACACCATGATGCACCCATGTCCTGATAGCCATTGCCACAATGGTGTGCATGTAGCACATGTCACTCCCCTGCAGGATCACTCATAGGAAGTTACATGCCATGGCACAGGCATGCCTGCTAAGTCATACATCACTGTCTCCAGTCACATGGGCAGGGCAGCCAGACAACAACAGTCTGCACTGTGTCACAATAGTAGGTCATGGGGAATGCAAGTCCTGGAGCTGAACAAGTGCACATGTACATCCCCCACACACCACATCATCTGAACCCTTATCTGTCCAGGTCATACCGATTGGACATATGGGAGACCTGTAACACAACCTTCTGAACCTGAGCACCTCACAATCTGCTGTGAATGGGAAACAGCTGCCTGAACTTCACATTCGCATACCCCAGTCTGCATCGTCAGGTGATCAAACACGTATGGGTCACACAAGTATCGTCTCCTATGGTCACATCTCCGGTGGCATGCTGAGCCCCAACCGAGAAACACCCCAGCAGTCCTGACAACGAAGCCACAGCACACTGACACAGAGGCAGAAACCTGAGGGGACATATCACTGAGCACAACGTGTCAGCTGATACACGGGAGTGGGAGTACAGAGTGTATTGTATGGCCTGGAGTAGGCATGACTGTCCCGCCCCACATGAATGAGGGATGAGCCCTGGACAGTAGGCAGCTGGCTAAGTATGTGTGACACACGTAATATACACACTCCTGGGGCCCAAACATTGTTCCCACCCGCAGCATGGGTGTGTGCCAGATACCCCAGGCACATGTGGTGGATCAGCTCAGCAATTGGACCACATATCAAAGTAACACGCAGATTACATGTCAGAACACAGGCATTGTGTAAGCAATGGACCCACCCATGATGCCCACCACAGAGTTAGGGGAACAGATGCTGTCCCCCACCTTGAGTTAAGCAAAATGCAAGGACACAGTACCCAAGTGACACAATTCCCTGACTGTAAGGGCCACACTTGTGTATCAGATGAGGAGTGGGCAGTGCACAATTGAGGGACATGGGTCCTGGACCACATGACTGATGTACTGTGGAAGTTTAACCAGGCCAGAGGAGGGCACATAGCATGGCAGACAAAGTTCACAATGCAGTCATGGACTCACCCCCTCCTTGCTGCTCTCTGGCCTTCAGCTGCCCATCCAGATCAGGGAAGACCACCGCCAGGATCCTGAGCATGTGGGGGGTCAGGGTCCGGTGTCCGCCCCTCCTGCGAGGAGGCGACAGCTTCAGCTGGACCCGTGCGATCCTCCGGGTCCAGCCCCGAAGGTCCTCCCACCTCTTCTGGCAGTTGCGGATCCAGCGCTTGTAGACCCCCACGGATCTTACTTCCCGGGCGATGGTCAGCCAGATTTCCTGCTTCTGGTGGGCATCAACCTGTGAGGATGACAAAGTGAGAATGCCAATACTACACATGCAACATATCCGTGCATTACACAGTTGGATATACATGTCTCAATCACAGGGGCACATGATGTACACAGGCAGTGCAACTATGGCTATGGACAGTTTGCCAGCAGTTACTACATGGTATCATTGCCTGGGAAGTAAAACCTTGTTTAAATGCACTGTCACTGCACTATACCTGTTCAGTGCATGTAACTACACAGTATGGGGGGTGACAACTACTCAGTGAGCCTGCAAGCCAGTGGCGTGCAGACTGTAAACATTGCTAGTCAGACAACATGCACATTTAGTAAGGCAGTGGACAGCACACTCACCTGCTCCCCTGCTTTCCCATACAGCTTGCTGTACTGTGGAAGGAGGCTGTCCAGCAGGGCCTGGTTCTCCTCAGTGCTGAAGGCTGGGGCTCTCTCCACAGTACGTGCCATTGCAGGGTCCAGAGGGTGCAGATACAGCAGCAGTGGTGGTGGCAGATGTCGTCCTGGAGCATGTAGTGCAGGCAAGTGAGCTCTCAGGGGAACAGCCAGCATTATATGTGTGCTGCAGAGGCAGATACTGCCCCATGTGTCCAAAGTGATAGGTCCAAGTCGTTTGCATCTTCTGAATCTGGCCAATCCATGAAATTGCACCACTTACACACGCCCACAGCATCCTTCAAAAGTTCAACTTCATGACACCCATGAATTTGCAACATTGTTGTGGGTGACCAACTGAATTTCCAGCATCAGACTCGTTCAAGATTTGAAAACGCGTCCGTTGCCAGGCCACGCCATAGCCAATGGGTGCGCACCGATCGGTCCATTGCTGTCCAACGCGTACCCGGATACAACGCGTACCCGCACACATTGAATGCAATGGGCCGGCCGGGCACACCGATCGGTCCATTGCTGTCCAACGCGTACCCGGGATACAACGCGTACCCGCACACATTGAATGCAATGGGCCGGCCGGGCACACCGATCGGTCCATTGCTGTCCAACGCGTACCCGGGATACAACGCGTACCCGCTCACATTGAATGCAAAGGCCAATGTGTGCGCACCGATCGGTCCATTGCTGTCCAACATACAACACGTACCCGCTCACATTGAATGCAATGGCCAATGTGTGCGCACCGATCGGTCCATTGCTGTCCAACGCGTATTGCGAATACAACGTGTACCCGCTCACATTGAATGCAATGGCCAATGTGTGCGCACCGATCGGTCCATTGCTGTCCAACGCGTCCCTGTACAAGTCACTGGCATATGTCACCATGCCTGTCACAGGCGAACATATGCCAGCCACATATACTTCCCAGGGAGTGAGGGGCACACCTACGACACCACAGCCTGTCCACACTGTATCCTAAGGCATGTAAGGCTGCATTACCTATTCCGTGTATGGGGGTGAACATGTTGTTCTGTGGGTGTCACTTGGGGGCAGCCACTCCCAGGCTGTGCACGTGTTCATGGGGACAGAATCCTTGGTGTGTCGTGTACATGACCACTGTGATGTGCAACTGTTCATTTCTGAGCATGTGGCATGGTCACATTTCACGGTGGTGTATGTGTATGTCATGTCACATACCCCCTGAGTCCCATGTGGGACGGTATGTACATCCCAGGGTGACCCATTGCCACAATAGTGATGGTCCTCCACAGTCTGTGTGCATGTTGTGTTTACAATGTCTCTGATTCCATGTGCACAATGGGAGACAGTCTCCACATCCACGTTGTTTGTGCATGGACTTTGATGTTGTGCGTGTGTGTGTCACAGACGTCCATGTCTGTCCTGCCGAGGCAACAGGGACCACTACCTGTGGGGGTCATGGTTGTTTTGCTGTGGTGTATTCATGATACACCATGTCATGCCAGTGTCCATGTGGCAATACAGGGTCCCTGGGAATCTACCTGTCGATGAGCTGTGATGCCTGGGGCACATCTGTCCTCACATGTCACTGTGGGGTGTGTTTGGAACGTGGCAGCAGGAGATGGGAACTGTGACACGGCCTCATGATATCCCATGGCACAACCTGGGACTTGTTGATGCCACTTGTTGAACTGTGATGTTAGATGTTGGCTATGTAGGTGCCATACATGTCCTTACGGAACTGCACACATCATGTACTTGTGCCTCATAATGATGTATCATGTGATATTGAGTATGGTCAATGCCACATATGTGGGGTGACTGACAATCTTTCTTTCTCCACCTATGCACTGCAGGGCACCAGCTGTCCATAGACCATTCCCTGACCTTGCAACCATGGTGGAACGGGACTGCATCCGACGGTACCGCTTCACCAGGCCGCTGATTGAGGTATTGACGGTGCGGTTGGCCCCACATTTGCAAGCTGGCCGGACATACCCTACAGCGCTGACCCCCAAGGTGAAGGTGATGGCAGCCCTACACTTCTTTGCCACCGGTACCTTTCAACACACTGTGGCGACTGCTGGTGGGATGTCACAGACCATGTTCAGCCGAGTGCTCCGCGATGTTTTGGAGGCTATGTTGATATACCTGAACCAGTACATCTATTTCCCTAGACTCCAACAACTCACTGACGTGAAGAGTGACTTCTATGCCCTGGGGAGGATGCCGCATGTCATTGGCTCCATTGATGGGACACATGTTGCTTTGGTACCACCACAGGCCCAAGAGCAGGCATACAGGAACCGCAAACACTACCACTCGGTCAATGCACTGGTGGTATGTCTTGCAGATATGAGCATCTCACACGTGTGTGCCCGTTTCCCCGGTTCTGCACACGATGCCTACATGATGAGGAGTAGTCGCATCCCGAGGATGATGTCACAGATGCGGAACCAGCGTGCCTGGCTTGTTGGTGTGTACTGACTTTGTACCATTGTGTGTGTTCTGCAATGTAGTGTTCCACCCTCTTTTCCAACTCAGCTAATGTTCAATTGTCTGTATGTAGGTGACTCCGGATACCCCAACATGCCGTGGTTGCTGACACCCCTCAGGAACCCTGTGACACCAGCCCAGATGCGCTACAATGAGGCACATGGTCGGACCAGGAGAGTGATTGAGCGGACATTTGGTCTCCTGAAGAGCCGCTTCCGCTGCCTGGACAAGACAGGAAGGGCCCTCCCATATGCCCCAGCAAAGGTGTGCAAGATTGTCATCGTCTGCTGCATGCTACACAACCTGGCAGTGCGGAAGGAGTTGCCTCTCATCCTGGATGACGATGACCAACATCCGCCACCTGTGGAGGATCCTGGCCTGGACCACGATGCCAGTGATGATGATGATGATGATGATGGTGATGTCCGCACACAGCTCATCACCAACTTCTTCAGCTGAATGTGAGTATCCAGAGATGTCAAGTCAATGATGTGAGTATGCATGATATGTGTTGGTGGTGCTCTGGTGCTGTTTGAGTGTGTCCATGTGCTACATGACTGTATGCGTGTAGCGATGTGTCCTTACAGGTAGTCTGTACTCCCCAACAGTGTTGACATGCTAACTTGGTTCTGGGTGGGTATCTTGTGACATGTATTGGGCATGAGTATTGCAGTTCTGTCCTGTTCTTCAGTGCTTTTGACTGTGTTTCATTTCTGTCCTTCACAGGGTACTTTCAGAGTCGTTTGGTCAACTGTGATCCCCGACACCGTGATTCGACTTCCAGGGTGGTAGCTGTCGTGTCCCTACAGGTGATGTGCGCCACACCCATGGACTTCCTTCCTTCTACACTTGTTGACTGTGTGCCCGTTGCCAGGTGGGATTACCTTGCATCTGTAGTGGTTACAACATGTTGCAAATGTGTAATAAACCTGTGCTTCACTTTGTGATGTGCGTTGTCTGTGGTCACACATCTGACTGACATTTGCTTACTGCACCAGTGGGCTAGTTGACAAAGACTGTGAATAGGTGTTGTGTCTGTGCATTGCACCGTATTTCCTGGCAACATCAGTGTAGGCGATGAGTCAGATGGCCTAGGTGTGTATATGTTGTGTAGCCCTGGTGGTGTGTCTCCCTCATATGTGTCACGTTGCCATGACTCACATGCCTGTGTTGTACTTGCTGTAGCAGTTAGCATGCACAGTGTAATTTCGCAGGTCATCATCTCCATGACAGAAACCACGTTGGAATCACAACAGAGGCAGGTATGGTGTATTAGTGTGTTTATTGTCATACATGTGTGTGTATAGTACACAGGATGGTGGGTGCTGTACATTGTGATTGAAATCCAAAGTTCCTAGATGAATTGGAAGTCCTGGTAGCAGAAATGTCCTGAGTAAAGTCCCCAGTCATCTGATACATTGGTCCAACTTGTACTCCCCATGTCATGTGGGGGAGTTGTGTTGCAGTCAACAGGGTGAACAGTTTGCGCACAAAGGTGATTATCCAGAACAGGTTTTGGCTTCCTGGGGGTTGCACATGGCCATCGGCCTCTCAGTTGCCCCTCCTCGGACAACCCCTCTTCTTGGGGGGGGGGACCCTCAAGTGCAGGCTGCTGCGGTGCAGGGGACTCTCCGCCAGAGTCATCCTCCCTCCCTGTGGCAGTTGCAGTTGTTTCAGCACCAGATGTTGTGGGCACACAGGGAGGTGTTGACTGGTTGCTGCTCATCTGGCGGAGGCATTGTAATATGTCCCTATGCACCGCCGTCATCTCTTGCAGTGTGTCCCACTTGGACTCCACGCGGGACATGTGTAAGTCCAAGCGTGCATGATGGGCAGCCTGCTGCTGTTTAATGTCCCTGAGGAGCCCCACTGCCTGGCTGAGATCTCCGGTGCTGGACTGGTACGCATCGGCTATGCGTACCAGTTGTGGGTCATCATGCAGTCCAGACCCCTCTGTGATCAGCGACCTATGTCTCCCACCCCTCCCACCACCCCTGGTGACACGTGCAGTACCTGAGGTGGCACGCACAGGTGACCCTGGGCCCCCTTGGGGGTTGTTGGTGGTGTTGGTGTCCATAGCCCCACGTTGGTCCAGGGTCCCTGTGCTGGTGGTGGTGGTGCTCCTTGGTCTGTCCGTGTCGGCAGGGGTGGTATGTGTGTTGACAGTCGTTGGAGGGGTGGGTGCAGGGGGTGCAGCTGGTGGTCCTGCTGGTGCTGCATGATGACTTGCTCCGGAGGTGCCAGGTAGGTCTTCGTCATCCGAGGAGGGCAGAGGCTGTTCCACACCAGTGAGCTCCGTTTCCCCTTGAGCCTGGGACGGGGACTCCTCAGCGTCTGCTGCTGTGTCCCCATCATCACCTGTTTTTGGGAGACACACACAATGTATGTTATGTTTCTGCAGGCATCATTGGTTGACGTACCTGACAGTTGTGACTGTACCTCTGGATGCGGGCCTGTACATTGCATTGTCCTAAGTTGTCACAGTCAGAGGTTGATATTGGTGTAGCACATTGTCCTGCATACTTTGGGCATTTCTATATGAATGTTGGGGTGTGTACATGGTCTGCATTGGTTGTATTTGGTTGACATCCGGCCCTCCTTCCCACCCAGCCAGATATTCCACCATGGAACGTGCTTCCATTGCAGGGAGTGCAAGTTGGCTTTCAGGATGTCAGTCAGTGGTGTCCTGCTGTTGGTTGGTGCCCAGTTCCCAGCAGGGGCTTGTGCTCCCCACAGCAGTACCCAGTGTCAGCCATCTTGTCAGTTCTTTTCCACTCCCTGTGATGTGCGCATGGTTCAGGGTGGTGTTGATGGGACAGTTGTGGGGGTGACCAATATCTGTGACTACCACTCCCATCATGCTATTGCCTCTACCCCACTTCCCAGCATGCCCATACTTACTTGCTTTTGGGTGGACTTCACTGTGTGTGAGTGTGAGAGCAATGGCAAGATGGCTGACAGTGGTGTCCTGCTGTTGGTTGGTGCCCAGTTCCCAGCAGGGCCATGTGCTCCCCACAACTGAGCACCAGTGTCAGACATCTTTGATGTGGCTTTTCACTCCCTGGTAGGTGTGCATGCTTTGGTGTGAGCTTGCTATGCCAAGCGGGTGGGGGATGTTGGGCTGTGACTACCACTCCCATCATGCAATTGCCTCCACCCCCTTCCCAGCATGCCCATGCTTCCTTCCTTTTGACTCTGTGGAGTTGTGTGCCTGTGCTGACAAGAAGGCTGACAGTGTTATCCTGGGGTTAGTTTTGCTACAAGTCCCATGTGTGTCCCTGTGCTTCACACAGCATGACCCAGGGTTGTGGTTCTTTGTGGGATATTTGATTAGAGTGTGAGGCAATGCATTATCCCAGGTGAGTTGTGTGGAGTTTGTGTTAGGGGTGTGTGTGAGAAACGCTGCTGGTAACTATGGTCAGAGCTGTCAGTCCTCCTTCCCACCCAGCCAGATATCCCACCATGGAACGTGCTTCCATTGCAGGGAGTGCAAGTTGTCTTTCAGGATGTCAGTCAGTGGTGTCCTGCTGTTGGTTGATGCCCAGTTTCTTAGCAGGGCCTTGTGCTCCCCACAGCAGTACCCAGTGTCAGCCATCTTGTCAGTTCTTTTCCACTCCCTGTGATGTGCGCATGGTTCAGGGTGGTGTTGATGGGACAGTTGTGGGGGTGACCAATATCTGTGACTACCACTCCCATCATGCTATTGCCTCCACCCCACTTCCCAGCATGCCCATACTTTCTTCCTTTTGAGTGTACTTCACTGTGTGTGAGTGTGACAGCAATGGCAAGATGGCTGACAGTGGTGTCCTGCTGTTGGTTGATGGCCAGTTTCCAGCAGGGCCTTGTGCTCCCCACAACATAGCACCAGTGTCAGACATCTTTGATGTGGCTTTTCACTCCCTGGTAGGTGTGCATGCTTTGGTGTGAGCTTGCTGGGCCATGCGGGTGGGGGATGTTGGGCTGTGACTACCACTCCCATCATGCTATTGCCTCCACCCCCCTTCCCAGCAAGCCCATGCTTCCTTCCTTTTGACTCTGCTTCCCTGTGGGGCTGTGTGCCTGTGCTGACAAGATGGCTGACAGTGTTATCCTGGGGTTAATTTTGCTACAAGTCCCATGTGTGTCCCTGTGCTTCACACTGCATGACCCAGGGTTGTGGTTCTTTGTGGGATATTTGATTAGAGTGTGAGGCAATGCATTCTCCCAGGTGAGTTGTGTGGAGTTTGTGTTAGGGGTGTGTGTGAGTGGAGCTGCTGGTAACTATGGTCAGTGCTGTCAGTCCTCCTTCCCACTCAGCCAGATTTTCCACCATGGAACGTGCTTCCGTTGCAGGGAGTGCAAGTTGTCTTTCAGGATGTCAGTCAGTGGTGTCCTGCTGTTGGTTGGTGCACAGTTGCCAGCAGGACCTTGTGCTCCCCACAGCAGTAGCCAGTGTCAGCCATCTTGTCAGTTGTTTTCCACTCCCTGTGATGTGAGCATGGTTCATGGTGGTGTTGATGTGCGCATTGTGAGGGTGGGCAATATCTGTGACTACGACTCCCATGATGCTTTTGGCTACACTGACTTGCCCAGCATACACAGGATTCCTTCCTTTCAGTGGGCTTCACTGTGAGGTGGTGTTGTAGTGGTGGCTACATGTCTGGATGTGTTTGTTAGTTATATTTGTGCCACTGCCTAGCTGTGGTTGTAGTTGTGTTTGTACATGTGATGACACAGTTACATATCACTATGAGATGGCATGTGTTGTGTTTATCTGACTGACATACACATTTTGGGATGATTCTGTTCTGGTTGCTGTGTATTTGCTAAGGGTGCATGGTTTGACTCTCCCCTTGACAGTGATGTGTGTGTATTGTCACACAATATTGTGTACATTTGTTGTGTACTCACCAGGCTCTGGGATGTTTTCTAGTCCATATACGCTCACTGGTGGTAGGATGGCCCGCACCTTCTCCTCCCAGGGCCTGAGGTATACTGGTTTGGCAGGAGGGCCACTGCCGGTGTGTTGGCTCAAGAGGTAGTCCTTCTTCAACAGCTCCCTGACCCTCCTGCGCACGTCATACCACCTGTTCTGGATGTCTCCCTTTGTGCGCAAACATGGTGATTGTGCGTTCACCCTGTCGACAATCCTCTCCCACATCTTGGTTTTCTGCAACATGGGGGTCTGTTGGACCAGTGTACCAAACAGCAGTGGCTCTACCCTGAGGATCTCATCTACCAGGACTACCAATTCACTATCTAGGAACTTTTGACTCTTCTTTGGGGGCATGGTGATGGGTGGTGATGGTGAGTGATGTGTGTGTTGGTGTGCAGGCGAGGGTGTGTGAGTGTGTGTTTTGCTGGGTGTATGTGAGGGTGCTATTTGTTGAGGTGCTGATGGTGTGTGGCTTGTGTGATGGATGAGCTGTGGGTGGGTGTGTGGTTGCTGTCTGTTGAGTGCTGGCAGGTAATTTGGATTTGCAAAGGATCATGGTAGGGATTTGTGTCCTTTATATGGGTGGAGTTGTGGGTGTGTCTTTGTTCCCTGTTCCCCCCCAGTATTTATTGCCTTTGTAATTGCTTGTTTGGCCTTTTTTTGTGTGTTTTTCCCTTTGTACTTTTTGTGCATGTAGGAGACGTTCTTGTGACCGAGTCGGACCCTGCAGTTGTCTCGTACGAGCTTCTCTGAGTCTTTCACGCTGTGTTTGTGCTGTTTTCTATGCTGCGTACGCGTCGGTCGCGGTGTATTGGGTTGCTGCGGCTCGCAGTTTTGTATGCGTGTCGGTTGTACGGCTTGGGCTCTGTGCGACTCGGTCGTGTTTTCCACGCGTTGCATCGTACTTGGCGGGTAGGAGTTCACGGGTACGTTTCGTTCGGGATTCTTCCTGGTGCGTGTCGGTCGGTTCGATTCGCGTGCTTTTCCGGCCGGATAGCTGTTTTCCGCGCGGCTCGGTCGTTCGGCTTGTGTTCCGTACGAGTCGGTCGGATTTTGCACGCTTCTCATCGTACTTTGCGGGTCGGGCTGCAGCGGTACGTGTCGGTCGGAATGAATTCCGGCTCCGAGTCGGTCGGTACATTTTCCGGCCCGAATCGGAATCGACCCCATAGTGCTAACCGTAAAGAGGAGATTTTGGAATCATGTCCAGAGCACTTCCTACAATGTCCCTGCATATGGCACTGTAACTGAAAGGTTCTTGGATGATAAAAGCACTTAAGCATTTGAGATCTATATGGATCAGATAGAAGGCCTGATTGCATGAACATTGTATTTACAATTCAGATATGCAACCCTCCCAGTGAGTTCTGCAGCAAGCAAAGGGAAACAGTGCACATTATCACCACTCTGTCCAGGATGTGGACACAGTAATGAATCTATAAAACATTTTGAGTTTTTTTGGTTAATGTCTATCTACCGCCTCACTGAAGCTATGCGACTTTTTAAATCTGATAATACGGAATGGGTTGTCTTCTCTCTATCAAGGTACCTGTTTTTTGCTTGGCACATCAGGAACAAATTATTAGCTAAAACCTAGTACTGTATGGCACATGTACATCATGTAGCCCAGGAAACCTTTATGGGGTAACCCTTATTATGCTGTAATGTTGCTCTATAAGTTTTCGATAATGTGGTTTTATTGTTTTAAAAACTATTTGTACATATGTTTCTAAGTATTTATGTTTGATGTAACTGTGTAAATGATCATATATTGATCGAATAAATTACTTACTAAAACATAGAGACCACCCAGAGGAAGGAAGTGAAGCATTAATCAGAAGCAGTGCCATATGGTTTCTTTTCTTCTTTCAAATTGCTACTTTTTATTTATACATAAATGTTGTTTCTGTTCCAAGGAACTTCCGGGTGGAGTGGTCTGAAAGAAGGGGGAATCTTGATTACAGCAGGTGGTTGGAGAACTGCTTCGGTTCATTGGCTTCCGGCTAGGTAGAAAGTGCCATGGTGAGATGATTTCAGTTAACTGTATACCTTGCTTGCTTTGAACACCGAATAACAGCTTACTGTTTTTTTACCAGAAGGTTCTGATAGCTGACTCTTTGGAATGAATAAATATACCATGTCGAACAAAAGTTGTGTCACACATGGGATACTTAAATGCTATTCGATAATTAAGGCCCTGGTACAACAGTTGTCTGAAGGGCAGAAAAAACTGGAGTTGGACCTGGAGATGTACATAATGTTGGCCCAACAATTCTGGGACACCCTGCAGCAGACTAATTAAAATCATGTTAACCAAATCAGCCAAGTAAATGTGGCGCACAACACTACTTTGGAGAAGCCCAAGAGCAGCTCGACAGGTTCCCTCAAAATTATTACAAAAGAACACTCTAGGGGAGGACCCAGGATTTTTTTACTAAGTTTGAAAGAATTGCCTAAGTGGCTAATTGGTCTACCGACAGATAGGTCATTATGTAGGAATTCTGCTATTAGGGAGCAATCAAACAGCATATCCTGCTACCAAACCTACCTGCAACACCCATTATGCAGAAATAAAGCTGGTTATTCTAGAACGAATTGGAATATACTTAGAGACTTATCAAATGAGATTTAGAAAATAGTTTTGCTGGGTGACACTCCACATGCCCTTTATTACAACATCAAAGACTTAGAGGACAAATGGTTGAGGCCCGAAAGTTTCGCTGAGGAGGAAATCAACGACAAAATGTATCTATAACAATTTATAAACGTATTACCGTTAATATTCTGTGATGGGTCAAACAGCATAGTGATTTGGCTTTGCCAGCTGCCATTGAAATGACTAGGGACTATGAGCAAGCCCAGGATACTAAGGTAAAAAGTGAGACCTTTTCTGTAGTCCAGACAGGAGGCAACATTTCAAAACTAAATAAAAGACCTGTGAATCTGAAGAGGGAAGTTCTGGGCACAATATCAATGGGGAAAAACTCAGGTCAACCTACCAATTCCCAGATCCGCAGTTCTTTGAATGTGGGAGTGCGGAATATTGCCCAGCTGTGTACAAAAAAGAAAAAGAAGGAGCCAGTGTAGATCGACATGGTTCATAAGCCGTTTTACTACACTGGAGAATCCACTACCAACTATAATTTTGTTATGCAGGTTAATGGTCAAATTATAAATGCTTTTTTGGATACAGAGTGCAGGCAGTCAGTTACTCACGATAAAATTGTCCTGTGGGGTTTAATGGTTAGATTCTAAACACTCTATTGGATACAATGTGCAGAAATTCAGTCAATCGAGGTAAATGTATTCAGAGCCATCAGGTATTACCTAAGTTGAAAGTGTGTGCATGGTGACTGCATAGAATACCCAGTGGCTCAAATCTGTGTAAAAAGAGCTCCAGATGTAGAAGTCAAGTCCCAAGTAGGGGTAGTACTTGATCTCCATGCACCTCTGATCATAGTGAGTGAAAATCCCCAATTTTATCAGAAATTGAAGGAGTATTTCATGCCTAAATCATGCTTGGCAGAGGCTCCCTTCTCAGGGGAAGAGCTGGCTTTCAAGCCTCAGAAAAATTATAAAACTAAAAGAGAGAGGAGGCAAAATAAAAAGAGATAACATCAAGAACCGACTTAACTTTTGAAACAGGGAATTTGGCACGCGAATGGGGATATCTGGGCTGGTCACAAAAAGGATCCACGATTGCAATGGAGCAGGTCACTGAAATAGGAGCAGGCTTTAAGGTAAAGCTTCTTTTTGGGGTAGGATTCTATTCTTTGTTAAGAATGGGTTGCTAAGTAGGAAGGCGGGAAGGGAACAACCCTTTTAACAGTTCCTGAACCTTTATGAGTAAATATATAACTTTTTAGCATATACCCTGTGGATAGAAGGGTACTTTGGGGCTGAGAAAACAGAAAAGAATATTGCTGGGCAATTTAATTGAGCCAGAATTTTCACTGAGTAAGGAAATAACATAGGCAACGCCCAGTCTGCCATATTACTAATCCTTTTAGGCCCCCAAAAGCACCTCTTCAACATATGTCAACTACAGAGGTGCCCTTTCTACATTTCAAGATGGACCTAGTTGGTCTCATTGTCCCTTCTAGCAAAGAGTACAAGTATAAGTCCTAATCAATTAAGTCTCCCAGCATCTTGTGACTATGCCTTTGGGACAAATAGGTAACTCCCAAATAGCCTAATTGATGCTTTCATTCTTTTCAAACATGGGCTTTCAGAAAGAAATACTTACAGTTCAAGGCACTTCCTTTGTATCCAAAATAATGGTTCAGGTATGCAATCAGTTGGGAGTAAAATAACTGTGTAGTGTACATATCACCCTCAAACAGAAAGGCTGGCAGAGTAGTACAACAGTAGTCTAAAGTCGAATTTGTGATAAAAAGGGAAAGAACTTCGATAGGATGCTCTCTTTGGCTCTCTTTTCTGTTTCTTGCCTAACTCAGGCTAGTTTAAGGTTCTCCTCTTTTGAGTTACTTATTGGTAGGAAATGACGAACCTTTTTAGAGATGACTAAGCACCTGTGGGAAATTCAGCCTACTATGGGTAAACAGTTAATAGAATATGTGTCTCAAATATGAAATTGAATTGGGAAATTGCCCGGGTTGATTCAAGAGATCTAAGACGTAGCACATGAAAAGCAGGAATTCTACTATGGCTATCATAGTAACTGGAGAGAAAAGTGTGAAAAGAAGACGACATTCTGCAGAAGTGCCAGAAGAAAAAGACAGACTGGAGAGGGAGTTTTGGTGGATTCCTGTCCTTCACCCTTGAAACAAGAAGAACTGTGGCACCCGCAGGTCTGTGGGTGAGGGCAGGGGTTTTATTACACACTACAGGTCAGCAAATTTTAATTTACATAATGGGGTATGGAGAACCAAAGAGGAGCCTATGTTCCTGAGGGTCTCCTTTCTTTGGCACATATTGTAGTTGTTCTCTTTTCCTTTTCTCCAAATGTATTTTTTGCTATGAAGAGGCATACAGACCCTGTGGGATGCACTGACAAAAAATATATGGGAGAGGGAGCCTCTCATACTCAGAAAAAGGCTCATAAATGTTCTGGGAGTATTACACATAGAGAAGCCAAAGGGAACCTTCTTAGCTAATTAAAACTTACTAAGGCAAGAGAAACAGTGACCGTGGAATGAGCTAAGGACAGAAAAGGTCACTTGAACATGGAATAAGGAATAAGAGAGACAGTGAGCAATATAAAAGGTGTTTACATAGACAAAGGGCTGAGAAACCACCATAGGGTTACTTTTGTTTATTTCAAACTGCAATTCTTTACTTATGCTTACTTTTCTTCTGTGCCGGGGAACTTCTGGGTGGATCAGTCTAAAGTAAGGGTGAGTCTTAATTACAGAGGCTGTCTGGAGAACTGTTTGATCATCTGCTCTTGCTAGGAAGAAGGAAAAGGCTAATATGAGACAGCCCACTTTACTGTGTACTTTATTTTGAGTGTGGAATAAAAACATACTGACTTTAAGAGAAAAGTCAGATATTTAATTGCCTGGATTAAAAAGTGCACCCCACCCAACAGCTTCCTGGAGATGGACTGTTCTAGTGAGTCCCTGACCCGTGCACTTCATGTCTGTGAAGAGAATCAGGTGTATTGTAGTCCCATGCTCCTAGCAGTTGCTAATGGACTTTCTATGGGAAAGTAGAAGCACCCATGAAAAAGTCAAAAATTACGTTAGTATAGGGATTAGGACAATAGGTAACTCTTTAATTAATTAAATAACAATATCTGTGAAGGAGACTCTCTCTTCCCAACCCACAGGTGAATGGTTATATCACAAGGCTTGTGCTTTGCCTCAAGAATCACATATCTTGACATTTTTAAATATAGGACACATTGGACTAATCTCACATAGAGCATTTCTCATCATGTGCGAGAGCAGCTGATGAACACATGTACTCTTAGGCCTTCAATATGAGTGGCCTGGAGCTGTATTTCAGGGGATAGTGGTCTGGGCCATTTAGAGAAGCCTAGGCTTTCAAGGTACAGCATCAAGGGGTCTGAAAATACCAGTTACACTAATCCAGAACCTGGAGGGCCTGGATTTGTCGCCTTGTGCAGTGCTGTAAGAGCTGATGTAGGGGAATTACTGACAAAATTAAAACTGAAAAGCAACATTGGAGGAAAGCAAATCATAGAAAAACAATTCTAAGTAAATACAATTTTGAGAAAATATAAATAAATAGAAAATTAAGGAAACATTTTAAAGGAAATATAATTTGAAGGAAAACCCCAAATTACATTAAACCTGGGTGGCGTTTCGGACTAGTGAGGGTTTTTTCCATATTCAGGGATAAGTAATGTTAGGGGCAATGAGGTGTTTTTAGGGGTCAGGAATTGGTGCAGTTCAAGCATAGAAAGGAGTTTTTAGGGTTTAGGGATGGGTGGAGTTTAGGGGTGGTGAAGGTTTTTTAGGGTTCAGGGGTGAGTGGAGTTTAGAGGTGGCGAGGTGGTTTTAGGGTGCAGAGATTGGTGGGGTGTAGGGGTGTGAGGGTTTTTTAGGGTTCATGTTTGGGCAGAGTTTCGGGGTAGAAAGGGTTTTTAGGGTTCAACTATGGGTGTACTTTAGATGTGGTGAGAGTTGTTTAGGGCACAGGGATGGATGGTATTTAGTGGTTGTGAGGGGTCTGGGATGGATGGTATTTACGGTTGGTGAGGGGGTCAGCAAATTAAAAGCATTCAAAGTAATTGTTTGACAATGTAAAATATATAAATCTGAAATGAGGTACCCTGAAGTAAAGCACTGAAATAAATACCTCAAACAAAACTTTTTCTAAAAGTAAGACCTGCAAACAGTGCATTCACACCTTAAAAAGTGAGCATGCAAAAGCAATTGTCGAACAAAAATACAATCTATTAATTGGTTTCTATGAAATGGTAAATACCATTCTTTCTGAAAATTTCCATTAAACTGTTTAGGTGAAATGGTTTATCAGTAATTGTATTCCATGAAATTGTTTTTCTATGAAACCACATACAACCGTAGGAGCAACTACACCCAGCCCTGCCCATCTACTTGCTGCAAAATGTGGGAGCACCAAATGCTCCCCAAGCTCTCCCTTCATCTACCAAACCAGCCTTGAAAATGCCCTTGCGCCCATTTAACTCCTGCTATAAGCCGTGCTAAACAGCTTTTACCACGCATCCATTACCAGGCATGCATTTAATACACATGCTTTTACCACGCAGGTACTACGCAGGAAAGTACAGCACAGGTAAGTATTTCTGCCTTTACCACACAGCAATTTACCATGCAGGTAAGTATTTATTTCAAATAACATCCTTTTCATCTCATATTAAAAAATGTGGTTTAAGTGCTGGTAGAGATAATGGGAGGTAAGGGTGATTTATAGGGTTTAGGTGTGGGTACAGGTAAAGGGAGGTAATAGTGATTTTAGGGTTTAGGGGTGCGTATAGGTAAAGGGAGGTAATAGTGATTTTAGGGTTTAGGGGTGGGTATAGGTAAAGGGAGGTGAGGGTAATTTTAGAGTTTAATGGTGGGTTGGGGTAAAGGGAGGTAAAGGTAATTTTTGAGTTCAGGTGGTGGGTAGAGGTACGCAGGTACATTTTTTTAAAATAACATAATTTGTATGTCATTAAAAAAATGGTTCTAGTGAGGGTGCATGTAAAGGGAGGTAAGAGTCATTTTAGGGTTTAGGTGTGGGTAGATTTAAGGGTTTAGGGGTAGGTAGAGGTATCGGTAAAGGGAAGTAAAAGTAATTTTAGGGTTGGGAGTGGGTAGAGTTAAATATTAATATTATTGTTCAGAGGTGGATAGAAGAAGGTAAGGGTAATTTAAGAGTTCAGAGTGCATAGAGGTAAAGGGAGGTAAGGGTAATTTTACAGTTCATGGGTGGTTAGAGGTAAAGGGAGGTAAGGAATAAAAAAAGGGGGGTTAGAGGGGCGGTTACCACTTCCCCCAAAAGAATGCCTAATAATAACTTTGCCACTGTTTGACAAATCTTCACAAAACTTTTTTAAAAGTTCCTGGAAAGTTTTGTGGTGATCCGTCAAGCGGGGTCCAAGAAAAAAGGGGTTCCCAAAAGCATTTTTCCCATGCAGTTCTCCATAGGAAAACTGAACAGCGATACCCCAAAAATGGCTAAAACGTAATTCCACCAATTTGTCAGAAAGCTAGATCTTGGCCCACAAATCATAGTTTTTGTGAATTGATGTAAATCCATCCAGTGTTTTTGAAAATGTAAGGTTTAAAATGTATGTATATATCATGTCACTGAAGCTCAACGGATCCAACAGATCAAAAGATCAGATCTGATTGGATGCTACACCATCAACAAAGATGTGGTGGCAGCCATTTTTGAACTTGAGGACTCCATCCCCTGTCCTAACAAAATAAGTAATAAAACATATAGGCGGGCAGGTATACCCTGCCCCTTTGGCCTTTTTTTAGGGGGTCACAGAGGGACCACTCGGAAGCCAAAAACATAGTTTTTATGTCAGTATCATGGATCTGCCCTTTTTAAAACTAAGCCCCCTGGGGTGGGCCAGGGACAAGGGTGGCAGCGCTATTATTTGTTCGTGCAGGGGGCATGCAGCCCCTCTCTCAGAGCCATTTTAGGACCAGGGGTGCTTATAACCAGGAGCATGTACATTTATATTGGAATGAGGGCATGTGTCTCTCCTCCCCAAGAATTCAGAAGGCCCTGGAGACCCCATCCCCCAGGTACAATGTTGTTATAAAAGGGGAGGGGGCACGTGAACCCCCTTTCCTGAGCCTTTAAAAGGCTGCAGAAACCCCATACCCCAGGATTGAATTTGTAATTTTTTAAGGGAGGAATGTGCCCCCCTCCCTGAGCCGTAGGAAGGCCTGAGGGCCATTCTCCAAGGCCAGTGTTTTTTTGGGGGGAGGAAGGGCTTCGGGCCCCTCTCCCTGACCATCAGTCAGCCCTGGGGACCCATCCAGAAGGAGCACAATCATAGCAGTGTCCTATGGACTCCATTGAGGACACTGCTGTATACCCTGCCCGGAAGAGTGCGGGCAGGGAATATAAACTTTATTCCCTGCCAGCACTCTACTGGGTAGGGAGCACAACTTCCCTCCTGCCCGGGCAGGAGCAGAGAAAGAAGCTAGTCTTGCACAGGTGGAAGCAAAGTGATGAAGCCGCCCACCGCCAGCGCCCAGGATGGGTGCTGGCTGGGGAGCCAGTAGGGGCCTTGGGGACCTTGGGGCTCCCTCTGCAGCTCCCAACAATTGGGCAGTTGCGGGAGTTGGAAGCTCATGCAAATGGACTTCTAGAAGCTTTAGGAAAGTAAAAAATTACTTTTTAAAAAGTACCTTTTGTAAAATATTTAGTGTAAATCTAACTTTATGAATGAGTTGGGCTTGTAATAAATATTTTAAAATGTCCAAGCTTTTTATCTGTTTCCTACGCAGAGATATCATCGTTTAATTTTAATATTACCTCCCCTATGCTTTTCTATGGAACAGCTACCCCTGCTACAGTGCTTTTTGGGCCTTGTCACTGTAAGGACATGTTTTATATTATACTTATACAAGTCCTACTTTTAAACACCATGCACCTTACCTTAGTGAGCATTAAGGCCTACGTTGGGTAGATATCTTAAAGGGGGGTTTAGGCCTGTCAAAAAGGGGTTCTTTTTCATAAGTCATATTTGCAGTTTTAAACGTACACAGCGGGCTACAATAGTAGGATTACAGTCCTGTTTTGCACTGTCACACTAGTGTCAAGCAGTCCGCTAGTTACATTTAGATTACAGTCCCTGTTTATACCTTGCACTATATCATGGGGACTTACAGGTAAGTTAAATATGGCAGTAAGTTGTAGAACTATTTCAGCCCTGTTTGTAGGGGTCAGAGCACATACACTGGACACTACACAGCAGCATCCCAGTGTGTTGAGTATAAAACCAGCAATAAAATATAATAAAAAATGGTTGTGACCACACAAAAAGGGACATTTTTCCTACTGGGGGGAATTAGGGTAGTAGGATAATCAGCAAATAATAGTGCGATAACTGATAACTGGAATTAGGGTCAGTAGATTAAATGGAAACCTTCATAGTAAAGAGTAGTAGTGAAACATGCTAGTTATTTTGGAACAGGCCCACATCCTAGAAGAGGGGGAAGCAGGAGGAATGATGACAAGGGTCCTATACTGTGTTGGGCACCCAGGAAAAAAGGAGGGCAGGGATGACTCACCACAACATGCAATCCACTATTCAAAATGCCCTTCAAAGACACAAAATATGGTTCATATTCTCCACACTATACTAATATCTTATTCTTGGCTAGCACTCAAAGGAATACTGATCCTATCTGACAAGGTCTCTGCAGAATTCAAAATCTGTGTCTCATCAGTTAATGGTCTTGTAGCACATTTGAGGTTTAAATTGCTTTTTATCAGGACATATATTACTATGCCTTGGCACACTTTACACAAATTAAATCAAATTTAGTCGACATAATACCCCATACAGTTTCAACAACATTTTCAAACTATTAATGATCCAACAGGCAAACCAACTATTGAGTTATTAGACAGAGGTCTAAGTAGACTAAGTAGACCTAATCAAGAATGTCAGTGAGTTGAGGTTATCATCACATCCTGGGAAGCCATGTAGCAATCAGTCATCATGGTGTTTGTTTCCCCTGTACTCTGGAAAGTCCACTCCACAAACGTCCACACAGACGAAGAAGAATAGGGCATTTGATTCCCCCATTCCACTCCACACTGCAGAACATACCATGATTATTTCTGTGTTACATAACCTTGAATTTGGCAGCCTCCGGATTCTTTTAGTTTTCTCTGCATATTAGATAGCGTATTGATGTAATGAGAGTTTAACTCATTATTAATGGTCAGCAACACCTCTGAAAGCATGTCTGGACTCAGATCAGGAAACAAAAGTACTCAGGTGTCATTGCAGCAAACAGCTTCCTCCAAATGGTCTCTCTAAAACCATGATCTCTGAAATCTACCAGTTATAGTGTAACTATAACAGTCTGTCCTACAGCTGCTTCAGACATGTATCTTTTCATAAGAATTCTGTAGCCGCAGGATAGTAGAGAATCACGAGGCCCTACACTGTTGCCAAAAAGGCAAGTCATGTTCTCTATAGCAACATAAAGTTCAGCATCAGGGTTCTCTGATGGAAACCCCAGAACTGTATGTATCTGCAATATGGGTGTGGGCCCCCTTTGTAGCCCTCTAGAGTGGCTGTTTAAACCCCCCCCCCGCGGGGACTTTGGACTGGATTTCATTATTCTCTTATGACTCTTTTGTGTTGTTTCACACAGCCCTAAGCCAAATCTTGTACAAAATGGCTAGTGACCACTAGGTGATAAGTTATTTATGGCAGTGTTTGTCAGCTAAAGTCAGTATGAGGTAAAACATCAAACAGTGGGATTTACATTACCCATAAGTCAAAGTCAAACAACATGAACTTCTCCCAAACTCCATTTTAAAGTAAATATTTCACTTCAGGCCACCAGGGAGAATTTATACATTTGATGTCTTAGCAAAGTCCTTATCATTATGATGCTCATAATAATGCTGAATTCTGAACACCTATCATGACCTGATAGAGACATGTTGGAAAACTACATAGGCCCTAATTACAATGCTGGTCGGACGAGCGTCCGACCTGCATCGGGTCGGAATGGAAAATGACCGGCTAGTAGTCAGAGGTTCCATCGGACGAATTTGGGTGCGACCGCCCATGAGGTGGTCGTAAATATCCATTTGCCTAATGCGGCTTGTGCAGCGGGCAGAAAAGGGCCATTGAAAGGCTGCCTGAAACATGCATCATAATCCCTATGGTGGTGCCTGAGCAGGTATCGCCCCATTGTAGGGGATTACTTTCGGCCCACTGCCCGACAGACTTCTTGAGCCCGGTGGATAGGCAGGGGTTGGTCCCTCCGCCCCCTGCCTCTGACCGCCACATCCAAATGCGGCGGTTGGACTGCATGCAAAGATGTTGGTCAGATCGCAACCAAAAGGCTGTTAGCTTTGATCTGACCGACATCGAAATCAGCCCCATAGTTGGGTGAAAAAGAAACCTTGGTGGTAAAAATGAATCTGCATATTGGGGAAACCCAAAGGTGACAGATTTGTACAAAAACTTGTGTGGTCACTCAAAAAATGTGAGGCCCAGTGGACACTTGCTAGAAGCTAAACTACTTGGCCTTATTAACTCTTCCTAAGGATCTGTTTTCTTCTTCTCTACAATTGTATATCAACAAGATCACACTAAAAGATTGCATTAACTCTTCCCCTTCTTATGTTAGGTCTTATTTACTGCCACTGCCTCTGCTTTGTTCACTGCTATGTCTTTGCTTTTGTTCTCCTGTAAATAAAAGCACAATCTGTAACACCAGGTTCAGATGCTCAGTGCATCGGAGCAGCAGGCAGGTTTCTATTTCAGTTGCATAATTTTGACTAATCAAAGGGTTCGATCTTGTTACTATATGTCCCAAAAAGTCACAAAAACTGGGACCCTCCACCTGGATGACCCACAGTTTCAGGGACAGGCTTGCTATTGGAGCCTTTGTATCAATTTTGTCATTACTTTCTCAAACCAAAACTCCAAAAGACACAAACGTACATCAAAGCCACAAAAGACTTGCTGGTACAAATAAAAGATCTAGAATTCAGTGAACATGACAACCTACTAATGAGTCTGGATGTCGAGAGTTTATATACAAGCTTTCCCCAAAATGGCACACTAGAAGTAATAAGGGAAATTCTGGAAGAGGAAGACTGGCTCTACACTACCCCCACAGAATTTGTCATGCACAAGACTGTCCCTAACAAAAAATAATAATAATTCGAAGGTACACTGAAACCCATTGAACTTCTATGGGGAGCATCTTTGCCTTTAGTGTGGCGGGATTGTATGTTTACAATTAAACACATTTTAGACTGTGAGAATGTTCATTTTTTGATAGAATTCACTCCACTCCTTTCCCTCACAGGCATCCTTATTTATCAGCCCCCAGGAGCGACAGGTACTTTCTGTAAAGCTCTGTTAGAAGCAGTAATCAACCTAGCCAGTACTGCAGCGAATTTTACCCTCCTTGGAGATCTGAACCTGCACTTTGACGATTTGGGAGCAGCAACAGCACTTGAATTAGCGCGAGATCTTGCAGCCTTTCAGCTGCTTCAAAAGGTTTCGCGAGCTACCCATGTCAAAGGACATTGCCTTGATCCCGTGTTTTCTAATTTGGAGAACCTTTCCTGGTGCCCTCGGGTCACCACTTCTTATCTCCAGTCCTCACGGACCCTGAACCGGCCCTGGTCCAAGCTCTCCCTGGACAAGTGGGCCTACGAACTGGAAAGGACCAAACCTAAGTCCGATCCCAGTCCAGTGGTAGCCAATGATGACTTCTGCAGCTGGATAGAAGACTCGCTGAATGTGGTCCTTCCAAAAATATTGATAAAAAAGACCGGTGGTCCCCTTAAATCTCCCTGGTACTCCTCTGAATTACGCATTTTAAAACAGCGTTGCAAGGTATTGGAAAAGAAGCTGGAGGAAAGATTTTTCACCAAGCAAGAAGCTGGTATATAGGAGTGCCATCGGCACTTATAGAGCAGAAATTAAAAAGGCCCAGGCCTCCGATTACGAGGAAAAAATCCTGTCAGCCGCCAACTCCCCCAGAGAAACCTTCCTTATCATAAAAAAACTCCTCAAAACCCCTGCCCCGCCAGTTGCCCCCGACATTTCGGGTCAACGATGTAATAAACAGGCAGAGTTCTTTACTACCAAAATACAGAATATTCTTAAACTTCTGCCCCAAATTTATGACGAATGCGACACCTTAAATGAGCACGTAGGTCGGGGTCCACTTATAACTGGACACTTGTTGGAGGCTATTCCTTTTCTCCCCCAGGAAACACTTTTGACCCTGCTGTCCTCGGTGAAAAGTGGCTCGCCCAGGGATCCCGCACCACTGAACGTCCTGAAAAGGGTAGCACCCATAATTGCCCCTATCATCACGGACATGATTAATGCCTCACTTGCTACAGGAATAGTCCCCCCCAATTGGAAAGGGGCCACGGTAAAGACGCTATTGAAAAAACCCAATCTAGACCCAGCGGACCTGGGCAACTACCGCCCCATTTCCCTTCTTCCTGGGATTGCCAAGATCGCTGAGAAATATGTTAACCATACCCTTTCAAATTTTCTAGAATCCCATAATTTGCTTCACCACTCCCAAACAGGATTCCGCCCACGTCAAAGTACGGAAACCGCTCTGTTAGCAGTGGTAGAAGAAAGTAGAAAGATCCTGGACTCAGGAGGGTCATCAGCCATTATACTCCTTGACCTGAGTGCAGCATTTGATACGGCGAATCACCGTATCCTGATTCACCGTCTCAGAAATATAGGAGTAACTGGCACTGCATTGCAATGGTTGCGCTCTTTTCTGGAGGGAAGATTTTTCCAGATATTTGAAGGAGAGACAGTTTCTAAACCCTTGCCTTTGCAGTGTGGTGTCCCTCAGGGCTCATCGCTAAGCCCGACTCTTTTTAATGTGTATATGGCCCCGCTGGCGGCTATCGTGGCACCTTTTGGAATCCATATGGTGACCTACGCCGACGATACCCAATTGGTCGTTGCGTTGAATCAAGCAAAGCAGTTGTCAAATGGCCTTTACTCATGTCTCGAGGAAGTTTCTAAATGGATGGGGGCGTCCCACCTTAAGCTCAATGGTGAAAAGACTGAGATCATGATCCTGGGCAATCCCTCAAGCTTTACATTGAGCACTATGTGGCTAGTATGTATGGGCCAGTCCCGGTCCCTAAGACCGAGATAAAGAGTCTGGGCATCTGGTTAGACCAGAACTTGACATTTAGGGTGCAAGCAAGGAAGACGGTGGCCACCTGTTATGGCCTGCTCAGAATGGCTCGCAAAGTGCTTCCTCTTCTTCCTTCCCAGGCCAAAAAAATATTAGCCCAATCACTGATACTCTCGAGGATAGATTATGGTAATGCACTATACTTGGGGGCCCCAATCGCAGTAATTACGAAACTTCAAACTGTTCAAAACTGCGCAGCCAGACTGTTGTCGGGAATGTCCAATCGCCTCTCGGCAAAACCTGCCATTCGCTCCCTTCATTGGCTACCAGTGAAAGAAAGAATTAGCTTTAAGGCCCTCTGTGTTGTCCATAAGTCCCTGCAGGGGAACGGGCCTCCGATTAACTCGACCATGATCCGCCCCTACAAGGCCAACAGGAAACTGCGCTCGGATGAACTTCACTTGGTTGAAGTCCCAAGGATTAAAAGGGCCAGAAGTGGCGGCCGACTTTTTTCTCATAATGCAGCCAAACTCTGGAACGCACTGCCACTGTATCTCCGCAGGGAATCTAGCCTTCTTGCCTTCCGAAAGCAGCTGAAGACAATACTGTTTCCCTAAGTTTCTCTGCTACTGGTCACTTGTCTCGCCCAGCGCTGGGATGCCCCCGGGTTGCCATGCGCTATATAAATGTTTTTTTCATTTCATTTAATTTCATTACATGACAGTAACCCCTACCGCATTTAGAATGTTGAGTTGAGCTAGGAAGACACTACAAATGGCAACGAGATAGGGGATATGTAACCCGAAGAATGACAGTGCTCTCCCAGAGAGTTTGCCATGGCCCAAGCAAACTGCTTGTGCGTGCCACTTGTGTCGCTGTCGAAGAATGGAATAGCCATAGCATTGAAATCTTTCTGGCCAGGACACAGATCCATATTATAGCGTCTTCCCAGCCTGGGTACCTGCCACTGACGACGCCACACAAAGAGCTCTTTATTCTGCTGTGTGTAACTGCAAACTCAACATTCTAAAACAAGCTTTTATGGCATTTCGCTCTGACACCTACGTCACAGCTCTCCGGAGTCCGTTAGGAGCCAAAAGGGTTCCCTCATAAAATATTGCACGACACTACATCTCCCCCCATGTTAAATAAAAAAAAAATTTATTTTACAAATCAACAAATATATATTTATTTATTCGTTTATTTATATATATTTATATACATACAATCACATTTCTTCAATCAACCTTCTTGGCCCTTTAATTATTCAACCTAATCTGGTTACTGGAAGCTGGGTTTTCAAAGATGGTGAAGAAGTAACAGTAGTCACTGGGTTTTCAGGTTCAGCCTTTCTTTCGTTATCTTGATCAGAAGACCGATGAATTAAATGCCGAAAGGGAGAAGAGTCTCTGGTAACAGACTTCCCAGGACCCTGGGATGTCACCATTGTCCCTTGGTAATCACAATGTGGAAAGGTGCAGCATCATATGGAGCACCAGATTTTCTCCTTCGCAGTTGGCAGGCGATCACTACATCTCTCGTCTTAAACTCAATGGGGCCGATTCACAGAACTAATCTGAGATAAAATCCTAAACTTACTACTTTTGGTATTCACAGAAGGCATTTAGTAGTACTAAAGTTAGGACTCCTAACTTTATTACTACTAAATGCTTTCTGTGAATACCAAAAGTAGTAAGTTTAGGATTTTATATCAGTTTAGTAGTAGTAAAGTTAGGAGTCCTAACTTTACTACTACTAAATGCCTTCTGTGAATACCAAAAGTAGTAAGTTTAGGATTTAATCTCAGATTAGTTCTGTGAATCGGCCTCAATGTTCTTTGTATGCCGCCTAGTGTCAGCAAAGGCTTTCATCTTTTCCTTATTAACCAAGTCCTTCATTGATATTGTATTCTCACCTCCTTCTCTTTTGGTGGTCTATTGAGGTAACTTGGTTGTCATTGCTCTCCCAAACATCAAAGTAGCAGATCTTTCGCCTGTGTTCAAGTGAGCTATTGAACGATAGGTTTATAGAGTGGAATTCAAAAGTGTTTGCAAACAGAGCCTCTCAAGAGTTGTACGCTGTACTGCTTTCTTTAGCGAACTCATAAATGAGAGATTCTCTATTAATGGAAATCGAGAGTGCTCCTCTATAATTACCATCAGATGATGTCCATTGTCGAGTGGACCAAACAAGTCGATGGCTATTCTCTCCCATGCATGCTTAGGGAGTTCTGACATGGTAAGAGTATGTTGAGTAATGTTTGTAGAGAGGCGGTTACATAGATGACAGACCTTGAGTTCGATTTCAATCCTTTGATCAAATATGGAAACTAAACTCGATCTTGGTGAGCTCCTTTTGGTGGCAGCAAAACCACAATGTCTTTTGTGAGCCACTTCAATTATTTTTTATTTTAAACTCTCTGGCATTAGGATTCTCAGCCCTCGCAGTATGACTCCTTCATGAGCTATAGACAGTTCATCTTTATCGTACTTTTGGTATTCACCATCACTGGTGAGAGGTGAAGCATGTCGGTTCCATGACTGATGTGTAATTTATATTTTTTAACTTCAGCATGTCACTGTCATGGCTCATGGCAGTGATGATCTGGGCTAACGATATGGCAGCTGGCGTATTTCACTTTACCATGAAATGAATGTAAGCTCCAGCCGTCTTGTATGGAGTACCTTGACCTTGTATAGGCTCTCTGGAAAAGTAGTCAGCAGGGTTTTGATCCTTCCTTGGACGATGTGCAATGGTGTAATCATACTCTTGTAATCGTAGTCCCCTGCGTTCAATCCGAAGAGGCATCCTGGCTTTCGGAGTGCCAAAGATAGCTTGATGGTCAGTTACCAGCGTAAACGGTTTTCTATACAGGAATACATGCAAAGGTTCACAAGCCCATACCATAGCCAAACTTTCTTTCTTGGGTCGAGAGTAAGCATGATTTGTTTGGGACAAACATCTACTGGCATATGCCAGTAGAAGTTTGTCCTTTCTTGTTGTAAAAGGCTTATGGTGTTTTCACAGTTGTGACCAATAAAGATGTCGAATTTTTACTTTTGTCCTTTCATCTCTTGCTCTTTTAAATCTAAACTTCTCAGACCCCTCTGCAGGTAGATTGATATTTTGGATGCCATTTAGGAGGGCGAGTTCCCCGGCTCAAACATGTTGAAGATTAATTTTTCTCAAGAGCAGGAATAAATCCCTCTACACTGAGGGAAGAGAAATAGAACACCTCCAAAAAAGGAGAAGGAGTATGGTAAAAAAAATCCACAAGGAACATGGAGAAGAAAAACATTAAATTTACTAAGTGCATTTGCACCCTTTCTCTTTTTTTTGCATTCAGGTTTTGCACCAGGAACTACATAACATCGAGTAGTTAGTTCCTGAAATGGCCAAGTCTACACCAAAGCAAGGTGGTAAATCTCTTTTTACAGATTTCTATATTTCATCAAAAATGAGGCCCTCCTCGTACTTCGTTTGGTGCCCCATTAACCTGCCATGTCGGCTTTGGGCCTGGCCTCCATCATCCCATTTAAAGACGGACTGCCATAGAATACAGAGAGGGTGCCATGCTTGGCATCTGTTTTGTTTATCTGAAACAAAGTCCCAAAGTAGAAGTTTGTTTCAGAAAAATGAAAATACAGTGTTGCTACTGTGAAGGGTTTTTTCTCCCTTTGTGTTATGGCTATCGGTTTTCTTGCCTCGATACCAGCATGCCTTTCATGGTGGTCTTGGGCAGCGAAATCCAAAGACGGTCAGCAGTGTTTGGACACAATATTGAAAAAAAATATTTGGATACAAAAATATCATGTCAAGAATATTGGGACATCCAAAATATCGTCAACAGGAACAGCAAAGGCGAGAATATCGATTTTAGTGTTTTTAATATTGTTGTAAAAAATATCATGATGTAGCAAATATCGTTGTATGTAATATCATTTGTAAGTGTTACTTAGTATGCAATTTACTGTTCTGTATTTTATTGTATCTGTATTTTTATGTATGTATTTTTAGTAACGCGTTTTTCTTTAGTTATGAAAATGTTGAAATGTATATATTTAGACATTTGTATGTATATAAATAATTGGTTAATATTTTTTTGAGTAGTGGGATATTGAGTTTATAAGGGATAAGGGTGGGGAGATTTAAAAAAATCTATATTTTAAATTAATATGTATGTTATTAATTTTGAAAATATGCAAGATACTAATATTGATTTGCAACTTTATTTTGTAATATTAATATTTTCTTTTAAATATTTAAATTTTCATTTAATTACCATATATATATATATATATATATATATGTATATATATATATCCACCAAATAGCTTACTGATTCGTGTAAGCACGAGCCACACCGATATATGTATATATATTTATATATATATATATATATATATATGTATATATATATATATATATATATATATATTTATATATGTATATATATATATATATATGTAAATATATATATATATATATTTATTACCTACTGGCGGTCGCCAGTAGGTAGTTATAGTTATGACCTTGTTTCTATTCAAAAAGCGTTTTTTCTTTTACCAATATCTTTGGCGCCGTTTGATGAATCTTCGCGAAATTTTCAAAACTAATGACCAGCTCGAGTCAGCTCCAGTCTTGAAAGTTTGGGGGTGATTCGTCAAGCGGGGGACGAGAAAAAAGGGGGGTCCCAAAACACATTTTCCCCATGTTAATTTCCATAGGAATTTTGGAACAGGCTACAGCCCGAACTGCTGAACGGAATTACACCAAATTTGGCAAAAAGGTAGCCCTTGGTTCAGAAAGCAACCTTTTTTTTAAATGGTGTAAATCCCTTCAGTAGTTCCTGAGAAATTCAAAAAATAAAAATATCGATATCTGAGCACCAAGGAGGATTCGCGAATCCTCCCGAGAACGAGCTTCATTTTGATTGGCTGCCTACACTCCAAACCAGGCAGTGTTGGCAGCCATCTTCTGACTCGGTAACCGAGTCACAAGACAAAAGGTGAAAAAAGGTGAAAAACAAGAAACGGGGGCAGGGTAGAAACACCCTGACCCCCTAGGCCTGCTCAGGGGGTCCCACAAGGGCCCCCTGAGCAGGCCTAGGGCCCAGGGCCAAAAAAGCATTTTTTATTTTTAAAAAATCGGGTGAATTCATGCTGGGTGCAAATCCGGCTGAGAAAATTTAAAAAAAACGAAGTGCGGGCTCCCGTGCTTCGTTATCCTTAAGCCCCCGGGTGGGCCAGGTCCCGGGGGCAAAGTATAAATATATAGCGGGGGCCTGCGGGGGCCCCCACAGCCCCGGGGACTGCAACCTCCCCGGTGCTTTATCCATAATGTGTGGGGGGGGCACGCAGCCCCCCCACAGCCCCGAAGACCGCCACCTCCCCGGGGCATAATTTAAATATAGGCGGGGGGCCTTGCGGGCCACCTCCCCGGGGCTTTATTCAAATAAGGGTGGGGGAGCCTCATGGGCCCCCCAAGCCCCGGGGACAGCCACCTCCCTGGGGATTTGACAAATAAGGGTGGGGGGGCCTCACAGGCCCCCCCAAGCCCCGGGAACCACCACCTCCCCAGGGCATTGAAAAATAATTAGTCTGGGGGGGCTCAAGCCCCCCCACACTGCCCCGGGGACCACCACCTCCCCGGGGCACTGTATATTTAAATACGGGGGTCCATTGCGGACCCCCGGCCCCGGAGACCACCACCTCCCCGGGGCACTGTATATTTAAATACGGGGGTCCATTGCGGACCCCCGGCCCCGGAGACCACCACCTCCCCGGGGCTATCTTTACATTGGGAGGGGGGCCGCGCGGCCCACCTCCTGGAGCCCTTGATGGCCCTGGGGACCGCCACCCCCCAGTGGCGGCTCTTGCAATGTCCTGAGGTGCCCACCCCAGGACATTGCTGTTTGCTATGGCAGGGCGGGAGCACGGCTCCCGCCCTGCCATAGCAAACACTGCTTTGCTTCGTTGAACGAAGCAAAGCAGTATTGCTTTTGAGCAAGGGGAGCTGCATGTCAGCAGCTTCCCTTGCCCAAAAGCAATGCCGGCTCCCGCAGGAGGTGGGGAGCCGGCAGGGACCATGGGGGCATTGGGGCTCCCCCCATGGTCCCCAACTTGAGGGCCGGCCCTGGGGGATGGGGTCCCCGGGGAAAGAAGTGGCCCAGGGGAGGAGGGCCACGCGGCCCCCCTCCCAAATTTAAAAAAAAAAAAAAGAAAGCTAGCCATGCCCCGGGGAATGGGGTCTTGGGGCCATAATTGGCCTCAGGAGGGGGGCCACGCGGCCCCAATCCAAAATTTATAAAAAATGTAAAGGCTGGCCAGGCCCCGGGGGATGGGGTCCTTGGGGCCAGAAGTCACCCAGGGAAGGGGGGCCATGCGGCCCCCCTCCCTCATATTTAACTATTTAAAAAAAGAAAAGCCTGCATCTCGTCCGAGGCCCCGCCCCGTCCCTGCACCCCTGGCGCGTTCTAAGTTGGGGGATTAAGTCCCCTTCATTCCTGAGGGTCCCTGGGGGCCAACTAGCCCACCAGGTACCTCCAGTAAGCCCCACACAGTGGGATTGCTGAGAGGTGGTCCGAGGCCATGCCCCTTTTTACACCACTCTGCAAACGCACCTCTTGGTGCACTGCTGGTGGGGCGATGAGGTCCTCTTGTGTCCTGAGGACCTCAGGACACAAGTGGTCTTCATCCCCGAGCAGCAGTGCGCCTGGAGCCGCGTTTGCAGAGTGGTGTAAAAAGGGGCATGGCCTTTGAGCACTCTCAGCAAACCAGCTGTATGGGGCTTACTGGAGGTAAAAGGAGGGATAGTTGGCCCCCAGGGACCCTCATGAGGAAAGGGGACTTCATCCCCCAACCAAGAGCGCGCCAGGAGGTGTGTTTGCAGAGTGGTGGAGAAAGGGGGCGTGGCCTGTGTCCACCTCTCAGCAATCCCTCTGTGTGGGGCTTACTGGAGGTAAGAGGTAGGCTAGTTTGCCCCTAAGGACCCCCAGCAGTGAAGGGGCTTCAATCCCCATCCAAGAGCGTGCCAGGGAGCGCGTTTGCAGAGTGGTGGGCAAAGGGGGCGTGGCCTGTTATGAGAATTTAGCAATCCTGCTGTGTGGTACTTACTGGAGGTAATAGGAGGGGTAGTTGGCCCCCAAGGATGTCCTTGGGGGCCAACTACCCCTCTTGTTACCTCCAGTAAGTCCCACACAGTAGGATTGCTAAGACGTCTTGGGAGGCCACGCCCTCTTTCTCCACCACTCTGCAAACGCGCCTCCTGGCAGACTACAGGATGGGGGATGAAGTCCACTTTACTCCTGAGGGACTTTGAGGGCCAAGAAGCCCTTCTGGTACCTCCTGTAAGTTCTACGCAGTAGAATTCCTGAGCGCTGGTTGGAGGCCCAGCACCCTTTCTCCACCACTCTGCAAATGTGACTACTAGTTAAAGAAGCATTTGCAATGTAATAGGTTTCACATTTGCGAGAGTTAGAGCTATTGGCGTTGTAAATGTAAAAGTTTTGTACTAATGTTTTTTGGTGTAGAGTTGGTGTACGTTGTGTGTAGTGGAATTATGTGGTATGTTGTGCAGTGAAATTATGTGAATAGAAAGTACGTGGTATTTAGTGTATAGGAATTATGTGGACTGGGATTATGTGTTTTGGAGAGTAATTATGTGGTATTGTAGTCTGTGTTGTGGAGTGGTAACCTCAGGTTTAGTCTTCCTCGTTTCCATAGAAGCTAAACTATAAACTCAATGAGACATAAAAAAAGAAGGAACCACTGAGGAGCACTTCTGGACCTAGTTGGAGGTATGAGCAGGGCACTGGAATTATGTGACTGTTCGGCTGCACCAATTGTCACATAATTAAACATTTTCCGCATTTGCCAAATATTCCATCATCTGCTGCGTAATCTGCAGATTTGAACAAAAAAAGCCTTGTTTCTAGCTCAAAAAAATGTTCCCAAAAATGCAGCTCCATGTGTTACAGCATGGTGGAAGGCCCTTTGCAAAGCTGGAATGGTCATGTGTTACTTATTGCTAAATGTGGGTATTAAATTGGTACTAATGGTGCACAAACCTTTCTTCTTTCTGTGCCTCTCTTGCCTCTTTCTGCACATCACTGTCTTCTTTCTTCACTTCACTTGCCTCTTTCTGCACTTCTCTTGCCCCTTTCTGCACCCCTCTTGCCTCTTTTTGCACCTCTGTTGGTTCTTTCTGCACCCCTTTTGCCTGTTTCTGCAGCTCTCTTGCCTCTTTTTGTAGTTTTCGTGCCTCCTTCTGCACCTCACTTGCCTCTTTCTGCACTTCTATTGCCTCTTTCTGCACCTCTCTTGCCTATTTCTGATCCTCACTCTCTTCTTTCTGTACCCCTCTTCCCTCTTTCTGCGCCTCTCTTGTCTCTCTCTGCACACCTGTTCCCTCTTTCTGCTCCCCTTTTGCCTGGTTCTGAAACTCTCTTGCCTCTTTCTGCAGTTCTCTTGCCTCCTTCTGCACCTCACTTGCCTCTTTCTGTACTTCTATTGCCTCTTTCTGTACCTCTCTTGCTTTTTTCTGCACTCCTGTTGTCTCTTTCTGCACCCCTGTTGTCTCTTTCTGCACTCATCTTCCCTCTTTCTGCACCTCTCTTGCTTCTTTAGCACTTCTCTTGCTTCTTTCTGCACCTCTCTTGCTTCTTTCTGCACCCTTCTTCCCTTTTTTGCATCCCTCTTGCCTCTTTCTGCAGTTCTCTTGTCTCCTTCTTCACCTCACTTGCCTCTTTCTGCACTTCTATTGCCTCTTTCTGCACCTCTCTTGCCTATTTCTGATCCTCACTCTCTTCTTTCTGTACCCCTCTTCCCTCTTTCTGCGCCTCTCCTGTCTCTCTCTGCACACCTGTTCCCTCTTTCTGCTCCCCTTTTGCCTGTTTCTGAAACTCTCTTGCCTCTTTCTGCAGTTCTCTTGCCTCCTTCTGCACCTCACTTGCCTCTTTCTGTACTTCTATTGCCTCTTTCTGTACCTCTCTTGCTTTTTTCTGCACCCCTGTTGTCTCTTTCTGCACCCCTGTTGTCTCTTTCTGCACTTGTCTTCCCTCTTTCTGCACCTCTCTTGCTTCTTTCTGCACTTCTCTTGCTTCTTTCTGCACCTCTCTTGCTTCTTTCTGCACTCTTCTTCCCTTGTTGCAGGGATTCTGCACATATACAGAACTATGCGCAGGAAAACGGGACCTCAGTGCATAGGGGTGTACCAACCTACCACATTAGTACCCAAAATCCCAAACCGACTAGCTTTAGTGTCTCATTCGTTCTCCGACTAACAGTGACGTAATGTATTAGTCTTATGTAGGAAATGATGTCCATAATGTTGATAACAGAATAAATCAGCATAATTGGCAGAATTTAAATATAAATCTTCAGCATTAAAAGCAGCATAATATTTCAAATCGGAAAACAATGATTGTATTGCATGCACATCCCAGTTGTCGGAGCGTATGTCCTTCGTTACCACATCACCCATGGAGACGCGAAATATGTATGGAATGTTAATAATTTCCGTCGGCCCATGGACCTTATAATCCACTTTATCACAGATGATGGCATCCGCAACTGGAAATGCTGAAATGTTAACAAGAGATTGGTCACGCTTCATGATGTGGGAAGATGAGTGAGGGGCCAGAATACCATCAACCAAGTTCACAGCAGAGCGTTCAGGTAAGTAGTGACCATTGATGAGTAGGAAAAACACTGTCACAAACCCAATTGACATAAAAAGAAAAATCGTGATCATTATTAACCAGATGTATGTCCAAGGAGGGACCAAATAAGTCTGTTTAAACCAGGAAATAAAAATAGAGAATTTGGTAGGGCCAATTGAAGTGGTGGAAGACGAGTCAAAAGAAAAGCTGCCATGGTGTAAAGAGCCTTCAGGCAAGCCATGCATAGACTCACTTGTGGGATAAGTATACTCAATGTCCTCATTGCAGGAGGGAGCAGGAGGGACAGATAAATGGTCAACAACAGGGTCCATCTCGAGGACAGTGTCTTTAGGTGAGCTGAAGATGCGCTAACCCCAGGATTTCTCGAAATTGTGGGACACGAAACAGCAGCCGTCAAACTATTCAGAATCGGCCAGATGTTGTAGCTTGACATTGTCAATAGAGATGTATCTGTTGTCCTTGCGACCAGGAAGCGGTGGTAAAATGACTGTACGAGTGCCCTTCAAGCCAAGCACTGGAACCGGTGCACGATAAGAGGGACCAAATTCTTTTTTGTTCTCCAACTTCTCTCGGACCAGATCACCAAATTTTGGAAGCCAGCCGGCCACCGGAATCAGCAGTGCAGCATCTGTTGCCGAAGGCAAATGTTCAGTAGCAAGACGGGCACAGGTCTCTTGTAGGTCCTGTAACATAGTTGAATGATTATCTACGTCAAAGGTCACGGCTGCCGCCGCAACGTCTAGACCATCAAGGTCTGGCACAAACATTTTGATGCCAAAGAGCATCTTGTATGGGGTCCGCCCACCCAGAGGTCTTCTAGGGAGATTATTAAGTACACGTTGAACCCCATACAAGTGGGCCAGCCAGTTCCTGCCAGTACCTAAGACTCTAGCTGTCAAGGATTGCTTTAAGTCACGGTTCATTCGCTCCACAATTGAATTGCCCTCAGGCCTGTATGGAGATGAAAACTGCACCATCACCCCCAAAGACTTCATCGCATCCCTGTATGCCTTAGAGGCGAACGCAGGGCCTTGGTCTGAATGAAAGGTGCCACAGGCAAAAAACCCTACAAAGACACGCAAATCCCTGATGACAGTTCGAGCGTCAGCACTGCGTTGTGGCCAAACCCAAAGGAATCTAGTGCACGAATCAACTGCAACCAAAATGTATTTATATGCTGTATCAGAAGTAAAAGGACCGCAGTGATCAAGATAAACACAGGCAAAGGGGCGATTCGCAATGCAAAGCTATGTTTGTGGCGGACGTGTTACCGTAGAAGGCTTGATTTGCTAACAGATGTCACACGAAAGCACATAAGTACGAGTCTGTTTATATAAACCACGCCACCAATAGCGTTGCTGCAAGATAGAAACAGTCGCGGACACTCCAGCATGGGCCGAAGCCATACCTTCATGTGCGGTTTTGATCAAAGTGTGTCTGCGGTCCGCGTTGGGAATCAGCCGATCTCCAACGTCAGGTATTCTAGCAAAAGAAATATTTTCAGGAGTTAACTGATAAGAATACTTCAAAGGGAAACCCCGTGGATAATTAGAGCCCTCCGTAGATGCAGCAATTGCTGCCAATATGTCATTATCAATTTTAGTCATGGACCTTGTAACGGCTGCTACGGAACACGTGGCTACTGCAGATTTGGCTGCTTCATCAGCCAAACAATTCCCAAGAGCGTGTGCTCCCACACGCTGATGGCCAAGGGTATGTATAACATGTGTGAGTGGCAGACGTTGTTTAAGATCCGCCACTCGAACCCAAAGCGTTTTTATGCTTAATTGTGCTGCCTTTAGAATCTCGATAATCATTTTGAGACCACAAGAATAAGTTGTCATTGAAATACTGAACACAGTAGTAAGAATCACACACAATGAGTGTAGAAACACTCGGATCTGCAAACTCGAGAGCAAGAACCAAAGCGCGCAGCTCAGCCAATTGGGCGGTACAGTCTCCTAGCGCCTGTGTATGCACTGTACTAGACTTAAATTCACCATTCACCATCGTACCAGCCACAATAGCGCAAGCTGCTGAATAAGCATGTTTAGAACCAGTGGCCGGTTGCGCCGAACCATCGGTGTAGATGATACATGTGTACTCCTCTAAGGGAAGCAAAGACAGAGGAGGTGGATGAACGTGTTCATACTGCAAGAACTCCTGTGTCTGAAGAGAGGGGTCAAAGATAAACGTGACATCCGTAGACGTCAAAGAAGTAGCCTATTGTATCCAACGAGGATGTAATGCTTTAGAGTTTGGCACACTCGCCTTAGTTACTGCTTCCAAAGCAGGAAAAGGTGTAACCACTAAAATGCGCTTCCCCTGTGCCAGTGCGCGTTCCTTCAGGACCGCCATCTGCACAGCTGTCAAAACCTTTTCGACAGAGGAAAACCGCATTTCGGCCGAAGTGTACAAATGTGATTTGTATGCAATAGGTACTGTGTCGCCTTCATTGTGCGTCAAGTAAGTGAAACCCACTACGCCTGGCACGATTTGTATCACCAGGTTTGAGTGGTTATCACATGTCAACAAGTACTTAGACTCAAGGAGATCAGACTGCAAAGATTGCAGAATAGCAGAATGTTCCGGAAGCCAGCTGGCTTTTGAAAAGGTAGGTTGTATCAAAGCATAAAGAGGCTTGATACGCTGGGCATACTCCGGAATGTAAGACCTTCCGAAATTTAAAAATCCCAGCAAAGACTGAAGTTTTTTCAGGGTAGTTGGAGATTGCAAGCGTGCACATTTCTCCAGAAAGTGGGGCGCCAAGCCCCGACCTTCATTATTGAGCTCATAGCCCAAAAACAGCACCGCATAGCAAGCAATGTGTGATTTAGCAAAATTAAATTTGTATCCGTAATCCACAAATTCAAGGATGATGCGGTCAACACGGCATAGATGCGGCCATAATTCGTCGTCTGTGAGATAAATATCATCAACATACGAGGATGCATCTGGGTCTATGCTGTCTAACAATGAGACAACACGCGCGGCGAAAACCCCGGGGCTATTCTTATTCCCCATAGGTAAACGCAGAAAATTTTTCTGTTTTCCACCGGCTGTGAATGCGGTCCATTGACTACATGCAGGGGCCAGGTTATGACTGTAAAAGCCATTGGAAATGTCAAGTGTCATTTTATATTTTTTACGCACTATACTGTCCACAAGAGCAGAGCTATGGGTATTCTGTACCGCACAAGTACGACAATGAGAGTTCAAATGCCGGTAATCTAAAACTATGCGATAAGACCCATCGGGTTTGGACTCAGTAAAAAGAGGAGTATTCATCGGTGAAACACATGTCTCAATCACTCCTTGATACTCCAACTCAGTTAGAACATCAGAAACGGGACCTTTGGCTTCCCGCCGGATGGGATATTGGGGTTGAGGTTGAGGCATAGACAAAGACCGCAATGGAATCTCATGTGGCGGAGAATCTTTATCCCAGCCCACTTGATTACGGTACACTGCCGGCGCCAGGGCTAAAGCCCACTCAGCTGCAAAAGCCCCTGCATGCTCTTTGGGGACGTAACGCGAAAAACTTGGAAGAATCACGTCCTCCCCCTTGATGCGGCCAGTACAAAAGGTGGGGGCCAATCTGCCTCTGCTAACAAAATGTCATAGGAAGCGGTCAGATTCTCCCAAAAAATCCCTGTGACCACACGTTCAATGTCACCTTCAATTTGAAAAACGATATTATACAGCCTATCTGGGGGGCAACCCGGGTGTCAGCTGTCTCTACTGTAATGAAAGTTTCAGTTGCTGTCGCCTCCAGACAAGGACGCAGTGCCTCCCGCACTATGGTAACTTCTGCTGCGCTGTCGAGTAGAGTCACCGCCCAAGTCCAGTCCAGCAGTCGGGTGCTCACCGTCTGAGGCATATCTCGTTGTCAAAGCGGCAACCTTTTTCTTTCAAAACGGGGGAACGGAAGCGTAGTTGCTCCTCTTGTTTCCCCTTGACGTCAAATTGACGAGGCTGATCACATCCCTGTGGTGCAGGATGACTCTTGCCACGATCCTGGTGATCTCCACCACCGACTTGAGAGCCAGATGTGTCCTGTAAAGAATGAGGAGAACGCTGATCAGGGACTTGAAACCTATCAGGAGACTTAATTTTCGCGCGGTCGCGCAAGTCATAAGTACGCTCAGAAGTATCAAGTGTCGGTGAACCAGCACGCGAACCCTGCTTCTGTTGTTGCTGCCCCTGTTTTTTAGTTTTCCAGTTCTTTTTAGGAAAGAACGGACGTCCATCTTTATCTGTTTGGACTTTTTGTGTAGTTTGAGATTGAGTTTGCGTTTTTGTAAAAGGCTTAACCCCCAAACTATTGCGGCCTATGGTCTTATAAACCTTTGCAGTAATTTTCGGTAATTCGCGTGGTTTGTCTGCATCAGGCACAGCCTCTGAGCGATTTGCCACTTGAAAGCTTACCGCATCGCCCTTGACATATGCAAGGATCATATCTGCAACCACGTCGAGCACCCCCACCAGTCTCATTCCCAACTCTACAGCCGCCTCGGCTCCGTGTTCATCTTGAACGCGTTTAATCACGGAAGGGAGTACGGTCATGGAAGGAGTGCCAAAACACTTCGAATATACCGCTGCAAACACCTTACCCCAGGTGTTACAATCAGCCAACTCGGGAAGCAAGTCTTTAGGCAAACTAATAGTCAATATCCTGTGTTTCTCCACAGGAGATGTGTTTGGAAAAACAGCCTCTATTTGTCCAAATTATTCAGCAAGCCAATAAGGTAATTCATCCTTATTCTGTGGACGCTTGCCCATTACTGAATTTACCATAAGGGGACTGATGGTCACACCACCAGGTCCCGCAGGTTGCGCAGCAACTCCAGGTGGTCCCACCTGAAAGTTGCGCGACATGAACTGTATAACAGCTCTATGCACGCATATTAAAGACGTATGTAACACGCGGAGTTCTGCAAGCGTCGCCGTTGTCAAACAACGAGGGTGAGGGGTATACCCAGCCAAAACGGGCCACGTGGCCCCATCTATCGATAAAGGACCTAATCGTACCGGCGTTATTGGGTGAGGAAGGGCGCCATTAAACCAAATTTGGTGTTGCCAAGCTGTAAGCGGAACCTCAAGAGCCCGATAGGGCTGCTAAGCATTAGGAAGGGCCATAGGCGTATATTCGTGAAACAAGTTATCTGTTCCATCCACCGCCGGAAAGGTGACCCAAGAATAAAACACTTTGAAGCGGTAAGCCGCATCTGCTTCTACTACAAAAATCAGCGCAACACCAGCATTAGAGACTCCATACTGAGTCAAATAAGCCGTGAGTGCTGCCCTATTTCGTCCGGAATCGGGACCGACATAACCGATAAGAAAGAACAACAACCTAAAGCGCGGCAGCACAACAAAGGGTATATAAGAAAGAGAAACCTTTTAAAACTTCAAGCTTGAACAAACCTATAAAAACATCAATATAGGAGGTTACACCGTCACAACTGTCTCCGGAAACAGAGGTGAGGGGATTGTGGACAAGCACTACTCAAGCGTCTCGCAGATAAGAACCAGACCAAACGTTGGCGGCGCCATGTTGCAGGAATTCTGGACATATACAGAACTATGCGCAGGAAAACAGGACCTCAGTGAATAGAGGTGTACCAACCTACCACATTAGTACCCAAAATCCCAAACCGACTAGCTATAGTGTCTCATTAGTTCTCCGACTAACAGCGAAACTACCAATGATTAGACAACCCAGAACATGACACTCCCAACTCTCTCAGGAATCGCGGGAGCCAGACAACTCTTTTGCTCACTCACTCATACTTGTCCACAATGCGAGTAATCAGAGTCACGGTATAGTTTAAAATGTTTATTTCAACTAACGCGCTCTATGGTACAGTACACGTGCCATTACTAGCAGCAAAATGCATAAGCACAATATAGTCAGCATTGTCACAATTCCATAGAATATAAACGGGGATATCATATTATAAAGACAGTGGAAAAGGGCTACAATACCTAACCACCCTCCCCGTGGTAAGAAATAGTTTATTATAACAAAGAAGACCTCTGGGCTTTGTCAGCAGACAATCAAAAAGTGTGGTGAACCACTACTTCATAGTCTAAGAATATGTGAAAATAAAGAGTACAGAACCACATGACTAGGTGCCACAGATCTATCTTTGGGCACTTCCCTTTTCAGGACGAAATCCCTCACTCACCATAGGTGACATGCTTCATCATTTGGGATTCTCCTCCCAGAGGAAAAACATAGTTCCTCTGAGGGCTACAACCCCCTCTCTGAGAGGGAGGAGCTCAGGGATGTTTTGAATAACTAATAGAATATTATAGAGTCACAAATGAGAAGACAGCTGTATGAATGAGGGCGCAGCGCAAACAAATATATAAACGTGAGAGTGGTGAAGTTAAAACTAACTAAAGAGCGCAAAAGGAGATACTTTATTTAGATACGCCCTTTGCCAGAATTAAAAACCGTGTACCAGCGGTGTAAATTTAAACCGCAAAGGTAAAGTAGATAATGATGGTCAACATGTTTCAGCCATATACCTAATTGTAGGCAGGGCTTTCATCAGGACCTATATAGCTGCTGCTAAATCAGTGTAGGTGCTACAACAAAAGGATATAAAAACAGAGAATCTTCTTAATCTGTATATTCCAAAGGGAAGGATTACCTGTAATCAAAAAAGAAGAATCAAGACAAAATTGATTCATACCAATGATCACAAGCATCAAATATAAAATACAAATGGTTCTGTAAAAATAATAAAGAAAAAGAAAACCTTACCCACCACTGCTGGGTAAACAACCACACCTCTACCTGGCAACAGCTCAGGAAAGGAGCACCGCCCTGAAAAAACGGTGTATCATGTCATTAACAAATCGTTGTCCTATCAAAAACCATAGGTTTTGACAATAGTACCAATAACCCTGATAGGCATGTTATAAGGAGCAAATATCAAGAAGGAAGGCACAGGAAGCACATACCATTTATACATGAAAAAAGGCTATCATGTCCAAAGCCTAACAAGGCTACAGCTTAAAAACCATGAGCACTCAGCTTAAACAGAAATCTAAACCTCTCAGGTAGAGAAACTATAGAGTATCATTTAAGCCTAGATACTTAGAGTGCAAAGTAAGAATAGGATTGTCCAAAGAGCCAACATGCTGGTGTACAAGGCTCCACTGGGCAACAACTAAATCTGGGAATAATAGCACAATTACCACTCCAAACGAGGAGGGGCCGCCAAGCAGAACCACTCACCTATCCGTCGGTACACCGGTCCTTGCAGAGCCTGCAGCCGGAGGTAAAGTGGAGTCTGACCTGGCCCGCTTTTATACCCTGGAATCATAGTCAATTAGCTACAGGTGAGAGCGCAACCGGAAAAGTATGCGCATGTGTCACATAAAAATCACTAATCTCACGCGCATGCGCACTGTGAGGGAGAGTCCAATATGATAATAAACCATCACAGAGCGGATCGCCGCATAGTGAAACCCATCCAAACCAATGCAATCAACAGCGCATCGATTCTTTTGGCATTTCCAACGTAACAGGCCAATATACCAAGCGCTACCGCGCATGTGTCATGTAGAGACACTACTCTCCTGCGCATGCGCATTTCCTATGAAATGAACAATTCCTGTTTACGAATATAAAAAGTCAGTCAATAAAGCGCTCATACATAGATGAGACACGCAACCACTTCAGCGATCTCAATGTGTGGAACACTGGTCTAAACATCACAAAGCTTAGCAACAAAGAAAAGCAACAAAGAAAAACAGTGAAAAACATCACCGTGCCATGACATATGTTTAGCATATGAATTGCACTCAGCAATACTGAAATTCTGAATAAAGATCTCAAAAACTATATGCAATTGTCAATGATGGTCTAGACAAAGCATAAGGTGAACAGGATAGATGTAAATCAGAGGACACTCATAAATCCTTGTGTTTTATGTCATCAAAAGTACATGAGTGTACATCCCTTCATAGTCCAGAAAACATGATTAGATCAATATAACACCATAATAAAGGGTGCTTTTTGGTCTCTTAAAAAGTATCAGTTTGAAAAAATATATATGCAGGACACCAATACATAAAGACATAGGCCTAGTCCAAAGAAGGACCAGCTATATGCAAGGGTTCCATAGACAAGATACTAGAGTGAAACCCATGGAATCTCATCATTCAGACCCACAATATCAGTCTGCAATTTGTGCACCCACCATTGTTCCCGTTTAAACAGAAAAGTTGTAAGGTCAGTGATGTGAGATGGGATGAAAGGTTTCTCCAAGACCGTCCACATGAGATCCTGTGGACTGTGTTGGGCAGAGAGAAAATGACTAGTCAATTTAGTCGAAGACTTCCTACATCTAATAGTACTCTTGTGCTCAAGGATACAAGTCTTCACTCTGCGCGTGGTCATGCCCACATATCGAAGAGAGCACGGGTAATGGATCAAATACACCAGATTGTCACTATTGCAGTTTGTATGACAAGTCAGAATCCATGGCCTAGAAAACCCAATGTCAATTTCCGTGGTGTGAATCGTGTGCGGACAAGCCGCACAGGACCCACAAGGAAAATGACCCTGTACAGGAGGTAAACCCCATAGAGTGCCCTGTGGATTCTTATTGCTGATACGAGGACGTGTATGTACCAAATGATCTTTTATGTTGGTGCTACGCCTGAAAGCAAATAGTGGGCGTGGTAATAAAATATCACCAATGTTCAGGATCTTCCAATTGGCCAGTATGCTCTTCTTAGTTTGATTGGAAAAACTACAAAAAGTATGAACACATGTCAATCTGTTGGTAGTTACTTTAGGAGTATCCAATTCAAGAAGAGATGCCCTATTATTGTTTTTTGCACGCTTTAAGGATCTCTTCACAAGTTTCTTAGGATAATGCCTAACTTGTAACTGGTCCGATAGGTTCTGGGCATGTTCCTGATACTTGACAGTAGATGAACAATTCCTCCTTATACGTAAAAATTGCCCATAAGGCAAATTATCACGTAGGGCCTGAGGATGAAAGCTATTGTATGATAGGAGAGCGTTCTTCGCCATTGGTTTCTTGTATAATTCAGTGCTCAAACCCCCTTCAAAAGGAGAGATCATAACATCCAGAAACGGCAACTCAGTCTTGCTAAATTCACAAGTGAAATTCAAATACTGATTGCGATTATTCAGCCAAATCTTAAACTCATTGATGGAGGTAGATGTGCCTCTCCACACTACAAGCACATCATCAATATACCTTTTCCATACACGTATATGGTCTCTGTATGGATTATTATCATTCAAAATGTGCTCTTGTTCAAAAATATGAACATAAAGATTGGCCAGACTTGGAGCGAAAACGCTCCCCATTGAAGTACCAGACACCTGAAGAAACAGCTGTTCTTCAAACTTAAAAAAGTTTTCTTTCATGGCCAATCTGGCACAATCAATGATGAATGAAACAGGCGTAATCGAATCTGGAGGTCTATTCAACAAAAGTGTTTCAATGGCAGCCAAGGTTTCATCTTGCGGAATACACGTATACAGCGATTCTACGTCAAAAGAGACGAGGTCATCACTTTCAACATCAAAACTCAGATCACCCACTAGCCTAAGAACCTCTTTAGTATCTTTCAAGTAAGTTGGCATCTCTACTACAAGGGGCCTCAAAAAGTAATCCACAAAAGTGGAAAGAGGTTCGAGTAGAGAGCCTAAACCCGAAATAATCGGGCGACCAGGTGGAGGTCTCAGACTCGTGTGCCCCTTAGGGAGTGCATAAAAGTAAGGAACAATGGGATAAGTTTTTACTAAGAAGGTAGCTTCATGAGACGTGATCCAATCATTAGACCGCGCTTCTTCCACAAGAGTCTTGATTTCATATTCTAATCTCTTGGTGGGGTCCTCACTCAGTGGTTTATAAAACCGTGTGTCTTCAAGTTGCCTCAGACATTCCGTCCGATAAGAGGAGGTATCCATTACCACAATGGATCCCCCCTTATCAGCGGATTTGATTGTTATAGTGTCATCAGCAATCAAGGATGCCATGGCTAGTCGTTCGTTCTTAGTCAAGTTCTGATATTGTCTATTGTCCTTAGCACAAATAGTCGTAACTTGTGAACTCACAGCTTTTTCAAACGTCAAAACTTGGGGAGGGACCTGACTGGTAAGAGGATTAAATGTAGATTTATTTCTTATGCCAGTATTGGTATCCAAATCTTCCGTGGCATCTAGAGCTTTATCTCTGAAGAAAAAGTTCAAACGGATTTTCCGGAAAAATTGGGCAAGTTCTCGTTTGATCTCAAAGATATCTCCCCGATACGAGGGTACAAACCCAAGTCCCTTATTGAGAAGGGCTAATTCATCTGTGATCAAGCTCTTGTTACTCAAATTGATAACTAGATCCTCTTGGAGCTCGATCCTGCCTGAGCCTCTGTCATGCTCTGGGTTGAGCGAGCCGGCGGATTGTCTGCCCAATGTACCTGGGCCTGTTGTTGTTGTCGCCTCCTGCCCCTGGATCTTGTTCGGCCAAATCCTAAAAAAGGCTGATTAGGGTACATCTGAGTTTGTGGCTGATAAGGAAACACTTGCCCATGTGGTAGAAAAGGTGGATAATGAAACGGGCCAGGTGCCCACCATTGTGATGGTGGCATGTTTTGAGTGTTGCCTCGAAACCCTTTCCAGTTGCCTCTGCCTCTACGGGCATTACCTCTGTTGGGTGGATAGCCTTCGTTGGAATGGTCCGAGTCACTAGACCAATCTTCGCTATCTGACGTGGAGTAATTCGACCCATATCTACGACCCTGACGATTGTATTGGGGAGGCACATATTCAGTGCTAGTATATGGGTATACTTTCTCCATTGAAAAGCGCGCTAGATCTTTTTTAAATTTATTGATCTTAGACATCAAAACAGAGTCTTTAAACTCCTTATTGCTCTTGTTGGACTCTTCATTATGTTTATTAAATAGTACCCCTGACAGAGTGATTTTAATTTGAGACTCTAAGGCCTGTATCTCAATTAAAATGGTGTCCGCGATACGCTTGGCTGTATTAATAATTAGAATCAGCCAATCGCGGGTACACCGCCAGGCCACTGTTGGACTTGGCCCTTTTTGCAGGGTCATCCACCAATGACCAATCTTTCAGAAACAACTTATCATCCAGAAACAGACGGGGAGCATTAGTGACAATTAGCCCTGTTGGTGCACAATTACCCCTAAGATATTTATATTCGTAAACAGGAATTGTTCATTTCATAGGAAATGCGCATGCGCAGGAGAGTAGTGTCTCTACATGACACATGCGCGGTAGCGCTTGGTATATTGGCCTGTTACGTTGGTAATGCCAAAAGAATCGATGCGCTGTTGATTGCATTGGTTTGGATGGGTTTCACTATGCGGCGATCCGCTCTGTGATGGTTTATTATCATATTGGACTCTCCCTCACAGTGCGCATGCACGTGAGATTAGTGATTTTTATGTGACACATGCGCATACTTTTCCGGTTGCGCTCTCACCTGTAGCTAATTGACTATGATTCCAGGGTATAAAAGCGGGCCAGGTCAGACTCCACTTTACCTCCGGCTGCAGGCTCTGCAAGGACCGGTGTACCGACGGATAGGTGAGTGGTTCTGCTTGGCGGCCCCTCCTCGTTTGGAGTGGTAATTGTGATATTATTCCCAGATTTAGTTTTTGCCCAGTGGAGCCTTGTACACCAGCATGTTGGCTCTTTGGACAATCCTATTCTTACTTTGCACTCTAAGTATCTAGGCTTAAATGATACTCTATAGTTTCTCTACCTGAGAGGTTTAGATTTCTGTTTACGCTGAGTGCTCATGGTTTTTAAGCTGTAGCCTTGTTAGGCTTTGGACATGATAGCCTTTTTTCATGTATAAATGGCATGTGCTTCCTGTGCCTTCCTTCTTGATATTTGCTCCTTATAACATGCCTATCAGGGTTATTGGTACTATTGTCAAAACCTATGGTTTTTTGCTAGGACAACGATTTGTTAATGACATGATACACCGTTTTTTCAGGGCGGTGCTCCTTTCCTGAGCTGTTGCCAGGTAGAGGTGTGGTTGTTTACCCAGCAGTGGCGGGTAAGGTTTTCTTTTTCTTTATTATTTTTACAGAATCATTTGTATTTTATATTTGATGCTTGTGATCATTGGTATGAATCAATTTTGTCTTGATTCTTCTTTTTTGATTACAGGTAATCCTTCCCTTTGGAATATACAGATTAAGAAGATTCTCTATTTTTATATCCTTTTTGTTGTAGCACCTACACTGATTTAGCAGCAGCTATATAGGTCCTGATGAAAGCCCTGCCTACAATTAGGTATATGGCTGAAACATGTTGACCATCACTATCTACTTTACCTTTGCGGTTTAAATTTACACCGCTGGTACCACGGTTTTTAATTCTGGCAAAGGCGTATCTAAATAAAGTATCTCCTTTTGCGCTCTTTAGTTAGTTTTAACTTCACCACTCTCACGTTTATATATTTTTTTGCGCTGCGCCCTCATTCATACAGCTGTCTTCTCATTTGTGGATCTATAATATTCTATTAGTTATTCAAAACATCCCTGAGCTCCTCCCTCTCAGAGAGGGGGTTGTAGCCCTCAGAGGAACTATGTTTTTCCTCTGGGAGGAGAATCCCAAATGATGAAGCATGTCACCTATGGTGAGTGAGGGATTTCAGTCCTGAAAAGGAAGTGCCCAAAGATAGATCTGTGGCACCTAGTCATGTGGTTCTGTACTCTTTATTTTCACATATTCTTAAACTATGAAGTAGTGGTTCACCACACTTTTTGATTGTTTTTGTCATAGACCCAAGGATTCTGTACAGTTTTGTGATATTGAATTGGGGATTAAATCCTGTGAGGTCTTAAAATTTCCCTAGGACCCTCTGGCATTGAACCTTCCTTTTGTTTGTTAGTCTTTGTCAGCAGACCCCATACCTCAAGGCCTAGATAAAAGGTTTACATCTCAGGACAAGCACAGCTCTTCTCTCCGGAAAGGAATCTCTCCAAGTGCCTGCACCACATGTTTAGCTTGCAATATTAAAGCATATGATTTTCAGTAGTGCAGCTGCGTGTCATGTTATGTCTAGGTGCGAGGGACTGACCAGAACAGAATAACAAGGGGCATTGTTGATTGACCTTGTACATCGTGTGCAGACTAAACCTCAGAGCACAGCAGAGAACGCGAAAAGCAGACAGTTCTCATGTGAAAGAGCACAAACAGAGTCTTGCAAAATCTATGCATGCAGTGTCGTGTGCAAAAGCAGCCTCATGGCAGCGAAGCTCATGCTAACTTAGCAGATGTCAACAATGGACCCACAATCCATACTACACCCTTTTATGCATCTCTCTTGCCTCTTTCTGCTGTTCTCTTGTCATTTTCTGCACCACTCTTGCCTCTTTCTGCACCTCACTTGCTCTTTCTGCACTTCTCTTGCTTCTTTCTACACCTCTGTTGCTTCTTTCAGCAATTCTCTTGCCTCTTTCTGCACTTCTCTTGCTTGTTTCTGCACCTCTCTTGCATCTTTCTGTACCTCTGTTGCCTCTTTCTGCACCTCACTTGCTTCTTTCTGCACCCCTCTAGCCTATATTTGCACCCCTTTTTTCTCTTTCTGCATCTTTCTTACGTCTTTCTGCACCCCTGTTCCCTCTTTCTGCACCTTTCCTGCCTGTTTCTGCACCTCTCTTGCCTTTCTCTGTACCTCTGTTGCTTCTTTCCTCACTTCTCTTGCTCTTTCTGCACCCATCGCACCTCTTTCAGCACCTGTTGCTTCTTTCTGCACTTCTCTTCCTTCTTTCTGCACCCCTCCTGCCTCTTTCTGTACTTGACTTGCCTCTTTGTGCACCTCTCCTACCTTTTTCTGCACCCCTCTTGCCTCTTTTTGTACCTCTGTTGGTTCTTTCTGCACTGCTCTTGCTTCTTTCTGCACCATACTTGCCTCTTTCTGCACTTCTCTTGCTTCTTTCTATACCTCTGTTGCTTCTTGCAGCAATTCTCTTGCCTCTTTCTCCACTTCTCTTCCTTCTTTCTGTACCCCTCCTGCCTCTTTCTGTACCTTTCTTGCCTCTTTGTGCACCTCTCCTACCTCTTTGTGCACCCCTCTTGCCTCTTTTTGCACCTCTGTTGGTTGTTTCTGCACTGCTCTTGGTTCTTTCTGCACCTCACTTGCCTCTTTCTGCAGTTCTCTTGCTTCTTTCTACACCTCTGTTGCTTCTTTCAGCAATTCTCTTGCCTCTTTCTGCACTTCTCTTGCTTGTTTCTGCACTTCTCTTGCGTCTTTCTGCACCTCTGTTGCCTCTTTCTGCACCTCACTTGCTTCTTTCTGCACCCCTCTTGCCTCTTTCTGCACCCCTCTTTCTGCACCTCTCTTGCCTCTTTCTGCACATCTCTTGCCTCTTTCTGCACCAGTCTTGTCTCTTTCTACACCTCTCTTGCCTCTTTATGTACCTCTCTTGCCTCTTTCTGCACCTCTGTTGCCTCTTTCTGCACCTCACTTGCTTCTTTCTGCACCCCTCTTGCCTCTCTCTGCACCCCTCTTCCCTCTTTATGCACCTCTCTTGCCTCTTTTTGTACCCTTATTCCTCTTTCTGTACCTTTCCTGTCTGTTTCTGCACCTCTCTTGCTTCTTTCTGTACCTTTGTTGCTTCTTTCTGCACTTCTCTTGCCTCTTTCTGCACCCTTTGTGCCTTTTTCAGCACCTCAGTTGCTTCTTTCTGCACTTCTCTTCCTTCTTTCTGCACCCCTCCTGCCTCTTTCTGTACCTCTCTTGCCAATTTATGCATCTCTCCTACCTCTCTCTGCACCTCTCTTGCCTCTTTGTGCACCTCTTTTGCTTCTTTCTGCACTTTTCTTGCCTCTTTCTGTACCCCTCTGCCTCTTTCTGCACCTCTGTTGGTTCTTTCTGCACTGCTCTTGCTTCTTTCTGCACCTCTGACTTAGAGGCAGTTTTAATCCCCCTGCCCTATTATGTACTAGGGCCTTACAGGGGAGGTCATGCCAATCACAGGGGTACCCCAACCCATAGTGTACCCTAGTGTATGTAGGTGTTTTCACTGTATTCTAACTGTCTTTCAGCATAGCACTGGCTCAGGGCCTGGTTAGTCAGAGTGAGTTACCACCAGTACCAGTCAGCAAAAAGTTGGGGGCACAGGATGACTTTGCAACAAGGCCTCTTTCTGCACCTCTGTTGGTTCTTTCTGCATATCTCGTGCTTCTTTCTGCACCTTTCTTCGTCTTTCTGGACTTCTATTGCCTCTTTCTGCATTTCTCTTGCTTCTTTCTGCGCCTTTCTTTCTCTTTCTGCACATGTCCTACCTCTGTAGGCATAGTTAGAAATTTTCATTTAAAAAACCTTTGAAATTCACTGAAAAAACCATAGGTTTCACAGACGTTATAGTTAGAAATTAGCATTTAAAAAACCTTTGAAATTCACTGAAAAAACCATAGGTTTCAGGGTCGTTATAGTTAGAAATTAGCATTTAAAAAACCTTTAAAATTCACTGAAAAAAACCATTGCTTTCAGGGACGTTATAGTTAGAAATTAGCATTTAAAAAACCTTTGAAATTCACTGAAAAAACCATAGGTTTCAATGACGTTATAGTTAGAAATTAACATTTAAAAAACCTTAGAAATTCACTGAAAAAAACACAGGTTTCAGGGACGTTATAGTTAGTTGGACATTTCACTCGTACAAAACCAGAGAAATTTGGCCGTTATAGTTAGTTGAGGTAACTATAACTCGCGCCCCCTCAATGCACTGCTGATGACGTCACATATTACATCACTCATTACATGGTCAGTGACATCACTGATGACATCACTGATGACATCTCAAATGACATCACTGATGACATCATCTACGTGATAATCTGATGCACCTCCTCACACCCTAATATAACCTTTGATACACCCACTCTAAAATGCAGACTGCCATTTTCGAAACCAAAGACACACCAATACCAGTTACTACATACCAACTCACTGATTCCTAGGTCTACACACACATCTACTCATTCACCCATACAGTCACTCATACATGCAGTCACTCATCAATACAGCACTATCATATGCACTCATACACCTATACAGACACTCACACACCAACACTCACCATAGAGTTACTCACACACATAGTCAGTCATGCAAAGAATCAATCACACTCCCATTTACTCACCTACACAATTATACACACACCACCTCACTTATTCATACAGATACTAACACATACTTACTCTGTTATACAGTCACTGACACAAGCACACACTCATCCATACAGCCAGTCTCACAATCACTCACTCTCACATATAGTCATTTATATAGTCCAACACTCACATATACTGCCTTTCACATATGTAGTTACTCACACATGTACCACTGAGACATCTAAACACTCACCAACACACCCATACACACACTCACCTACCCACACAGCCCTTCACAGACACACTCTTGAACCCATACACCCAGGGAATCACCCACTCACACATCTATGCACAAAGTCACACATACACAGACACTCAGGCACCCATACAGATACTCAGACAACCAATCAATAACCCATATAGACACTCATGTAGCTACTCACCAACCCATGCAGCCGCTTACACACCAACTGACAGACTGATACAGACATTCACATAGTTTAGTCACTAACTCATGCATTCAGTAAGACACGTTTAATCACTCACTTATACAGTCAGTCACGCACCTATTAAATCATCCATACAGACACTCATACACCCACTCATTCTTCAATACACATTGGCATATATATATATAAAACATATTTAAACTTTACAGAAACACATAGTCACTGGATGATGTCATCAGTGATGTCATCAGTGATGTCATTTGAGATGTCATCAGTGATGTCATCAGTGATGTCACTGACCATGTCATGAGTGATGTAATATGTGATGTCATTAGCAGTGCATTGCGGGGGCGTGAGTTATAGTTACCTCAACTAACTATAACGCCCGAATTTCTCTGGTTTTGTACGAGTGAAATGTCCAACTAACTATAACGTCCCTGAAACCTATGGTTTTTCATTGAATATATATATATATATACAAAAAACCAAACAAACAAAAAAAAAAATATATATATATATATATATCTCCAAACATGAAAGTTGCCCCAATGATAGTGCCCACATAGGTGTCGATTTCTGTAAAATTTAATGCAGCCTGCAGCAGAAACAGGTAGAATGCCAACAGCAAAGTTCAGACGCCAAAGCGTTTCGGGCTCCTGCCCTTCATCATAGGCTCAATTCTGCAGAAACGCACACTTTGTCGTACGCCACTTTATCAATGAAGTACCCTACCCAGTGGGCGTGGCCGCTCTCCCGGCCTCATGGTACTTGTAGTGCTTACATAAAGTATTACTCATGTGAGTGTTTGTACGTGCTGCCAATAAAGTTATTTAAAACCCCAGTGGGCTGCTGAGATCATCTATTCTCTGCTCTGCCGCCGTATGTAGACTCCATTACAGCACCTGTCCCCTTGCGCAAGTGTTCACCTTGTGGCATCACCGGGATCCGTCTTTGACAGCGGGGCTCCCATCGCGGCTAGACTCACCGCTAAATATCCAAACATGAAAGTTGCCCCAATGATGGTGCCCGCACAGGTGTTGATTTCTGTAAAATTTAATGCAGCCTGCAGCAGAAACAGGTAGAATGCCAACAGCAAAGCAGCCAACTGGGGTTTTAAATAACTTTATTGGCAGCACATACGCACACTCACATGAGTAATACTGTATGTAAGCACTACAAGTACCATGAGGCCGGGAGAGCGGCCACGCCCACTGGGGTGGGTACTTCGTTGATAAAGTGGCGTACGACAACATGTGCGTTGCTGCAGAATTGAGCCTATGATGAAGGGCAGGAGCCCAAAACGCGTTGGCGTATGAACTTTGCTGTTGGCATTCTACCTGTTTCTGCTGCAGGCTGCATTAAATTTTACAGAAATCGACACCTGTGTGGGCACCATCATTGGGGCAACTTTCATGTTTGAATATATATATATATATATATATATATATATATATATATTCCCATAATTCGTCCCAAAAAAATGAAGACGCACTCGCCTGCTGATGAAATTCGAAGAATTCCTTTTATTTAAAAGCAACCGGCAACTTGCATTCAGGTGATATCTCTGCCTAACGCGTTTCGAAGTAACATACTTCTTGCTCACAGGCTCATCGGAAATGGCGCAGTCACGCTGATAATAAAAGGAATTCTTCGAATTTCATCAGCAGGTGAGTGCGTCTTCATTTTTTTGGACGAATTATGGGAACATGTTTACTGGCTGTCCTGCCAGAGAAGACTGCACCACCACCCAAGTGAAGGAGGGGCCGCAGGGCTGGAACTTTTCTTGTCTAAAAAGCGGAACTGCTGTAAAGCAAAAACGAACTGTGCAAGCTGCACTTGGGGGTCCACTGGAGGACTGTAAATTAAGTAAATATTACTCGGAGATGGCTCAGAACCCACTGGAGGGGATGATTGACCTGACGCACACCACAAATCCCAACATGCTTCAAAAGCGATACTCACCAAAGAGGCCCACTAGAGGGCAATTTCATTAACTAACCAATTAGCATGTAGATTTAAAGTGGCTTTCAGCGTGACTGCGCCATTTTCGATGAGCCTGTGAGCAAGAAGTATGTTACTTCGAAACGCGTTAGGCAGAGATATCACCTGAATGCAAGTTGCCGGTTGCTTTTAAATAAAAGGAATTCTTCGAATTTCATCAGCAGGCGAGTGTGTCTTCATTTTTGGGACGAATTATAGGAACATGTTAACTGGCTGTCCTGCCAGAGAAGACTGCACCACCACCCAAGTGAAGGAGGGGCCGCAGGGCTGGAACTTTTCTTGTCTAAAAGCGGAACTGCTGTAAAGCAAAAACTAACTGTGCAAGCTGCACTTGGGGGTCCACTGGAGGACTGTAAATTAAGTAAATATTACTCGGAGATGGCTCAGAACCCACTGGAGGGGATGATTGACCTGAGGCACACTACAAATCCCAACATGCTTCAAAAGCGATACTCACCAAAGAGGCCCACTAGAGTGCAATTTCATTAACTAACCAATTAGCATGTAGATTTAAAGTGGCTTTCAGCGTGACTGCGTCATTTCCGATGAGCCTGTGAGCAAGAAGTATGTTACTTCGAAACTCGTTAGGCAGAGATATCACCTGAATGCAAGTTGCCGGTTGCTTTTAAATAAAAGGAATTCTTCGAATTTCATCAGCAGGCGAGTGCGTCTTCATTTTTTGGGACGAATTATGGGAATATATATATATATATATATATATAATATATTAGTGGTTAAACAATATTTTTTAAATAAAAATATGCAAAATATATAGCTTAATTTTAATTAAAATAAAATATTTTGATTATTTTAATTTTTTTAAATGTTTGCAAAAACTAGTTTAAATTGTAGAAATATTTATGTTTTTATTTATATTTTTATTTTAAAATGTATTTCATATTTATAATTGTTTAATTTATTTACATGGTTTTATATTTTACCATTTTTAAATTTGGAATAATAGTTTATTATTTTATGATTTAAAGTTTAGGAATGCAAGAATTTTTTTAAAGAAAATATTTTATTTATTTATAGTAATAAATATATGTTTTTTATGTTAATATTTAAATTTGTATACATAGGTTTGTAGTTTAGGGTATTATTTTAAATAATTTCTTTTATTTAAAACAATATGTATGAGTATGTAGTATTAATTGGGCATTTAAGTTGTTCAATATGTATTGCCTTGTTTAAAATAATTTATATTAAAGTGCATATAATACACTTCACCAGCGAAGCATATTATGACTGCACAGTCGTACTGGCGGTCTCCCAGCGGCGGTTACCCAACGGCAGTAGACCGCCGCGGTACGCGCGCAAATAAAAGACAACATTTACCATTGGATACATTTAAAAGCTACACAGCTGATGTGTTTTGGCCAAGTGGACACGCCTGCAAATCACACTATAAAACCCACCCCATCTGTGACCAGGATCCTTTGCTTTTTCAATTGCAGCCCACAAGACAGGCTCCACAGTTTTTTGTATTTGCAGATAAGGCACCCCTTCTTTCATCTTCCCATTTAGCACTCTTCATCATCTGTAATTTTTGTTTTGCACCTCTTTACCTGTATCACTTGTTTGTTTTCCCTTTCATAAAGTCACTCACATTTTCATTTTTTGTCATCATGCCTGGCCAAAACAATGCACGGTTCTCTGAGGCAGAGTTGACAGTTATGGTGAATGAAATCATTAGAGTAAAGCCACAGCATTTTGGTTCCCAAGTCTCAGTAGGAAAACTAAAATGTGGGACTGGATGGCCAACAAATTAAATGCTGTTGGCACCACCCTGCGCACACAGAACGACATTAGGAGGAGGTGGACTAGCCTCAGGTTTAGGGTGCGCTCCTGGTACAACAACCACCACCTGGAGGCTCAGAGGACTGGTGGTGGCCCTCCCAGCACCCCATTACAAGTCTTTGCCTGGGAGTAGAAGGTCTGGGCCATCCTCCATTCTGAGGACTTGACAGGAATAGCTGGGGGAGTGGACTCTGGTAAGTTATACTTCAAAACGTGTCACAATATCACAATGTCCTGTTTGCTCTCAACTTTTGCTATTGGGTTCTCTATCTACTTTCCGGACATGCTGTACTCAAAGTATCTGAGATGTTGTTTTGTCTGTGTCAATGTGTAGTGGTGCTTATAAGACCACATGTATTCAACTCCATGACATGCCACATGTTGTAATGATGTCTAAAAGTGGATCACCTTAAAAATATCATTCCAGGACTCATGATATGTGTTAAAATATAGTTGGTTGGTCCATCCCAAATGCATGTAGCCAACAGATATGGTACACTGACTGTTTGTCAAGTGTTGGTAAAGTGAGATTGAAGTGATTACAACTACTATGAGGCCCTGCGACTATAACTCACTCCAAGATGCTAGACTCTTTTTGGCCCTTTCTTACTTGTCTGCCATGTCACCACTGAGGTTCACTAGTCATGCAGTTTATCATTGGTCAAAGATTGGTAAAGGGCGATTGAAGTGACTCAAACTAGCATGAGGCCCTGTAACTGGAACTGACACCAAGATGCTAGACTCCTTTTGGCCCCTTCTCACTTGTCTGTCATGTCACAACTGAGGTTTACTAGTCATGCAGTTTACCATTGGTCAAATGTTTGTAAAGTGAGATTGAAGTGAATACAACTACCATGAGGCCCTGTGACTGGAACTCACACCAAGATGCTGGACTCCTTTTGGCCACATTCTCACTTGGCTGCCATGTCACAAGTGAGGTTCACTAGTCATGCAGTTTACCATTGGTCAAATGTTGGTAAAGTGAGATTGAAGTGACTGCAACTACCATGAGGCCCTGTGAATGGTATTCCCACCAAGATGCTAGACTCCTTCTGCCCCCTTCTCACTTGTCTGCCATGTCACCACTGGTCTACACTCATCATGAACTGTGCAATGTATTGACAATGCTCTACTCAGATATATGTCTGAACACTTTGCTTTATGGTGTCGTGGTCTCATCAACTGAAACTATTGATGGCATGAGTGGTACCCTAACAACTGTCTACCCCTAATATATGTACACCCTGAAGGAAACTCAGCTGATTAGCAATGGCAGGTGACCCCTTGACTCTGCACCCCTCACATGATTAACAATGCTGAATATACAACCAAGCTGTGTGTTGGCCTGTATTATACACAACTAGGACTTTGAATGGACAAATACACATGATATGACTACAACTGTGTTTGCTAAATTGTTTTTAGGGATGTCATGTCTTTCCCTAAAGCCAAAATGCCACATATCTGCACATCTAATTAGCTGATTAATTCTACTACATGTATTGAATGTCTCCAAATTTCTAGTAACCAACTTCAACTCCACGCAAATAGAGGACAATACTAATCTCTACCTATTTTGTTTCATTCTAGGTCCCTATAAACTTTGCCACAAATAACTTTGATGTAGATACCTCACGTCCACCAATAACACTGTACTCTATTTCTCAACAGGTCGATCGGCCACACAACCTGCACAGAGGTTGGACACTGAACAGAGTTCTGCTCCACTCCAGGAGGAGGCCGTCAGTGATGACAACACTCTTGGAGATGTGGCCATGGATAACGGTCCCGGCCCATCTAGTCAGGGTGGGCAGATGGCAACAGTGAGGTTCACTGTGCCTACAACAGCACCTCCCACCACAGCTGCAACAACACAACCAACCGCTGCACCCTCAACCTGTGTACCTAGCATAGTCAGCAAAATCCTGTGCCCCCCAGCCCTGGATTCTGCAGCAGCTGTCACTACCGTAGTCACAGAAGAACCAGGACCCAGTGGGAGGGTGCAGTCTGTGCCACGAGCACAGGCCTGTGGGGGTAGGCATAGTGGGAGGGTAACTGTGAGCCTGCAGAGTGAGCCCAACTGAGCCACTGTCACCTAAGTCCTGGGAGTCTACCATGACTCCCAAAGTGGGATGGGGCAGGTATTGACTGAAATCTGGGAAATGAAGGAGCTACAGAGGAACACACCGAGGTAGCCGGCATACATACCGAGGCGTGCCGGCATCAACACCTACATGGCCTCCCTGGTTGGGGTGCTGCAGGACATCAACACCACCTTCTGCAAGGCTTTTTCAACTGCATCTACCCCTTCCTGTGGTCAAAGTCCAGCCAGGCCATCAACATCTGCCACAGCCACAGGCAGGGAGGCCCTGTGAGAGGATGACATGCCTGCACGCGCCCCTGTCTCAGCATCCCCCTTCTGTTTGAATGAGGGGACAACAATGCAAGACTCCAGGAGGTGAGGCTGTCATGTCACCCACCACCACCAGTAAGAAACCTTGCCCCTAATGTCCTCCTGTGTGTGCTACACATTTACTTTGTGGACTATTCCTGCCCACTTTTCCATATATGATGGTAGGACTATGTTGGACTTTAGACTCCAGTCAATTTCGGCTCTACTACAATGGTTTCCTCTACCATGACTGAAGACTTCACTTTTTGTTTTCACTGTGTAATATTTTAGTTTATTTCTTATCTTATTCTTGGTCACTTCATTAAAATCACAAGTCACCAAATAATTGTCTCCTGTAGCAATTCTCACATATAACAATGTAAATGTATTAGCATGTGAACTTTGCAATGTCAAAGCTAGGTACTTCTGGAAGCAGTTATGTTGTATGTAAATAATGTTCAACTCCGGATCACTACCATTTCACAAAAACACATACATACAAGTGTCTGGGCTGATACCATCTTTATTCCATTGTTCAAATCGTAGGCTGACATGATGCCAGAAGCCTAATGAATAAGACATAATTTGGTTATTCTGTGTCAGTGATCACATAATCATTTGCAGACTTTCACAACATAGATGGAGGGGATACATCTGACAATATCCTACACAATAGGCAACAATAAATTAGATCTACATCATCAGCTGGAGTCATATTGTCTACCTCACAAAAGGAATGCTATATCAAATAAACAAATAAACAGACATGTCAGTACAATGGTTTCTGACCATAGGGTTATTTCAATCCAGTGTTTGCATTTGCTGGACTGTCAAACAAATGTCAGTGATGTACCATAAGCACTTTGGCCTACAATGAGGAGACACATCAACAGATACATACAGTTCATACTAGGCCTGGGCGGTAAATTCCGTTCCGCTCGCGGAATTTGGGTAATTTGGGTAATTTCGCGTTCCACGGAGAACGCGGAATTGCCAAAAATTCCGCGATCCGCGGAATTTTTTGCTTGTTCGCGCTTTCAAAATGCGTGTTCGCAAGATATTTCTCCCCGAGCACGCAAACAGCGTTCGCGAACTTGAAAAAAGCACCGCGAACGGGCAGAACAAGCAATTCCGCGTGTTCGCGGAACTTTTGTGTACTCGCTGAGATTTTTTACCGTTTCGCAGAGCTTTGCGTAGCGCGACTACGCAAATTCCGCCCACCCCTAGTTCATACACAATGCGGAATTAGCCAATGTGAAGGCAGAATAGCATGAATTGGGCCCAACACAATATTGTGTTGGAGCACATGATAGCACACATATTGCATTTGGACCAATACACCACAAGGAACAAGTCCAATGGAAGCCAAGCAACTTCCATCCTTTTGCGGTGTAAGCGGTCTAGGTACCGGCTTTGTACACCCAAACTCTGTGACAGACATTCCCAGGATCAATCCATGTCCACTTCGTATCCCTGAACAGCATCATATACCTGCTAATGTCACAACTCTGAAATGTCCAAATGAAGATGCCATCGGTAAGGAATTTAAAACAGGCCAACACAGAGAGGGATTAGCTAAGCAAGCATACGAATGGCGCAAATCACATTGTCAACTCCTAGAGAACAGAGTCCCAGACAACATTTACTGTTTAACAAAGCTACACTTACAAAACAAACACCTTTCCCCAGATATTGCCTGACACATATATTCCTAGTATGTTGCATTAACATTCTCCTCACAACATCACTACAAGAGTTGCAATATTACTCAAAGTCATCACATCTCACACCATACTTGCACTCAGGAGAAGTAGTTTCGGATCTCACCTTGACGCAAGTCCATTCCTTCCTCTTCACCACTATCATCATTATCATTTGGCATTTCAGATTCCTCACTCGGTGGCTCTTCATGGCCTGCATTCTCTGCGATATAAGGGATGTTCCGTCGCTGGGCAATGTTGTGAAGCATGCAGCAGGCCACGGTGATCTTACACACCTTCCCAGGTGAGTAGAGGAGGCTCCCCCACTCTTGTCCAGACATCTGAATCTGGTTTTCAGGAGCCCAAAAGCCCGCTCCACTGGCTGTCATGTTCTCCCATGGGCCATATTGAAGCGGACTTCCCCTACCGTAGTAGGATTCCTCAGCGGTGCCAACAACCATGGTCGTGTGAGATATGCTGAGTCTCCTAGATGGAAGACAGACAGAAGTGCAACTAGGAGATACACACTTTCAGATTTTAATACCTGACATTACCCACACAAAGATAGGACAGATCACACTTACCTACAAGCCACGCCTTCTCCAGTTGTAGCTGTGACATCAGCTGGGGTATGGTGCTGTTCCACAGTATGAAGGAATCATGTGCAGATCCTGGGAACTGGGCACAGATGTTTTATATGTACAAATCCAGTAAGCAGACAACTTGCATGTTGTTAGAATGGAAGTGCTTCCTGTTTCAGTACACTTGTTCCCTGGCTTGCAGTGGTACTAAGGCAACATGGGTGCCATCAATGGATCCAGTCACATGTGGGATGTGACCAAAAGCATAGAAATTTACCTTCTCAGTGGGTAAATCCTGACATCTAGGGAACTCAATGCAGCTGTCCACGTGTCTCAAAAGTGCTGCTAGCACCTCTTGGAGTATCCGACTGAACATAGGTTGTAACATTCCACCTGAAATTGGGACAGTGAATTGAAAAGAGCCTATGGCCAAAATATGCAAAACTGACATGATTTTCACAAGTGGTGGGATTGATGCAGGATAAGTGATGTGAGGTAGGAGGTCAGACTCCAACTGATGACATAAGTCCAGTATTGTTTGACGATTCAAAAGACATTTCTGTATGGCATGTCACTCTTCCATGGTCTGAAGGTCTGGAAATTGGCCGTACACTGGAGCCTGGCATCTCCTCCCTCTCCCAGGGTAGAGAAGTAACACAACAATGTATATTGGTCACAGTGTGCACACATATATGAAGAATAAGTCAAAAGTCATGTGACTAAACCTAAATGCTTCATGAAGCATTACACATTTTGCATTATCATTGTCAAATGTTCAACATCCACCAGTCATCCCCAATGTGTACTTCACATGTCTGTTACACAACTGTGCGCATCATCAAATCTTAAATTGTATATTTGCACTATAGTGAGGGTATCAATAGATTTCATGTGAAATACCGCCAACCGTGGTGAACAGTGCACAACGCACATTTTGCCTATGTACACAGTAATGCACTGCACAGATGATGCTATGTTCTGGATATTACATTGGGACGGAGTTTTTCAAAAGTAAACATGTTTGCCCTCATTTGTAGTGGTGGTGACACACTTAACTGTCACCAATGCATTCTAGTCCCAAATGCTAGGATAGCGGATGCCTGACCTCGCCATTAGGACATTTCGAACGTCCACCACCAGCGTAAGTCGACCACGCGGTGGGCGGTTGCGTGCACGGCGGTCACAGCCATAGGTTAACGTTGGTAATAGTGACGGTCATTATGTTGATTGCATACATTCTGTGGTCCCTACATAGAACACACATGTAATGGATTATGGGGCCCTGTACTTAGCGGAAAGAAGGCCATCACTCTAATGAGTCAAAAGGATGATTTCTTCTTGTGTCATATATTTATGCAGGGCTCAAGTTCATAGTAGCGACAAATAGTTCTCAAACCACATCATGATATATGTGCATTCTAATGTATAGGCTGTACGCCATGAGCCAAACCTGGATACTATTATAAGCATTTAAGGTTGATGTTAGCCATGTGTACAATCCCACAGATAACTCAGCCCACATCAGACTTTATAAAACAGTTGTCCAGGACGTAGCTATGCTTCACAGACCTCTTCAGAGTGCCACACAACCATATGCTCACATATGAGATGGGCAGAAGATCCACGTTTATGAATATAAAGTTTGGAAATGTGAAGTATATGAGCTTACAGAGAGCAAGGCCTGACAATGTTTTGTTGGCAGTCTGGGCCATAGCTCTGCCTGGGCCAGAGTTATTGTGGCAGGAGAAGTGAGGCACAGAGTAATGTACCTGTAGACCAACTAATGCATGGATGTTCCCAGAAAGAGTTATCTATCCCAATACTAGGCCAGATATGTGTAGCATGGATAATATAAGGAATGGTGACTGAGGTGACCCCCTGACCTGATACTTCTTTACATTGACCCACAGTGTCAATGTGTGTCTGTCACTAATGACAGCCCCCCTCACTCACACAGGTCTGTTGACACTTGTTCTATAGTGTAGCTTCCACTGTACAGGCCTGCTGCACATCAGAGACATGGACAGTGTAGATTATGGATTACTTCTGAATAGATTTTTATATGTGATCTGTTTGGTTACAATATTCCAATGAAAACTCACTCAACAGAGAAGAACTGAAACCATTACAACTCCTTGTTCTAGACCGACAGGAGCAACGGTATAAAAAGTCCTTTACTTCCAACATTACAGAATAAAACACAGAGGATGAGGTAAACGAAGAAGAAAAAGAAAAGGAAAGACAACACTTGTCTTAATACTGCCCTCACACACTTTGCAGTGTCATGCTTCATCATAGGGCCGCATCTGACGTCCAGGTTCAGACCAACACCATGGACGGAGCGCAATTATTTTAGATATCTATGTGAAGAAAAGTGGTGAGGGTACAGAGAAAGTGGCGGAAAAAACACACCAACATAAACCCACAACAAAGGGATATAAAGGAAAAAATATATTCCCTTCAGAAGGGACCAAAGAGTGCAGACACACACAATTTAAACAACCTAAGGGAAACTGCCATCACTCTTTATTCAAGTGACCCCTTGGTAGGATTAAAAATCAATGAATGGGATAATCAGGGAGATAAAGACCCTATACCCCTGCTGCGTTTACCAACATGTTTCAGCCATTATTTCACGCCCAACAGGGTCGCTCTGGCATTCGTCAGGGTGTAGGTCCCACGTTACCTGGTCTTCACCCCTAATTGGAGTTATTACCTTATTTCAACAGGCCAGACAGTCCTGCAAGATAGTATACTCTGGGAAATTTCCGAGAGGAAACAATTTCCTGTAAAGAAAGGTAGAACATGTAATTATTGTTCTACTACCTTATTCCTAGTTCTTCACATAATGCCAAAGTACCTCATCCTCTACAACACCACACCAAATGGCATATTGTTTCTCCCCCAAAATTTTTTGGGATCAACCTCTAACTTAAAATTCTATCATCCTCACCAGGTTCTCACACTAAGGCAACACCACACAGTACGTGAGCACACATTAGGACTCCCTTATGTGCTTTATACATTAATATGTACCCATTTCCAGAATCCCAAGCACGTGGCCACTCTTTTCCCCTGATGGTTATTAGACACTTTCACTCAAATGTGTCCGCAAACTTACACGGGTTTATTAGAAATTATCCAAACCCGGGACCTTTGTGGGACCGTGGTCTTGTAGTCACACTCTGAAATTCATAAAATTGGGAGGAAACAAAACAAAACTGCATTACCATTAGATTATGTTTGTAAAACTATCAAGGGTACTCCTCAACTCCACCCTTCTCACTATATCTAAGACGTACTTCTTGAACATGCCAGAGTCCCGATTACATCTCTGCCCATAGGACCCATTGTCTAAGAAAGCTCTGTGTAGTGATAAAAACACCAGGGGTCACCTCGCGGTCGACCAACTTTCCCCGAACATATTCAGGGCAAAACTGTCCTCTTCAATGCCAAAGTATCGAGTAATATCAAAATACACTCTCCCACTTTACATTCGCCTCCACAGTTAAATCACGCCATCAAATTCGAAACTCAATGAAAAAACAATATTGATAACGTGCATAGCCCCATCTGTGGTGCACTTACTACTCCAAAGCACCACACAACTTCAGTTCCTCACACAGGTCTGCCGTCGATATCCTAGAGGCACCATTGCCTCGTTTATAAAGGGGATGTTGATTGGCGCTCAAACGCAAGCCACTCCCCTTCCTAGGGCGCGTCACGGGCTCGTCAATCTGATCCAACGATACCGAGAAAGGACAATATCTTCCTCTAGCAATTGAAAGTTGCTGCCATCTTGGAGAAGCCCACAACATCTCTTAGTTCCATCATACTTATGTGAGAACCCATCAGCCGCTTCAAATTAGCGTAATTTTCCTATATGTCAACTCAATAAAAAGCACACAAAACGACCCCTCGTTCATTTTTATTTATTTTGGTAAAATTTTTTTATATTTGTGTATTCATTTCAAACAAAGCCGCAAGTTGAATACCAGTATTACCGAGCATCAAAATTACTGGCAAATAAATAAATATCTCTTCCATTTATTGATGTCAAGGGAAACTCCACTGACGTCTCCCCTCAAAGTCTTCCTATCTTTTCATAATATAGTGATTTGTACCGATCAAAATGCTACGCAAACATTATGCACAATGTATCTAAAGATGTCAAAAACACACGTGTTTTTCTTTAAATGCTCAGCCTATAGCGAAGGTACCAGGGAACAAAATAAACAAAATCGTTTTCCATTCCTCACTTAGTGCTCAGCCCATAGAGTTGGAACCAGGGTATGGAATCGTTCAAACCCTGAGTGCTGCTTTTTAACCTGTCCACCCACCGTTGTTCACGAACCAATAAAAAACTGGCAATATCCACAGTGTTGGGTGGAATGAAAGGTTTATCTAGTACCGTCCACCTAAGATCTAATTCACTATGTCTTTTCTCATGGAAATGAGCCGTTAGTTTCGTATTTGTTTTGCCACACCTTATTGTACTCATATGTTCCAAGATACGAGTTTTCACCCGACGGGTAGTCATCCCTACATAAAACCTATAGCAAGGACACCTTATAAGGTAAATGACATTCTCTGTATTGCATGTTGTATGTTTCCTCTGCTCCCAGCGGCGGTTAGTCCCTATGTCCACTGTTTTCCCATTCAGTGAAAGAGGACAAGCTCTACAATAACCGCACACATAGTGTCCCATCAGAGGAGATAGAAAATGTTCTTGATTCTGTTCATTAGAGTGGTTTGTAAGCAGCCTCGGACGTGTGTTAACAACCATATCTTTAATGCTGGCACTTTTTTTATAAGAGAAAAGCGGAAGAGGTTGATCTAACCCATTCGAATTGAGAATTCGCCATTTTTTTGTATTATCTTTTGAGATGATTTGATGCCGTGTTAAATGTTGTAACACAAATACTGCTCTCAACTGTTTCTTTTTCATTAGTTTCCCACAGGGCCTCCCTATTGCAATTTCGTGCTCTTTTTTGGGCCTTTTCAATGACATATTCTGGGTAATCTCTATGTCTAAGTTTATCACTCAAGTTTTCTGCCTCTTTCTTGTAATCCACAATTGAGGAACAGTTCCTACGAAGTTGTAGGAACTGTCCATAGGGAAGATTTTCCCTAAGCGAGCGGGGATGGAAACTCTGAAAGGATAATAGATTATTCCTATCAGTGGGTTTGTGATAGACACTACTCACTAGCAATCCGTTCTCTGCTCTTATATTCAGAGCCAAGAAGGGAAGTGAAGCATTTGTCATAGTGTTCGTAAAAAACAAAAAGGATTTATCTGATTCAGCCAGCCAAGAAAATTTTCTGCCGAACTTCTACTTCCTCTCCAGATGATAAAAACGTCATCAATATATCTACGCCAAACCCTAATCTGATTGCGATATGGGTTGGCCGATGAAAACTACACTTTCCTCTTCACTTTCATTTAACACAGCATCAAATCATCTCAAAAGATAATACAAAAAAACTGGCGAATTCTCAATTCGAATGGGTTAGATCAACCTCTTCCGCTTTTCTCTTTTAAAAAAAGTGCCAGCATTAAAGATATGGTTGTTAACACACGTCCGAGGCTGCTTACAAACCACTCTAATGAACAGAATCAAGAACATTTTCTATCTCCTGTGATGGGACACTATGCGTGCGGTTATTGTAGAGCTTGTCCTCTTTCACTGAATGGGAAAACAGTGGACATAGGGACTAACCGCCGCTGGGAGCAGAGGAAACATACAACATGCAATACAGAGAATGTCATTTACCTTATAAGGTGTCCTTGCTATAGGTTTTATGTAGGGATGACTACCCGTCGGGTGAAAACTCGTATCTTGGAACATATGAGTACAATAAGGTGTGGCAAAACAAATACGAAACTAACGGCTCATTTCCATGAGAAAAGACATAGTGAATTAGATCTTAGGTGGACGGTACTAGATAAACCTTTCATTCCACCCAACACTGTGGATATTGCCAGTTTTTTATTGGTTCGTGAACAACGGTGGGTGGACAGGTTAAAAAGCAGCACTCAGGGTTTGAACGATTCCATACCCTGGTTCCAACTCTATGGGCTGAGCACTAAGTGAGGAATGGAAAACGATTTTGTTTATTTTGTTCCCTGGTACCTTCGCTATAGGCTGAGCATTTAAAGAAAAACACGTGTGTTTTTGACATCTTTAGATACATTGTGCATAATGTTTGCGTAGCATTTTGATCGGTACAAATCACTATATTATGAAAAGATAGGAAGACTTTGAGGGGAGACGTCAGTGGAGTTTCCCTTGACATCAATAAATGGAAGAGGTATTTATTTATTTGCCAGTAATTTTGATGCTCGGTAATACTGGTATTCAACTTGCGGCTTTGTTTGAAATGAATACACAAATATAAAAAAATAATTTTACCAAAATAAATAAAAATGAACGAGGGGTCGTTTTGTGTGCTTTTTATTGAGTTGACATATAGGAAAATTACGCTAATTTGAAGCGGCTGATGGGTTCTCACATAAGTATGATGGAACTAAGAGATGTTGTGGGCTTCTCCAAGATGGCAGCAACTTTCAATTGCTAGAGGAAGATATTGTCCTTTCTCGGTATCGTTGGATCAGATTGACGAGCCCGTGACGCGCCCTAGGAAGGGGAGTGGCTTGCGTTTGAGCGCCAATCAACATCCCCTTTATAAACGAGGCAATGGTGCCTCTAGGATATCGACGGCGGACCTGTGTGAGGAACTGAAGTTGTGTGGTGCTTTGGAGTAGTAAGTGCACCACAGATGGGGCTATGCACGTTATCAATATTGTTTTTTCATTGAGTTTCGAATTTGATGGCGTGATTTAACTGTGGAGGCGAATGTAAAGTGGGAGAGTGTATTTTGATATTACTCGATACTTTGGCATTGAAGAGGACAGTTTTGCCCTGAATATGTTCGGGGAAAGTTGGTCGACCGCGAGGTGACCCCTGGTGTTTTTATCACTACACAGAGCTTTGTTAGACAATGGGTCCTATGGGCAGAGATGTAATCGGGACTCTGGCGTGTTCAAGAAGTACGTCTTAGATATAGTGAGAAGGGTGGAGTTGAGGAGTACCCTTGATAGTTTTACAAACATAATCTAATGGTAATGCAGTTTTGTTTTGTTTCCTCCCAATTTTATGAATTTCAGAGTGTGACTACAAGACCACGGTCCCACAAAGGTCCCGGGTTTGGAGAATTTCTAATAAACCCGTGTAGAGTTTGCTGGACACATTTGAGTAAAGTGTCTAATAACCATCAGGGGAAAAGAGTGGCCACGTGCTTGGGATTCTGGAAATGGGTACATATTAATGTATAAAGCACATAAGGGAGTCCTAATGTGTGCTCACGTACTGTGTGGTGTTGCCTTAGTGTGAGAACCTGGTGAGGATGATAGAATTTTAAGTTAGAGGTTGGTCCAAAAATGTTTTGGGGAGAAACAATATGCCATTTGGTGTGGTGTTGTAGAGGATGAGGTACTTTGGCATTATGTGAAGAACTAGTAATAAGGTAGTAGAACAATAATTACATGTTCTACCTTTCTTTACAGGAAATTGTTTCCTCTCGGAAATTTCCAGAGTATACTATCTTGCAGGACTGTCTGGCCTGTTGAAATAAGGTAATAACTCCAATTAGGGGTGAAGACCAGGTAACGTGGGACCTACACCCTGACGAATGCCAGAGCGACCCTGTTGGGCGTGAAATAATGGCTGAAGCATGTTGGTAAACGCAGCAGGGGTATAGGGGTCTTTACCTCCCCTGATTATCCCGTTCATTGATTTTTAATCCTACCAAGGGGTCACTTGAATAAAGAGTGATGGCATTTCCCCTTAGGTTGTTTTAATTGTGTGTGTCTGCACTCTTTGGTCCCTTCTGAAGGGAATATATTTTTTCCTTTATATCCCTTTGTTGTGGGTTTATGTTGGTGTGTTTTTTCCGCCACTTTCTCTGTACCCTCACCACTTTTCTTCACATAGATATCTAAAATAATTGCGCTCCGTCCATGGTGTTGGTCTGCACCTGGACGTCAGATGCGGCCCTATGATGAAGCACACTGCAAAGTGTGTGAGGGCAGTATTAAGACAAGTGTTGTCTTTCCTTTTCTTTTTCTTCTTTGTTTACCTCATCCTCTGTGTTTTATTCTGTAATGTTGGAAGTAAAGGACTTTTTTATACCGTTGCTCCTGTCGGTCTAGAACAAGGAGTTGTAATGGTTTCAGTTCTTCTCTGTTGAGTGAGTTTTCATTGATGATAGGGGAGTCAGAGAAGGCCTTTGTTCCCTAGTCTCTCTTCTTTGTGATATTGTGATTTACAATATTCCAATCACACAACACATACAATGTTATGTTGAATTACATGTTACAGTGCCACATATGGCAAAAGGTGTGTCCTGTGCTGGCAGTACATACAACACAAAGATGTTCTGATGTACTATGATATCCTAATTAGTAGTCCACATGTACATACCTCCCTCAGAGAGGTAGCTCTCAGTGACACACATACCTGCCCTTACATTGTGACCTTAGGCTTAGGATGTTGTGTATGCTATGGTACTCGCTTCCACGGACCATATGCATCAGTGGTATGAGCCTGGCAGTAAAGGTGTCTGGACAGTCAGGCACAGGTAGTTTAACCTTCAGAAGGTCCAAATGGTGTGCTGTGTCATGGTACCTCACATCACATTCCATGTAGGATGGGCCTGGCCTACATGATGTTAGTGGGTTAACTTAGCCTGTGTAGGTCATAACCAGGTTTGAGGTTAGTCATCAGATGACCATAAAAGTGGGCATCCATGCTTTAGCTGTGCTTAGCATATAACATGGACACATGTATTATGTTGACTCTTGATGAATGCTTGTACTGCTGGTTGCCAACAAAATGTGTATCAACCCAACAGTTATCCTTATACTTCCAGTTACAATTTGTTTCTACATCAATTGCATCCATACAGGCCAAGGCCCATCAGAAGAAGGCCATTTGGAGAGCCATCGCCCGGAAGGTGGGGACCCTGGGGGTCTTCAACTAGTGTAGCGTCCACTGCAGAAAGAGGTCGGAGGACTTGCGGCACTGGACCCGGAAGATCGTGGAGGTCCAGCTGGGGAAGTGCACCAGACCCTGACCCCCCCGATGGCCCGCATAAAGGCGGTGGCCTACCCGGAGCTTGATGGGCAGTTGAGGGCCAAAAGCAGCTACATAGGGGTGAGTCCTGGCCAGAGTCATATATGTAATATTGCTAACTTTGAGTGTCACAGACAGGCATTTCACCCACCATATTGTTGGTGGCCCATGTGCCACACACAAGATGAGTCATTATTAGTGCAGACCTGGTAGTAGGTGTATGCTGCTGTGCCGTGCCTTTTGTCTTTCTGACCTGAAACATAGCAGAGTTGTGTCCACATCGAATTGTCTCCTTTTGAACAAACACCTGGCGGAGTAAAGTGAGTGATCATCTCATTTTCTCAGATAATCTGGGTGACAATTATACTGCACCAGGAACATGTCTTCCTTGTGTGAGGAGTGATGTTCCCTCACTACTGTCTCTCAAGTGATGGTGGCCCCATTACATCTGACATGACATAGCGTGTACAGCACATGCAGTGACTGTACAACAGTTCTCATTGGTAAGTACTGGTCATACAGTGAAATGAGAGTGCAAACATTACTGGTGCCATCAGAATTAGTGCCTACAAGATGGCCAGTGTGCATTAGCCAGTTGAGAGTTCATCTGCAATAGTGTTTCAAAACAGTCATTCACAGTCTGTGAGTTAGAAGCAGAACAGTAGGGATCAAATGTGAGTGTCTACATTCATCCATACAAGGCAATCTGAGTGTGCAAAAGCAAATAGTGGTGTGCTGTGCCTACTCACTGGGACTCTAGTGATCCCACATCTTTATGTCATAGATAATCAGGGACACCCAAATCCTTAAAAGGTGTATTGACTTGTGGATATACAATCTCTGACTGGCGTCATAATTTGTACCAAGCAGGAGTAGGGATGTTCATATGGCTATATGGAGTCTTGTGCTGTGTGAATTCTGAGTATCTATCTCCCAAATGTTATGACCTCAATATTTTCATGGGACCTCATATGTTAAATGTGATACATAGCTGAACGACATATCTACAGATTTCATTTGCCTCTTCAGGTTGTGGAAATATGATGTAAATTGGAGTGCAAAGTGCCATCAGTGTGCAATGAGCATTTGCATGTGACATGATGTATGCCACAACACTAATTGGTGGTACATTGGTGTTGAACTTGACCTGCAGCACATCATGATGTGTTATGAGTAGTAGTTAGATTTGTTTAACACTGGGCCTGGTGTGAGCATTGCATAATTCTCAAACTTGTATCCATCCTATTCAGTTACATCATTTTACAGTGGTATAATACAAGTGCCAAAGTATGCAAGTTGATCAACTATCCTAGTGTGGACATAAGGATGGAGTGAAGACAACCCTATCATTGCATTTAGGCCTGTCAGGGGTTATGACATGAGAGGACCCAACACTTTGCAGGTTATGTACCATCCATGCATGTGCTCATGCTAAATCTGAAGCCTATAGAGTGAACCATGAAGCTAGTGTGATATGTGGACTTCTTCAATGTTTTCTGTTGCTTTGTGATGGTCTGGTACAGAAATACAGTTTAAATAAATCCTTGTTTAATGTCATTTCAGATACATCCTGGGCAAGAGGAGGAGACGGGGCCAGCGTCAGTGGGGACACAGCTGGTCACAGCGGTTCCGGAAGTAAGACGTCAGACAAGGAGGGACCTATTGACCAGGAGGGTGTGAGTAGTGCATCTACTGAGTCATCCTCCGGTGGACACTCTCGTGTGGTGGCAGACCCCACAGGATCATTGCCAGCTTCATCCTTGTCTGCCACCCCTAGTTCCATCACCACCCTCCCTGTTGTTCCCCAACAAATTGGCCGTTCCCGTTCCCCTAAGAGGGAAGCAGTCTCCTTCGCTCCAGGCACCTTAGCCCCTGCCCCTATTAGCCCCACTGCCCTGAGTGAGGAGGATATTGACCTCCTGAGGAGCATCTCTCTGCATCAGAATGCAGTCCTGAATGCCATCCAGCGGCTAGGGCACCAGCAGACCCAGATTGTGGCCTACCTGGAAGGCATTCACACTGCCATGTCTGGCCTACAGAGATCTTTTCAGGCTCTGGCCTCCACTCTCACAGCAGCCCTTTACCCATCCCAACCTTCCACCCCACCTCCAGCCCCTTCCTCATCCAAATTCCCTATTCCCATTCCTATACCAAGCACACACACACCTAAGCAAGCACACACTTCAAAAGATACAAGCACCACAAACAAACATAAAACATCCAAAAAACTCAAACATGCAAGCACACATCAGACATTCACCCCCCTCACCACCCCAGCATACCCGCATACACCTCAGCAACACACACTGACCCCTCCACAAATGCAATCATACCCGCAGACACCACAGCAACACTCACTGACCCCTCCACAGACAAAACCATACCAGCAGACACCACAGCAACACTCACTGACCCTTCCACAGACACAACCATATCCATAGACACCACAGCTACACACACAGAGCCCTCCACAACACCCTACACATCTACTGCACACACAGACACAAAACGCGAATGCTCCCCCTCACCCGCACAACAGACACCAACACAACACACAGTGCAGACAGCATACTCATCGCATACTTCCACTCCCTCTTCCTCACAACCGAACTCCATCCTGAACATTCTACCCATTTACCCATTGATGATGTCTTGTTTGCCCTTGCCTTTATCCCTTTAAAACCTGTGCCCCACCCTCCCAAAGTCCCAAAACGCTCTCCCACATCCAAACCCATCCCTTCTACTTCCCAACCCACCCCAGCGCAACAGCATCCCCAACCCCCTGATCCCAGCCCAAAAAAGAAAAAGAAAAACCCTCCCAAGGGCAAGCCCTCCCCTTCCACTTCCTACTCCACCCCAGAGAAACAGGATCCCCACCCTCCCTGATTCCAGCCCAAAAGAGAAAAAAGGAAGAAAAAAAAAACCCTCCCAAGTACAAGCCCACCCCTTCCACTTCCTACTCCAGCCCAGAGAAACAGAATCTCCACCCCTGATCTCAGCCCAAAATAGAAAAAATAAAACAAACGTCCCAAGGACAAACCCACCCCTGCTGTGCCCAATGGATGCTCCTCTTTGTGAGGTTCCCTGGCAGTGTCAGTAAGGGTAAGTTACATCTCACAGCATTGTGCTGTGGCCCTGGAAATGTGAATGGACTAGCCATTGGCTTTTTTTTCCCTTGATGGGTTGTTTGAGTATAAATAAACATTTTCTCGTTTTTGAATACATTGGACATGCCATTACTATTCAAACTATTTGATGTTCTTGTATTGTTAGTGATGTCTGACTACAGTTGTGTATGTTTGATCCACGATTGCTGATCCATTTGAAGTCGTTAGTGTGATGTGTTGTTGGGCCCAGTGCTGGACTTACACAGGGCAAGGGGCAATGTTGGAGGGATGTATATGTGGGATGAACTGAGATTGATGCAGACATTGCATTGGGTGTCATGTGATATGGTAAGTATTTCAGTTTGTCCTAGCCAATGTCCACATCTTCTAGGTTGCAGTTTTCCCCATGATGTATGTTTGATATGTGTTTGGTGTGTTTAAGTTGGATATTTGTTTATCCACACACGGAGGGTGTTAACTTGTCATACCTTTATGGAGTTCTGCATAGACTTGTGTCAAATTGCCTGTGTGTACCTTACACCTACTTTATCTAGATGTATAACACATGCCGATTATGATGAGTTTGCTTTCATGAGTTGCACTTACACATTCCCTACACACACATGGCACTTGGTAATGCTATTGGTTGTCCCTGTTATACTTCATTTCACAAGTCCAAGCCACATTAAGTTTGTCAGGCATGTGCAAATTCATACTGTGCCACAGGGCCCCAACATTTCATGGTTCCTCCAGATAGAGGCAAAGTTATCCTGCAGGGAGTGTTTCCATTGTGCCATTAGAATGCTTCTCACAGTGACTCTATGTAATCCTATTGACTGACAATGCCTTTTCATATGGGCAATGGGCGAGAGTCCAATACAGAGTTGTAGCAGAGAAGATGTGTTTCAGTTTATTGACACATCCATACAGATGTTTCTTTGAAAACAAAACAGGACCTGGGAATGTGTGCTATGTGAGTGAGACAGTTACACTATTAAATCTTCAATTGAGTTTCAGTCACAGGGCCTCATTGTAGTTATAATGATTTCTATTGGGACTTCCCAGGATTTGACAAATGGTAACCTGCATGTGAAGTAACCATCAGCAGTGACATGCCAGACAAGTGAGAAAGGGCAAGAGGAGTATAGCATCTTGGTTTGGGGTGCAGTCACAGGGCATAATGGTAGTTGTAGTGATTTCTATGTGGACGTCCCAGGACTTGACAAATGGTAACCTGCATGTGAGGTAACCATCAGAAGTGACATGCCAGACAAGTGAGAAAGGGCAAAAGGAGTATACCATCTTTGTTTGTGGTGCAGGCACAGGGCCTCATAGAAGTTGCAATGATTTCTATGTGGACTTCCCAGGACATGACAAATGGTAACCTGCATGTGATGTGACCATCAGTAGTGACTGGCAGACAAGTGTAAAGGGGCAAAAGCAGTGTGACACAGACATTTCTAGGTGTGATATTGATGAGGAGGTGCTGTTGTGGAACACAAATTAATGCACACATCTCATCACTGTATATGAACATTGGTGTGCAGTGTGCCTGTGCAGTATCAGTGTTTTGGCCTAGGAAGGCATCCTACAGATGTCTTTTGGATATTCATATGAAACAATCCCAGACAGGGTTCCTGTAAAACTGTTTTACTTAGGGACCCCAACTCCCTTGCCTGGTCCGTGGTGGGACATCATTTTGCTGAGCAGTCTATGGAAACTGGTATTTGTATAACTTACTGTCCATTTCGTCTGCAACAGAGTTGGTTTTGGACGTGTTCAAGCAGGTACAGCAGGGGCAGGACATGTAGGATCGGCTCCCTTTCTGCCCTCTCAGATGTGCTGGTTGGACCGCCATAGTCACGTTGGCTGTAAAGCAACCAGCGGTTTCACTGGTGGTCTGAGCCTCCCGCAGGCTCATTGGCCTATTCAGCTGCCACCGCAGTTGGTGCTAGTAGGCCCATGGCAGTGTTTCTTTCATTGAACCACATGTCTTGTAATACAGCAGTCGGATCGTCGAGCTTGTGGCAGTCTGACCGGAACGCGTAATCAGGCCCTTGTATTTTTTATTTATTATTTCAAACTTTAATAATTGTACATTTTGACACTTTTAATTATATTTATTGCTTGTCAAAAACAGACATTTCTATAAAATTAAGTAAATAAAACATTTCCTTTAAATAATTATTAATACAAAAATGTAAACTATATATACCCATAGCATTGTAAGTTGTACATTTTCAACTTTTATTTTGCATTGTTTAACAATTTATTAACATTTCATAACGTTTTTAATATACATATTTTCAATATTATTTCATCTTATGTTTTTTAAGTATATATTAAATAATTGTATATATTTTCTACTATTATTTAACATAAACATTTTATAATGACATATTTTGACATGTTTACATGTTTGATATTTTTAACATTTTTCTATACATTTATTCAACATTTTAATAATATTTCTATGGGGAGATAGTCTTTTTTTAGGTTCATTTAGCAGCCATTTCTTTTACCTCTACCTTCTACTTTTGTAATCTATTTGCGTTATTTTTAGTCTATTTTGCAGAACCTGGTCCATGGCTTTTGTTTCCTGGGTGCTAGTGCTTGCCTCTCTCTTTTTTTTTTTTTTAAATATATTTTATTGAGTGAGAAAACAGAGAAAAAAACAAAAACAATCAAATTCTATCTCTCTCCCACACATTTTAAAAAAAATATCTCCCCGTGCCCATACCACCCCCCTCCCTTCCCCCATTTTGTCCAACCAATTTTCATGTGGGTTTTTATTACATTTTGAGTTTCTTATTCATACTAGATCAAAGATTATAGACCAAATACAATTCCCTTATCCAATACCAAGTCTTATACATACAGATTTTAGTTTCCTAGTTCCATTTAACTTAAAGTACATTTTCTAGCAGCATCTTTGGGTTATCACAGTATAGTCGACGGCCCTCCATAAAGTGCATATGCATATCTTGTTAGCGACTTGCCCATCGCTCCAATAAAGTACCAAATTTTTAAAAAGTGCATACATGGCCTATCTGAGCCAACCAAAAAGTGCAAGTGCATACATTGTTAACTGTATTAGCAGCCTGATAAATAAAGTGCTGCGTATCAAAAATGCATACATAAGACCTCTAAAAGCTTTTCACTGTCTAATTTCATATTCGTACAGTATTCTGGAATATAAAATAATATACACTTCCCATATCCTAAACCAGTTTTAACCCATATCTCGTTTTCTGGTACCGTTAGCTTAGAATGCTTTTTACCACAGCCCCTTCCAGTTATCAGAGTGCACTCAAATGCTAAAAACAAAAGCTTCACCACCTAGCTAGTAGGGCATGTATGTAATACCCATCCACTTCCTGGTTCCATTTAGCTTAAAGTCCACTTTCTAGCAGCATCTTTGAGTTATCACAATATAGTCGTCGGCCCTTCATAAAGTGCATATGCATATCTTGTTAGCTATTTACTCAGCCCTCTAAAAAAAAGTACCAAAAAACAACAAAAAAATTAAGAGTGTATACATGGCCTATCTGAGCCAATCATAAAGTGCATGTGCATACGTTGTAAACAATATTAGCAGCCCGGTTATTAAAGTGCAGCGTTTCTAAAAGCATTTGACTGTATTAAAAAATTCCGATTTCATATTCATACAGTATTCTGGAATATAAAATAACATACACTTCTCGTATCCTAAACCAGTTTTAGCACATATCTCTTTATCTGGTACAGCTAGCTTAGCATGCATCTTACCACAGTCACTTCCAATCATCAGAGTGCACTCAAATGCTAAAACTCTTCACCACCTAACTTGTAGGACATGTATGAATTACCCATCCACTTGATCCCTCCAATTGGCAAAATACTGCCATATTTCTACCCCTTTCTTTTTGGCCTTATATCCCCTCCGCTTATATATAGCTTTCTCGAGGCTATACGTTCTCAACAGACGAGCTAGCCATTGATGAATTACTAGCGGATTAGTATCTAACCATGCTGAAGCTATGCATATTCTGTATACTGCCATTGCAATACAGATAAGAGCCCCGCCTTCTTCTTTTCCCAGGTTATTTATACCAAGCATAATAACCTGGGGGGTGACTTTCACCTGTACTTAGCGCTTTGACCCCCTCTGTGCCCAGTAGCTTTTTGTCTCCCATTTCTTCTTCTTTATCCCCTTCCTCTAGCATCTCTGAGCAGAGGGACGTCATTTTTGGGAGGCTATCGGCTTCTGTAGGGATCTCCCCAGGTTCTGTGACCCCTACCCCCCCACAGTTCAAGATTTCCTCTGCCCTGGGTGGTGGAAGTACCTTGTTCTTACTTGTATTTGGGTCTGATGCAGAGAGGTTGGAAAACATTGCCGTGAGCGTGGGCTGCGCCGGATCCTCTTCTGTCTGCCTTCCCGGTTCAGTGCTGGTTTTTTAATGCCTGGCTCTCTCTTTCCTCTGCCCGTGTCAGCACGTTGCTTCGTTTCTGCGGAGCTCCCGTTCGCCCCAATCAAATTAGAAGCCATCGGCAGTACGAGACAGCCTCCTGCGGAGCCCGCAGCTCGGGTCTTTACCGTTTTGCATCCTCTCGCCGCCATCCGCTGACTTCCGCGTGCCCGCCGGCACCACTTTCGGGAAATACAGCCTTTCAGTATCACACGGCAGGAGCACGAAGCCGTGAGCCGCCAAATAATTAGCAGCAACAGCAGCAGGACGTCCAGCACCCAGCTCACCGCGTCCATCCTCTGACTCAACAGTCCAGACAGTCGCTGGTCGCAACATCGATCCATTCAGGGGAGACGGTAGGCTCACTGCAGTCAATCACACGCCATCTTTGCCCCAGATGCGTCAGTATTTCTTGCCTCTCTTATATCTTGTAATATCTCTTACTTCTATTTCTGTTACATTTGGGGGAGCTGGTGCTTTGTTTTCTGTTGGATGAAAAGAAATCCTAAGTTTCACTTTGAATGTTGTTAATTTCTTGATGTTGAGGATGTTAAGTTTATTTTTGCTTGCTATTTGGGTGTGTTTATACTTTTGTATTAGTTTATTTATACTTACTTTGTTATATCTTTTTGATGCATTTTGATAGTTGTTATGTTCAGGCAGTTTATTGCTGTTTCCAGGTGTGGGTTTTTCTTTTAGGAAGTCTACCAAAAAAGATAGAAGTTGAAGAGAATTTTATGAATTATTTGTTATTTAAGATTTTTAAGTTTACTAACAATTACGTTTCAGTGTAAATATAAGTTTTACTTACTTTGTTAAGTAGTTGCTGAAATGTATATATTTTTTCTGTAATAGTTTGGTGAGAAAATGTGGCAGAGTTTCTTCATCTTGCGACGTTTGTCTTTTTTGAAGTAGTTAGTTGTTTAAATTAGTTAATATTTTGTTAGATTTTTTTAGTTTAAGGTGTTTATAGTTTTATTGGGTAGTTTAGCTTTGGTTTGAATTTTTTTTGTTTGTTTCGTCCTTCTTTGGTAAACGCTAATTTAGGTATTATTTTTGTTTATAATATATAGTTTACTAATTTTGAATATAAGTTAATATATATATTTAGTAATATTTAGGTTGTGGTATGTTTCTAGTTTATGCTTATATTTTTGGGGGTTTTATTGTTATCATTTTTTGTTATATATTTCTTTTGGGTGAAAAGTAAATGTAGTATATTTCTGTTTAATTGAAGTATGTGTATAAATCGTTTTTTTTTAAAGTAATTGTTTTATGCTAAAAGTGTTTCTTTACATAGTTATTAGTGATCATTTAGTTATTTTGGCAATATTATGATCATCTATATTGTGTGTTTTAATATTTTTGTCAAGTTATATATATTTATATTTAAAGTTGACGGTATTTTTGAATCAGACTTTTTTGATTTTGATATAGGTATAGTTAAAACTCAGTAATCAATATAATTAAAAATTGATATTTTTAACAAAAATATTTTTGTTCTCGATATTTGTGCTTTTACTATTTAAGTATAGGAAGTGGATATTTTTGTGATTGATATTTCATTTCTGATATTTTTGTGTTTCGGTATTGTATGCATCTATATTATGTCAGTGATCCCTCTGGTTTCTGTTGATGGAACAGTCTGAGGCACCACATGCAGAAACCCAGCAGTTCCACTTCCTTTAAATAGGGCATGAGTTTGTGGGGCAGGCATCAGTTTTTTTTTTTTTTTTTTTTTTTACAGATGCCCCAAATGCACAGAACCACTAAAGGGCCCCTGTGCCTGTCTTGTTGTGTAGAAATCTATATATTTATAGACAAGCAGAGGAAAATTGCAAGGTAATTAGGGAGTAGCAGTGTATCTAACACTAAAGAAAATGTTAATCACTGCCAAAGTGCACATTAACTGAGCACATAGAGAAACAAAAAAACGCAATCTATTTTTCTGGATACACACAACCTAAATGGAGACTGCCACATTACCATAGACAACAATTTAAAGACCAATAAGGTAATATTATATATGCACGGTGGTGATGAACAGAATTCAACATCACAAAGGATAGCTTGCAAACCCTCCAGAATGCACAGTGTACTCATCAGCATATACTATGGTAACACCAAATCCAAATCTGTATAATAAATGAAAAACAGGCTGCGTATCAATAATAATTCATGGAAGCAGCCATATGTGCTAATTGAAACAACACCCTACAGCAATAATTTACAAAGATTAAAAATATAAATAGTGCCCCCCCTATTCAGAAATATTTTTATGTCTATTGGTTCAACTTACTTGCAAAAACAGCCTTTTTCTTATAAATATATAAAGCAATGTATGGGATTCACAAAACACGTTTTTTCATTTATAAAATGATTTACTCTAACATTATTGTGTGTCTAAGGGCCTTATTTTGACTTTGGTGGTCTCGGAGCGGGGCCGCCACACTGCCACCCACCCCAGAGACTGCAAAAGGCATAAAAAAACACCTGCCAATGTTCGACTTTCACAGACTCTGGCGGCCAGTTCTTTAGCGGTCCCACAACGGTGCGTTTGAAAAAGGCACCGCAATGGGAACATCAAAGGCAGTTCCTGCAGGGCATGGACTGTCAAGTCCATGCCCTGCAGGAACTGGGGGTGCATGCAGACAGGGTGGCACAACATATGACCCCTGCATGCACCCCATGGCGCAGAGGCACCTCTTTCCTCACGCCACACTTTTCATGGCGGCCACACTGTCATGAAAATTGTGGTGTGAGGAAACTCGTACTATGCTGCAGCCCGCCAAACATATTGCAGCCTCAAGACTGCTGCGCCACCACCAGGGATCTCTGATCCCTGGCAGTTGTGGCAGTCCCAGTGTGGCCCAACTGCCCTGGTTGTAATATGACGGTCGGAATACCGCCACCGTTGCACCCCCACCAGTCTGCAATTCCGTTGACTGCCAGACTCGTAATGAAGCCCTAAATCTTCTACTGCTGATCGAGTATGTGCTTCCCAAGGTAACAGTGTCTTGAAAGTTTAGGAACACCCACAAAAATACTTAAAGGTTGAAACATTTCTCAGTCCATTTCCACTCTTTAAGGTCAGAGATTTACGCCTGTCGAGGCCAGGACTGAATCAGTCTCCAGCGAGGGGATAGAAAAGGAACTCCATATAGGGCAAAAATACCCAACATTTACCCATCTTTATGTACACATTATGTACATTTCTGGATGCAAAACCTCTTACATATATGAATAGCTAGGTATTGACAAATACATTTTGTAAAAACTTAGGAGAATTTCAATGGCAATTATTTTCCAATTACTTTTTCTGAATTAGACCTGCCATGTTCTTAGATGTACTCATCATGTAGAGCCCCTGTGAACTATATTATGTGATAACTACCACAGTAAATGACCTGCCATGACATTGCCATGATAGCAGTAGAACATCTACATGGATAAAAAGATGTCACTCACACACAATAAGAAATCCCACATTTGCTGTGAAGAAGCCATGTAATCATGGCCTCATCATACTCTATTAAATGCCACTTTACACTTTAAAGGTAGTCTCAGATATTCAAGAAGTAGAAATCAGAAAAAGGAGATGCGACAAGTGAAGAATCAGTTTGTCTTCTTTAAAGAGCCATCCTTCCCTTCCAGGGTTATTGAGGAAAACTAAGCACTGTCTGCAGAAGAAATGAGGGAGAAAGGGTATCTGGAGGTTAATCAAGCTCTCAAGTGACAAACTGGCAAGAGAAAAATAAAAAAGCCAAAATCAAGGTGAGCCACGAGAGGGAAATGGGTAAAACAGCTCATCAGACTGTAAGCATGATTCAAATTTGGAGTACTACACATAGGGGAATAGAAATAAAGGGACTAGAAGAAAAATAAGAGAAAAAGAAAGAGAAGTACCCTTGTATACTAAAGAAGATAAGATTAAGAAACACATTGTCCCTCATTACGAGATGGCTGTTAATTGGAGGTGAGAATGCTGGGACCGAAGATACTGAAACCGGCCAATATCTGCATCCAATTAGCAGCCATTATGAGTTGTCCAAGCATGAAATAATGGAAAATATGCAGGTCTTGGTTTACTGGGCATATTCCGCATGCAGTTCCCTGATTCTGGGCCCTTTATCACTCAAATATTGCAATTATGTTTTTCAGGTGGAAAATGTGTGCTGTAATACAATAGATATTACTGGTGTGTTCCAACACCTAGATAGAACTCAGTATTGGTGAGCTGGTATCACCCCCAGAATGATCACTCAGTGAGACTTGTGATGACGGCCCTAGAGAAACACATTGTAGTATTGCTTCTCTCAAATAAATAAGTTATCCATAAATTGTCCATAATTTGCCTCAAGCCATCCACTAACACAAATGAAGTTTTTTATGGTACTGGAAGGTTTGTAAGTAAAGTTTCACAATGGCCAAGAACATAATAAAGACAAAAATGGTGAAGTCAAATCTCAAACTGATGAGATTTAATGGAGGTTGGAGACTGTGAAAAATATAGAATCATGGAATGATCAGCAAACAATTAACAGCCTAAATATAAAATGGAATTAAATACAAAAACTGAATTTTGAGAAATGAGTCTAAAACATCAAAATAAAAAATATCTGGAATACCCAAATGTGATGAGAGAACAGATCAAAGGAAACATAATGCAAACACTTATAAGATAAGTTAATTACTAAATTATGACAATGGCGGAAAACTTTCGAAATAGGTTGCCCAGTTGTTTCCCAATTATGTAGAACTCTATAATGCACTCTACTGACTCAAACAACAAATTTTAAGCTGCTTAAAATCCCAAACATACACTCATATTAGGAGACTACCATTCAGATATTAATGGAAAGGTGCCATGATGTACATGCTGAAGATTTCTTCCTAAAACTTCTTTAGCTAATGACAGTCATGTTCAAAGCGAAAAGAGCAGTAGTCAGTGCAACTGAAGCTGATGCAGAAAAGTAGTGTGAAAATATTAATAGATAATAAACTAAACCAGGAAGCGGTAAACAAAGAAAAAATTGAAAATAAGTAAGTACACCAATACTCAGTAACGTTGCAATCCGAAAAGAAGAGGACCATGCTTGCTAAGGTTAAATAAACTTTAAAGCAAATTCATAACATAACAAAATTATTTGTAAAGCACACGTTCACCCAGAAGGGTATTTTGGAACTGAATAGCAAATTGTTATTGTTACCCAATTCGATGGTGCTCATTTTTTCCACCTCAGAAGGATAAAAGGCTGAGTGGAGTCGCCGTGATTTGAGACTGTGACCATGAAGTCAAACACAGGCCCCTAAAGTGTAAGCATTAGTCCACTAGCCACCAGACCTGTCATCAATAAAGTAATTCAAACAATTAAAGTGGTTTCCTGGAATGTAAATGGGTTATGCAACAAACCAACACGCCAGACAGAGAGATTCCATTACAGCAATTAAAGACTAAAACATTTACAAATAATGTTACTTCAAGGGGCACATCTACAACAGAAAAGTCTAGAAGTGGATCAAAGAATTTCAAATTGAAAATGTGATCGTCTAAATACAGACCTCTCAAGTTTTAGAGATTGTTTTAGAACATGAAGCAGTAATATTGAAGTACATACACCTAAAAGAAAATTGAATGGGAGATGGGTTATTGCATTGTTGAAAGTAGAAGATAAATATAAATCATAGGATTAGTGTGCAGTCCACAGTGTAGATGATACCCAATACCTCGATGAACCCTCACTGGATCTAGCGATCCAATGTACTTCTTCTCTGCAGATATTTTTAATGCTGCTTTATATCCAGCTCTCGTTAAAACGTCCACTAAAGGTCAAAGTATGACACCAAAGATACAGAGAGGCCTGAGGAAACTAACTGCAGAATAAAACTGAAATGATATTTCGATGTTATGATATCCATTAAAATAACTATACTTAACATCTCATAAATGCTATCATTGTTCTAGAATAGATTATTGCCTGGCCTACAATTTACAAAAATCATGTGTTAGTAAAGAAGAACATATTCAAATTCATTTGTCAGATCACAGTTTAAATTACCTTAGCCCTTGGTCAAGATGGATTGTCAATAAAAAATAAAAATGCATACATGATGTTTAACAGACAGTAGTTATAAAACAAGAAATGTATTAAACAAGCCGAACTCGAACTAGGAGATACATTTCCATCAATATGAATTCAAAATAATTAATATATTGTGGACAACCTTTAAACCACCTGCCTGTGAGGTGGATTATTAATGAGGAGGAGAAAAAAAAGGAACAAATACTATTTCTGAAGGAAGTAATATGAGCAAAAGATGCTGTTTTGATAAGCCACTATTCTGGACAGTTTCCTTGGACGTAAAACTAGAAGACATATTGGTAAGGAACATTCTCTTTTTTTATGGAAGCGAAAAAATTAACTTATTGAAAACCTTCACAGGAGGAATATCTTGGCGGTGTAGTCTAAGTCAGTTTGTATATTGGAAAGTATTTATATAATTTTGGCAGGGAATTTGGCGCTCAAATGAAAGATGAAATAACAAATATTTGAAAAAATGAATTAAATAATTTGGTATCATAAAAGAAAATGAATGCATTTGTGAATTATTCTCCAGAAATATATAGAGAAGAAGTACGCAGCAAACCTAATAGAAATAGGAGTATTTCTGGACAAGATAGACTTTCTTACGATGACGAAAGATGAACTGCATATGCTCGCACTGGAGCTTCAAATAGAATAATCGAAGGGGATCAAAAGGCCTTTAATATAGAAAGGCAGCAGGACTAGTGGAGCATCCCTTGATGAGCTAAAAGGAATGTATATCTAATAACATTTTCAGTGAAATGATAAAGACAAGTAATTCCCGAATTTCTTTGCAGGGAAAACTCCAGAGCTATGTGGGAGTTGCAGAACATTCTCTTTTACCAATAGTTTGCTATACCCCTGGCAACTGAAGAGTACAGATTATTAGGTGACCTGTTACATCATGATCAGGAATGATTTATCCCTGAAGCTATTGACAGATCTATTGCAGTCACAGACAGGAACCGTGGATTCTGCAAACGAAAGTAAAAGCATTTGTTAACAACCTTGTTAGATGGAAAAAAAAACTTCCGATCGGGTTAGGGGGGGGAAATTTTATAGGCTGCTTACAATAATTGGCAAGGCAGTAGATTAATAAATTCATAGAAGCAATTAAAACACCAACCATGAACATTGGTAGCTACCATATTGATACATTTCATTTCACAGACAATTTTAGATGGAGTAGGCAGGAAACCCAACTTTCTCCCAAATTATTTATTTTATACAGAGCTCATCCAGTAAAAGTATAAGAGGAGAACTGATTGTCTCCTTCGAGCATGTTGTTTTTGGTTCTCCCTAATTTGTTATTCCCACTTGCTAAGCAAGGGTTTTTCGAAAATTCCAAACACCAAAAACGTGTAAGTACTTTTGGGTAAAGAAAGAAAAGACTGATGGCTAGGCTGATATATCATGCAGGCATGGTTCACTTTACCAGCCAGCAATTTCTTTATTTTCAGAACAAGTCCCACCAATGTGGTGTTCTGTGTTCGGGAAATAAAAAAGAAAAGTACCTCATGTGCTGAATATTTTTCTGTTAGTCAATTCAGTAAGTGTTTGCATTTTTGAAGCCCTGGAGCACCATGGTGTAAATGATGGACCAAGACATCAAAAAAAGTCGGCTGGAATGACCTCAGAGGTGTCATCGTACATGGGCTGGCTCCTCTAATAATCAAAACAAAGAAAGGAGTATAACTCAAAGACAGAAAACTGTCTATATGGTGTTGGGACAGGGGCACAAAACAAGGAAATTATCCTTTTCTAAGAAGACCCCTCACTCACCAACCTAGTTGGTGACATGCTTCATCATTGGGGTCCCACCCGAATAGCCGAATGCTATCCGGGTGTGCTGCGACACCTGATTACAGTGGAGCTGGTTGTTGTGTGAAGTGAGAAGTGAGTGACTTGGTAGTGTAGATTTAAAAATTGTCCAGATGTGACCTTTTGAAAAAACTTTATTCTGGGGTTAATTGGACAATGTTAAAAAATTGTTAGGATACCAAGAGGGTTAAATTGACCATCAAGTATCTCTTAATAAAAATTAGTGCAGTGAAAAGTGCAATAAAAAGGTCAACATGTTTCAACCTGTGTATGGTACTACTAGGTTTTCTTCAGGACCAGTGAATATGACCCGGGAGGTATACACTCGCTAAGGTGTACCCTACCCTTGGTCACTATAACCTAACCATGTACTCACGGTCAGGTATCTTTTTCTTCAATTCGAAAAGGAAAATCATCTAGAAAGACAAACACATAATAACAAACAAACAAATAGAGGTTAAGCAAGTAGCAATACTGTGCTTGTTTCAGGAAATAAGTGCTCTTATGTTTCCCAACATTTGCTCAACGTAGTCTCGAGCATGCCTCCTGATTTGTCTCGTAAAAAAGAACGCAGTGAACTATGGCGAGCATTCAATCCATTCCGTGACTCACACGGTTATCAGAAGGTATTGGTCTTACCCACAATATGTGATAGTACAAGTGGGTGATTATTATGCACTCCTCGTGACTTTGGGGTGCAAAATGCATCGATGCAGTCAAATACCATGCAAATAACAGTGAAACACATGGATATTGTATTTAGAACCACGTACAGCATACATTCGTAGTGGCTAATAACGCTCTCATGTCAATAAGTGAAAGCGCAACAAATAAATAAACAGTCATGCAAATTATGCAAGCGTGTTTATCGATAAAATGAAAAAAGGGGGAAAGGGGAACTTAGTAAAGGAAGGCAAGGAAATGAATGAAGGGCTTACTAAAAGCGCGGTGTTTTCGTGCTTCATGGGAGTCAGGGTCGTAGTAAAAAGGCTCCCAACGCGATCTGAACAAAACCGAATGATTAATGAGATATCCCCGGTCATAGGGAAAAGCGTTGGTTCCCATGTCGGAAGCATCTACTTACTTGGTGGAGCTATTCACCGGCTGTTACGCCTACCCAAAAGGACCCGTTGTCACTCCCCGCAGGATCTCCGCTTCGGATCTGTCTTGCCGGTTAAATGCAGGCATTTCCGGGTAGCGCGAGTAGGGGGCGTGGCTAAGTGGTCACGTGGTCGGCGTAAGCACGTCGGTGCGAGTATCACTATACATTGTCATTCGAATTTGATTGGTTACACTGAATCAATACGAATACTGCAAAAACTTAAGGTCAAGAGATTGAAATGACACAATTAAGTCACAATACCAATATGGAAAAAAGGAATACACCTTATACAGGTGATGTAATCAGACTATAAGTCATCGCTTTTAATACCCATAGGAAGTGTCAGATGTAAATAGGTAAGTGCAAGTAGGGGGCATGGCTAAATGGTCACGTGGTCGGCGTTATCACGTATATGGGATTATTTCTAGGCATTATCTATCTGATTCGGTGGGTTAATAAAGTTTTTGTCACTGTATCAAAAAACGACTGCCGCACACAGGAAAAGTCATGGGATTGAGGAGACAAAGCTATGAGCCGGCAGGTTGATAAAGTTATGGGCCACTTTGTAAAAAACGAGTACCGTACACAGCTTGTCAGTCAGTCTTGACCCTGATTTGCATATAGCTGGGTCTGAACTGGGGTGGCGAAGTGAGCTAAAGAACGATTGTAGGAAGGTGGAATCTGACTATATGGTTGCCCCCACTTTTTTTATGGTGTTTTGCTGGTTTATGACTTAGTTGGACTGGGATCCTGCTATTCAGGGCCCCAGTCTATCTGCTTTCTCTGTAAAAAGGTTTCCATGTGCCTTAGGCACATCTCTGATTGGAATCTGGAGTGCCCTTATAAGTCCCTAGTATATGGTATACTATGTACCAAGGGCATAGGTACCTCAGAGGCCTACCAGGGGCTGCAGCATGTATTGTGCCACCCCTGGAAGGCCATCCAAACTGACACCACAGGTCTGCTACTGCAGCCTGGGTAAGGTGGTGCATGCACCCCTTACTGTGATATAGGTTACCTATATCACTACATACATACACACATATAAACCTATAAGTCACTCCTATGGCAGGCCTTATCAATCCTGAAGGCAGAGTGCGTGGTTCCTATGTGAGAGGGTGCCCCTGCATGAGCAGGGCCCCTTGCAGCGTTCGGAGACCCTTCTCTGATGCTGTTTGTAGTGCAGCCTGACCATATACTCTTAAGCGCATTATAACCTCGCGTTAAATGCTAACTTTGGAATGGCTGCACCTAAACATGTCGTGTTTGGTGTCAAACATCTTGGAATACTACCCCCCGCCAATTCTGGCGGCGGGGGTAGCATTCCACCCTTCTAGAGGGAGAGACATTTTAACCCTGGCCTGGCCGGTAACTTCTTTCTAAAGCCTGGCATCACAAAATGGATGCTATTGCCACAGACACAAGTCTGGCCTCCTGCTGCTGGACGAAACTCCGGCAGGGGAGGCCTGGACAATAGGTTTCCTGTCCCAGGGAGGTGTGACCACCTCCCCAGACAGGATAATGTGTATTGGGGCTGGGCGGGAGCACTTTCGGGTGCTTTGAAGTCCTGCACTGGGGGCACACTTGGTGTCCCTAGTGCATACCCCAGTTCAAACCGGATCAGGGGCTTGCAGCCCCTGCTTTGGTGCGAACTGGACAAAGGGAAAGGGGTGTAGCCACCCCTCTGCCCTGACCCACCCATAGGTGGGGCCACAGAGTAGTCCAACCCCTAAACTTGGTATAAGTATAGGAACCCAGTCCTTAGGACTTTAGATTATCCCTGGACGAAACTCTGAAACAGAATCCTGGACCTTCGATGCTCTACTCAAGACTAGAGGACAGAAGAATCTCCCTTGGGGTCAAGGAGTGACTCCCCTGCTTGGCAGGCACCAAAGATGCATCTGTCCGGTCTGCATTTCTGAAGCTCCCGTCGGACGCCGAAGTCTTCGCATCACCAGAGGTGGATTTTCAGACTTTCCCGAGGCTACCCTGAGTCCCCAGCAAAGCTGAGGCCCGTAGCTATCGTGGGTAACGTGAGACCGTGACCCCTGGACACCGAGCACATTTGCAAGTGCATCCTCTTCTGGGTGTCCCACGAAGTCGTGCTTTAGGCTCCGAGTAGCCCTAGCCTCCAGCACCAACTGCACCGAAGATCACTGGCCTCCACTCCACGAGTGTCCTGTGAGCCAGATCCACATGCGACGTCTCAAGGCTCCTTCACGGTTGCTAGCCCGTTGGCTAGTAGCCCTTCACGAAGGCCAATCTTTTTCTTCTTGGGCATCCTGGTTGCTCCAGGCCTGCCCTCACTTACCCTTGCTAGGTGAGTTCTCCAGACCTTGCTGGTCTGCACCATCGACGATCTTCATCTTCATTGAGACTTGCCGTTGCCAAGGCTTGTTGGGTCCAATCCGGTCGCCGACACCTCAGCACTCGACAGACATCGTGTACCAGCCCAAATCCTGCTCCTGGTCGCCGACAACACCTCCTGGAACTCGTGGCTGAAGAGTCAAGACAACTGTCAATGCACCTGAAGCACTCGACATCGGTGGGCATCTGTCCATCGCCTTCCTGGTCACTGGCTAGTGACCCAGACTCTGTCCCCTCTGCTTTCAGGTTCTTCAGATCTCCGATCCACTCTTGGATCCACCCGGACACTTTCCACTTGGTCGCCAGCAGCACTTTGCAGCAGATCGCCATTCAAATCGACGACGAAACCCGACCCCGAAAGGCACCTATGCACCCGGATTCCCTGGGTGAGGTAACACGAGTACTCCGGTGCTCCCGTGGGTAGAGACTCTAGAACGACCTAGTTCTCAAAGGGTTTGCTCCAAGTCCTCCTTTAAGTGTCCCTTTTCTTTAATTTCCTGATCGCGACTTTCTCCATAGAAGTTAACGGCGTATCGCGGTTGTGTATTTACACTGCACGCTGCCCCCGTGGGTCCCCTGTGTCACTACCTTGGGTCGTTCCTTGTGGTCCAAGCACTTCTAGAGGCTCTAGGCCTAGTGTCTAGTTCAGTCGTGGTTCTTATACCACTTTATTGGTATATGGTTTGGTACGCCCCTAGGGCCCAAACGTGTATTTGTGCTATTACTGTGTTTAAATAACTTATAACTTGTGTACTTTCGAACTCTAGCCTCATAAAGAGACTAGAGGGGTGTGTTTAGCAATAAATACATATATTTTGAATATATACCTGGTGTGGTGCTCTTTCATTTGATCACTCAAGAGATTATAGACTGGTAAAACAAGCTGCTTTACATTCCTTCAAGACTTAGCCTGAAGGCTGCTCTCCATAGCTACCACTAGGATAGCTTTCAATAAGGTTGTCTTTAACCTATCTCCAATAAGGGGTTGTTTGGACTGGTGCAAGGTGCCCACTATAATTAGTGGACAGCATATGCCAGGCAAACTTCTCACATTGGTGTGCAGCGTGTGGGATTCCAGCTTGCTATTGTTTTACCAGATAATCTCAATTGAATTGATCAACTGAAAACCACTAAAGGTACCTAAGGTACATATAATTTAAGCTTAGAATACAGTAAGTTCTACTGAACTTAGAGTTGTGTGTTAAGGGATAGCACACCCTTTCTACAACTCAAGAGAGTTTAGTAGGCCACACTAGAGTAGGTAGTGCATACACCACACCACACTAGTAATGTCTTTAAAGGTAGGATCTAGAGAATCCTTGCCAGAAGCCACTGGGCTTCTCCCTCCAAGTATGATACACTCCCATTCTTGGAATTGAGAGCATTATGTAACTTGAGGAAATTAAGGACAGGCCAAAGTCCCACCACCCAACACCTTAAGGAGTTGTTGGTAGCTTATGACCTTAGTAAGCCCTTGGGGACTGAAGGTGTAGGAGCAGAGGGTGGGGCAGAAGAAGAGGAAGGGGCCAGGGGTAACAATACCCCCAGCCCCCCCTCTGAAACTGGCCAGGAGGGTGACAAAGACCCTGACCTGGATAACCCAATCCCTCCTGTGGAAGATGAAGAGGATGATCAGAATGATACCCTCTTTGTCCCCCAGGAAGGATTATGAGTGTGCCCAGAAAGTCTAGATCTCCTTCTCAGGAGTCTAACCACTCTGGCACCTCAATAGGGAGCTCTGTCTCATCTCATAGGAGGGAATCCTCTCATGAGAGGAGAACAAGGCTGATTCAGTATGAGGAAGCTCAGCTTGAACTCAGAAGGAAGCAAGTAGCCTTAGACAGGGAGTCCCTAGATCTCTTTAGAGAGAAAAGAAAGTTGGGACTAGAGTCCCATGGTGGCAGCAATATCCCTAGAGATAGGGAAAGGTCTTATGACCATAGAAACCTAAGCAAGATTGTCCCTCCCTACCAGAGTGGGGATGACATCCACAAATGGATAACTGCACTGGAGAGGGCCTGTAAAGTTCAGAGGGTCCCCCAGAAGCAGTGGGCAGCAATCTTGTGGCTCTCCTTTGCAGTCAAAGGTAGAGACAAGCTCCTCACTGTAAGAGAAGAGGATGCTGACAATTACACAGTCTTGAAGAGTGCTCTGATAGATGGGTTTGGCCTAACCACTGAACAGTATAGGTTGAAGTTCAGAGACACCCAAAAGCTCAGACTCAAGACTGGGTTGATTTTGTAGATTGTGCTACTAAGGCTCTGGAAGGTTGGATACATGGCAACAAAGTGCATGACTTTTTAGGATTGTACAATTTGATTATGAGGGAGCAGATCCTTAATAATTGTCAAAACCAGCTTTTGCACCAGTATCTGGTGGACTCTGATCTGACCTCTCCCCAAGAATTGGGAAAGAAGGCAGACAAATGGGTCAGAACCAGAGTAAAGACTAGAAATCAGGGTGGTGACCAGAAGAAAGATTCTACTAAGTCCCAAGAGAAAGGTGGGGATAAATCTAAGGATAAGTCCACTACAGGGCCCCAAAATTCCTCTTCTGGGGGTGGGTCCCAAACTCCTTCCTCTCCTGAAAAGAAACCATATTGCCATGTCTGTAAAAAGCCTGGGCACTGGAAATCTGATCCCAGTTGCCCCAGGATTGGCAATAAAGAAAATGTTCCCCCAGCAACTACTACCCCCTCCTGGTACTACCAGTAGTAATCCTCCAGTTGGGAGTAGTGCACCCAAAAGTTAGGTGCTTTTGCAACAGGAACAGAGGTGGGCCCTGGTTCAGACAGGGACCCTCAACAGACTCCTCTGACTCTGATGGTGGTGTAGGATTTGCCACCTTTACCATGGGTCCCACAGCAATGGGCAGGTACAGACTGGAGCCAATGATTAATGGTCAGAAAGCTGTGGCATTTAGGGACACAGGGGCTAGTGTCACCATGGTGGCAGGGAAACTAGTCCCCCTCACCAGCTTTTACCTGAGTTTAAATACCAGGTGACCAACATAGATGGTGTCAGAACAGATCACCCCATGGCCATAGTCAATCTCAGCTGGGAGGGGGTCACAGGCCCAAAGAGAGTGGCAGTGTCCCCCACCTTACCTGTAGATTGCCTGATGGGCAATGATCTGGAGATTTCAGCCTGGGCTGAAGTTGAACACCAAACCCACCTTAGGATGTTGGGCGTCCCTGTAAAGGTTAGTGGGGCTGTAATGGCCACAGCCCCAGCCCAAGAATTTGGAGAGATGGAGCCTGAAAGAATGGCCCACTCTCCCCCAAAAGAGAGCACAAGGGTTGAAGAAAAGTCTTCTTCCCTCCAGACAGTAGGTAAGGGTCAGCCTCCTCAGGGAACTGACCCTACCCCTAGTGAAGGAACTGCCCCAGAGGTAGTCAGGCCTGGCCTGGCCACCCCCTGATGGCAGAGGACCCTTCCAAGGTGGTACCCAGTCTGGAGCAGGTAACCTGCCCCTCTCTACCCTGCCTCAGCCAGCCCAGGGCTGCAGAGGTCAGGGAGGTCAGTGGACCCCCAGGGCCCCTGTCCAGAGGAACCCCCCATCAGCAGATTAGGGGCACCCAGTCTAGTAGCCCTAGCCAGGTGAAAACTCCTCTACACACTGAGGGATCCCCCATGCCTTTATGTAGGGACCTCCCCCAGAAGGACTCTGGTAGGCAAGGGCAAACCTGGGACCTGAAGGTTCCAAACCTGCCATGTCCCTCCAGTAGTCCATCCAAAGGGACCCAACCCCCAGCTGTAGGCAGCCAAAGGTTGACCCTTAGAGCAAAGTGCAACTCAGTCATGGAAAGACAGGCCTACATGGTGACCAGTGATCTGAGGAAGCTGAGGCCAACATTCCTAGGGCCTCACTTGCCTACTCAGACACCTCACCAGCCTTGTACTTTACCTAAGCACACCACAGGTAGTGATTCCCCATGGTGGAGACCCTCTCATACCCTTAGGGTGAGGGATTGCTTAGTGGACCATAAGACAGGGGGCAACCATGCTAGTGCAGGTGCTTCCTTATATGACCACTTAGTCAATGAAGGCTCAACTGGCCAAGGTTAGCCTTATCTCCTTTCGTTTGGGGGTTATGTAGGAAGGTGGAATCTGACTAGATGGTTGCCCCCACTTTTTTTATGGTGTTTTGCTGGTTTATGACTTAGTTGGACTGGGATCCTGCTATTCAGGGCCCCAGTCTATCTGCTTTCTCTGTAAAAGGTTTCCATGTGCCTTAGGCACATCTCTGATTGGAATCTGGAGTGCCCTTATAAGTCCCTAGTATATGGTATACTATGTACCAAGGGCATAGGTACCTCAGAGGCCTACCAGGGGCTGCAGCATGTATTGTGCCACCCCTGGAAGGCCATCCAAACTGACACCACAGGTCTGCTACTGCAGCCTGGGTAAGGTGGTGCATGCACCCCTTACTGTGATATAGGTTACCTATATCACTACATACATACACACATATAAACCTATAAGTCACACCTATGGCAGGCCTTATCAATCCTGAAGGCAGAGTGCGTGGTTCCTATGTGAGAGGGTGCCCCTGCATGAGCAGGGCCCCTCTGCAGCGTTCGGAGACCCTTCTCTGATGCTGTTTGTAGTGCAGCCTGACCATATACTCTTAAGCGCATTATAACCTCGCGTTAAATGCTAACTTTGGAATGGCTGCACCTAAACATGTCGTGTTTGGTGTCAAACATCTTGGAATACTACCCCCGCCAATTCTGGCGGCGGGGTAGCATTCCACCCTTCTAGAGGGAGAGACATGTTAACCCTGGCCTGGCCGGTAACTTCTTTCTAAAGCCTGGCATCACAAAATGGATGCTACTGCCACAGACACAAGTCTGGCCTCCTGCTGCTGGACGAAACTCCGGCAGGGGAGGCCTGGACAATAGGTTTCCTGTCCCAGGGAGGTGTGACCACCTCCCCAGACAGGATAATGTGTATTGGGGCTGGGCGGGAGCACTTTCGGGTGCTTTGAAGTCCTGCACTGGGGGCACACTTGGTGTCCCTGTGCATACCATCATAACACAAAACTTCTCGGGTCTATCATAAAACTAAAGTGAAATATAAAAATTGTGTCTCTCAATAAAGCTCCTCTGGGGAGCAATCCCTTTTAGGACGAAAACCCTCACCCACCATAGGTGGCATGCTTCATCATATGGGCTTCTCCTCCCAGTGAGAAAACCTAGTCTCACTGAGGGCTACAACTCTCTCACTGTGAGATAGGAGCTCTGGGATGTTTTCGTAACAATTGTAAGATGTTTTTAAGGATGCTAAGATCCCATATGTGAATGCTAGGCGTCGTAAGGGTGCAGCGCTGAATATGTTTGTGACAATAATTGTGAAAATGTGATATTAAAACTACCTAGTTGGAACAAAAAATTAAATATTTATTAGCCTGTCCAAACTGGCAGAGATTAAAAAGCAGTGCAAAGCAGTATAGATTAAACTGCTAAATTGACAAAATCGGTCGACATGTTTCAGCCTATTTGATCTTAAAAAAGTATCCAGGCTTTCATCAGGACCATGATAAAAAACAATGCTGCTGCATACGTGAAAAATAATAATAATGAACAGTAATATCAAACCAGTAATCCAATTGTTTAAACTCGGTACTACTGGAACTTATCCAAATCGGTGGATAAGTAAGCCCACCTCTACCTGGTTACAACTCAGGGAAAGGGGCCCCGCTCTCTCCGTCGGTACCCCGTTGTGGTACATAAGCTGCAACCGGAGGCCTTACTTATCCACCGATTTGGATAAGTTCCAGTAGTACCGAGTTTAAACAATTGGATTACTGGTTTGATATTACTGTTCATTATTATTATTTTTCACGTATGCAGCAGCATTGTTTTTGATGATGGATTCAACCCAGATCTGTGACTGGGGGTGAGTGTCTGAAAAGTTTCAGTGCTCCGTCCATCATCTCCTTGTGTTTGTTTTGTTTGCCCTAAGTTGGCAGGGTATGCCTAGACGTGGGTCCCTTGCTCACTTTGCCACTGGATTCAAGCTAGCCTGGCTGATGGGGGCTGTTAGCCCGAAACCGGTCCCAGGATGCTTGTTTCCGGTCCAGGGAAGACATGGCTTGGCAGTTCGGCTGGACTGTCCCCATGAGGCACAGGGTCAAGACTGATTTGCATATAGCTGTGTCTGAACTGGGGTGGCGAAGTGAGCTAAAGAACGATGATGGATTCAACCCAGATTTGTGACTGGGGGTGAGTGTCTGAAAAGTTTCAGCGCTCCATTCATCATCTCCTTGTGTTTGCTTTGTTCGCCCAAAGTTGACAGGGTATGCCCAGACGTTGGTCCCTTGCTCACTTTGTCACTGATTCAAGCTAGCCTGGCTGATGAGGGCTGTTTGCCCGAAACCGGTCCCAGGATGCTTGTTTCCTGTCCAGGGAAGACATGGCTTGGCATTTCGGGCTGGACTGTCCCAATGAGGCACAGGGCCAAGGCTGATTTGCATTTAGCTGTGTCTGAACTGGGGTGGCGAAGTGAGCTAAAGAACGATGATGGATTCAACCCAGATTTGTGACTGGGGGTGGGTGTCTGAAAAGTTTCAGCGCTCCGTCCATCATCTCCTTGTGTTTACCACCAGGGCAGCCACAAACTCATGCCTCGTTTGAGGGCAGCACAATAACGAAAGAAGGAATAGCTGTTTGAAGCAGCAAATTTGTCTTTCACTACCCAGGTGGCACCCGGCTGGCTTTTAAAAGGATGAGAGAGATACCCCTGCATGTAGGTGCTTTGAGTGACTGTACACACTTGTAGAGGGAGGACTGGTAATCTATAGGACCCCATTTCAACCTTATGCAGCACTTAATTAGTAAAAAAAAAAAAAAAAAAAATGTCAGGTCCCTCGTCAAGATGCCACTGCTGCTTACACCACCTATTGCCCCTGCCAGAACTGCCAATGACAGTATCAACACAACTACTAACCCTTGCACTCCTACAAGTGTGAAAATTCAGACTATTCCAACTCCCCAAAGCTATACGAATGTCTTGGGCAGCAGGTATTAGTCCTTTTAAATGTACATTGAATTAATAAACAACAATTGTTGTGCTCATCTCTAATTTAGACAAATAGTGCCACCATGTGGCAGACTGTCATAAGTGCCTTTGTTGACAATTAAGTGTTGGTGCAGAGCAGTGAAAAGCACCAGCTCAAATGAAGCAATGATCTTACGGGGTTACCCCCTGTTGGCACACAGACTGTGTGCCATCTCTTTATGGCACACAGTCAGTGCTCCTAATGATGGTCTCTTTGCTTTTGCACCCACACCCATATTAAGGCATGTGTTCAGACATAAAGTGTTTGCCTCTGTTGGACTTGGCCCTTTCTGCAGAGTCATTCCCAGACTTTTTATCTTCACTCTAATTTTCCTGAATTCGTTTTTGTTGGGCTTAGGATTCTGCACACTTAACCACTGCTAACTTGTGCTCAAGAGCTTGTGCTCTTTCTTTAAAACATGATTGAGTGGCTTATACCCAATTGGAATATGTAATTTACTTATAAGTCCCTAGTAAAGTGACACTACATGTGCCCAGGGCCTGTTCATTAAATTCTACTAGTGGGCCTGCAGCACTGGTTGTGCCACCCACTTAAGTAGCACTTTAAACATGTCCCAGGCCTGCCATTGAAGCCTGTGTGTGCAAATCCAAAGTAAACCTTTGACCATGCCCAAACCTTCCTTTTTGATACATATAAGTCACTCCAAGGGCACTCCCTGGACAGCCCACAGGGCAGGGTTCAATGTATTTAAAAAGTAGGACATGCACTTTTATGTTTTACATGTCTTGGTAGTGAAAAATCGTTTTTCACTACTGCAGGATCTATCTCTCCCATAGGATAACATTGGAGTTGCCTTATTACATTTTATAAGTGTAATTTCCAAACGGAAAGAGATAACCAATTCAAGTTTGATGTCTCTGGAGTCACAATTTAAAATCCTAAATTATGGCGAAGTCAGATTTCAAATTGCTTTTCTGAAAATTACACTTTTAGAAAGTTGACATTTTTTTGCCTCAGCCATTTGGTGCCTCCAGACTGTCTCTGGTCATTCTGAGTTGGGTGACACCTGGGCTTTGTGTATTCCCTCTAGAGAGCCACACACAAAGGGAGTTTAGGTGTGACTTGATGAGCCATCCTAAGAGATAGGAGGGAGGAGCTGGGCAAAAGCCTCACACTTATACATGAATAGGCTGCGTCATGTCCACACACAAAGGACTACATACCCCCCTGTAGTGAGTCTGGGCGTGGGTGACAGTTGGGCATTGTGTATTCCGCCTAGACAGCCACACACAATGTGGAGCTTGGGTGTGACTGGATGGGCCATTACTGGCAGGATGGGAGGGAGGAGCTGGGCACGGCCCTACTTACACTTCAATATGGTGTGTCCTGCCTCCACACAGAGGGCTGCATACCTGCTGTAGTCTGGAGCCAGGGCCAGGAAGGCACGGCATCTGTGCACTTCAAAGGCATGCCTCTAGAAGCTTCTCCCCACTTCAAAGGCACAACTGTGTATAAAAGAAGGACCTCAGACACCAACTCTTCAGTACACTTCTGGACCAGTGGATACTCTGCCTGGAAGAAGGGCTACTGTGCTGCTACAAAGACTTACAATCTGCTGGACTGCTGCTTTAAAGGAACTCCTGCTGTGCTGAGCTGCTGCCAGCTGCCTTCTTGCCTGGGGAAGAAGAAGTCCTGGATCTGCAACTTCATCTTGAACCCAGGATTCCAGAGTGACTCAAATGGCTAGTTTGCTGGCCTCCTGATCTGAGCCTCAGGGACATAACAGACTCCCCAACGAGCTCCTGGCCCCAGCTACAGTGAGTTCCTGACCCCCTAGTGGTGCCTCTCAGGTCCTGGACCCTTGTCGTGGCTCAGGGGCTCTTGAAATCAAGCTTTTTGGCTCTCCAAGACAGCGAACAGGCCAGCGCACAACTGAACCAAGCCGTTCACACCGAAATTCAGCGTGAGCCAGCGCCACCTCTTCTCTTCACCCAGCAAGCATCTATTGTCTGCGGAGGGCTTGCAATGCAAAACACCAGCTTGCATGTGAGTGGCGCCTGGCCTGCTCTTCACGCCACACCAACCATCACCCACAATGCTCTCCTTGCTCCCTGCGACCCTCTCCAACGCAAATGGAACTCTTGGCATAAAACTTGAGGAGCTACAGCGGGACAAATCTGTGACTGTATTTGACCCACGCTCCATTGTGGTTGGCCTGAACTTTTGACTTTGACTCGGTTCAGCGTGCCCAGATAGCCACGTTTGGGGCTTTTAGAAGCTATTTTACACTTTTTTCTTTAAAAATTCATAGCTCCGGTTCTACTAATTATTTTTTTGTCATTTTGGTCTTGTTTTATTTATTCAATTTTGCTCTATTTTCCTAACCTGGTGTGGGATCTATTGTGTGTGGTGTTTTCACTGTTTTACTGTTTGAAGTGTTGCACAAATATTTTACACATTGTCTCTAAGTTATGCCTGACTGCTCTGTGCCAAGCTACCAGGGTGTTGAGCACAAGTTAATTTGCGGATTGCTTGTGCCATACCCTGACAAGGATTGTGGTTGCTGCTTAACCAGGCCTCACACCCCAGTCAACCAGTAAGCCAATTTCTAACACCCTCATAGCCATGGGGCCATACCCCCACACTATTGATAGAGTGCCCTCTAAGAATCATGCTTGTGCTATATGTGTGCTGGTACAATCTGTTTTTTTGTTTCTGTACATTGCAAAATACATGTACTCTTGCAAGACGGTTCTTATAAATGGAACATCTGTTTCAGCTAAACGGCAATTACCCCTTTAAACAATTTATGTGGTCTTGAAAGCTAGCCAACATACATGTGTGTTAGCCTATTAAAGATATCAACCGTGCAAGACTGTATTTTTTAAACTGCATTTTCGTCTGACTAACAAAATATACTCTATCGATGTTCTTACTAGAAAAATGAGGCCTACAATTAAACTGAGAATTGAGAATTTGAGATGCAGTGACCAGCTAATGCTGACATTATTGCAGACAAACTGTTGATGTCCTCAGATTAATACCTCCCGTACCAACATCTAAAATATCCACATCACTTCGTCCAGGACATCCTGACATTATCTAGCACTTCCTATCATAGCACTTTGGCCCAGGTCACATCTAGCCCAGAAGCCAACCTTATTCTGCATTATAAAAGGCATCCAAGTACACATTTTAGTATAGCTGGTGTTATCCCCATTCGGGAGGTAAAACTCAGACAGGCAGCGGCATGAACCTGGATTGTTTCCCGTTGTTACAACAGATTTGTGCCTTTGTTCATGGTAAAATGTGCATTGCATTCGTCTATTTTGTGAGTTCTCTTGTTTTTTGCTGTCCTCTAACATTTTCGTTCTTGTGGTGTTTTTAATGCTGTTCCATTTTCAAGCTGGGAGATGACCTGTTTTTCTACTTCTTTCAGGGTGTGGTTTGGGATGCAGTTATTTATTTTCTAATCCATTACCTATACTTTGCTTTCTGATGAATTAATTTTGTGTGGTGCTCATAACAGCTATGTATCCTTGCATTACCATGTTACTTCACATTTCGTTAGTTATTGTGGACTAAATGGTTACAGTCTGGCAGCAAAGCAATACTGCATTAAAATGAATATCAGGCTAAATTGCTAGAAAACCAATATTTACCTATTGAAAACTGTGGATATAATTGTAGGTGGAAGCAGGACGACAAGTGTAGGAAATTGGATTTATTAGTTGAGGGGGGTGAAACCCTACTCAAGCAGGAACCACAAACCCTGTCAGGGTGGAACACAAGCAAACCCCAAATTAACCTGTGCTTAACCCTCTGGTAGCTTGGCACAAAGTCATGCCTAACTTAGAGGCAATATGTAAAGTATTTATGCAGCACTTCTAACACAACAATACACAAGAAAAAATTCCACCCCAATTTCGAAAAATTGAGTAAAATTCAATAAATTATTTGAGACCAAAACAACAAAAATCCAATCAGTAGATTCAGAGAAGTACTGGCAAAGCCAACGTCTGCCTTGTTTAAGGCACATGATCTTTGTTGGGTGATGTGTGGATGCAATAACAGAAAACTCACACCAAGGCACCCAAAGTGCTGGTCCGGGGCACACTATGCAAAGCCACATAGGCAAAGCCTCTTGGAAAGGACTCTTTGGTCATGCCCTTTTCTGAGGGCACCTCATCTTTTGTATCCCCCTTAAAGCACTGAAGCATGAGATTCTAGTTCACAGGTTTTAAGCCATTTCAATAATTATATAGGCTCTTGGACAGGCTTCTTTGGCAGCTCCCCTTTTGGAGACCCCAACTTTTTCATCCCATTTAAGGTTACTTGAATCTGAAAAGCCAGCCATCTGAAACCTTGAACCATTTAAGTGAGATCTCACACTATATATATGAACACTACCAGGCGACTGAATAGCATGACACACCTCGTGTCCAGTGCTGGTCTTTAGTTTCATAAAACAATGCATTTTTGGGAGCTGTAGTCCGCTTATCTTATGTGAACCGCTAGAATAAAAGATCACGCCTGAGAACAATGTGTCAAAGTATATGTATTTATTTATGAATTGTATTTAGCATGGACATTACCTTAAGGCTTTATAGCACTTTACATAAGTCCCAAAAAGTTTTGCCTGTACAAAGAGGCATACAGTAAATTTGATGCTCACTGGGGCTGAGTCCTAAAAAAAATTAGAAGACGCTAATCAAATACCTTGTGTGTAAACTACATGTCTGGACCGGTCTAAAAAGTACGTGACCGAGCAGCACCGGCAGCCCGGCAATTGTAAGCCTCTCCACAGCCTCTGTTAACAGCAACGATGAAAACCAGCAACATTGCGCACTGCACGCTGCTCTCTCCAAGCTCTATAACACATTACCTAACTGAGGGATCGCGTACAGTGCCACGTATCTGGGGGGACAAGGCAGAGGGTAAAAAAAGATAAATGGTTACTGACCTGCAGGCTACCCCAAAAAGATAATTCATATCCAACAAGGCAAATAATTTTGAGCATCACACGAAATCTCCACATAGGAGATTATTCCTCTGTGGTCTTTCTTGCAGAAAACTGTATTTGACTTAACAACTCTATACGATTGCAAAGAAATGTTGAGGGCTGTGAGAAGATCACCAATGAGTCACGCAAATAACTCAAAGGGCTGCGCAGAGACTGGAAGCAGAAGGATGAGCAAAAACAAGCAAGGGCCTCGGCAACAAATGGGAGCACTAGAGTGAGAGCCTGCTTCAGCTACGGGTGGACTGGTGAGTGCGAGATGCCCTGGGGGGACTGGTGAGTGCTGTGCCAGAATTGGACTCACAAGGTCTCCACTGAGACCAGCACAGCTTGCTGAGCCCACGGCACTCGGGCAGCACTGTAACTTTAAAGCAAGAGTGTAGCTCTTGTTTTTATTTTGTTTTCACGATTGATGCTTGAGACACTTAAAGAAGTTCCACCAAAGGGGATGAACACATTACTTTGCCAATGGGAAACTGATAAGAGAAACACACATGGAAGAACAGGAAATAGAATCCCTACAACCAACAGAAACGAGGAAAAGTAAATTGATGAGCACAAGGACAAATAGCAAGCGAAGGCGAGATGTAAGTCCCTTTTAGGATATATTTAATACAATAGATTTCACAAGCACATCGAATGCGCTGTGCACGCAAAACCTAAAAACAAAACATTGGCCTTCCACAACTACCTTTCCAACCTTATCTTTAAGTCTCTATTCTCATGAGCAACATCATTCTGCCAACTTCTGCCATTTCAGCATCACATGAGTCAATAAACACACTACCTAAGTGTAAATGGGACTGAACATTGTGGGCTATCTCCTCAAATATGGGTATGGCAAGGGGCAATGAATGATGGTCATCTGGTGTGCAATGCAAATCCACAGGCAGCCCTGCAATAAGCTATAATTCAGGTTGCAAGACGACTAATTCAGAAAATAAAACACCCACTAATACCTACTCAAATAGTACTACAGGCCAAACAGCTTGAAAGTTACACACAGCTAGCTTTCAAGTAAGTTACATACCACACAAATAACAATCACTAGAGCTGCAATGGAATAGCACTTAATAGATCAGAGAATAATACCACAATAAAGTGAAATACAGATAAATGAAGCAGCAGTTAATACATAGCCAGTGTCTCCACAATATGAACACATCCAAATAAGTGTGTCAATATAGTAATGAAGTTAGTGTAACTTGAAAAATACATCGGAGAATACATTGTGATAGATAAATCATTTGAGTTGAATCACAAAGAAACACATAAAAGTGGCCATGTGAAAACTAAAAGCAGAAATAATACATCCATGCACAAAGATAAAAGAGCATCCACAGAAAACAGAATTGCACCCGCGGTGGGAGGCTTATTGGGAACCCTTGAGCCACATCAGACCCCAGCTGCTATTCATCAACCCCAGTAAGAAAGCAATGGGCAACCCAGTATTCCTCGGAACACGGGCTAGGATATGCGTTATGAACGAGACTGGTTCCTATGGTAATATTCAACCAGAATAGAAGTATTTGAAATATTAAAAAGTGGAAAAAAATCCCTCCTGTGTTAGTTTCCTTTATATAGGTTAACAAATGAGAGGGGACCAAAGTTTTAAAAAGGAAAAACATTTCTAATGTATACAACTCCTCATACTGGTATCAACATTGTATGTACACAATAAATCGCATTTGAATAGATGCTCGTAGGAAAAAGTGTATAGTGAAAAAAGTGCTGTTCATGAGATAGTGCAAAAGAAAACTATACAATTAATATGGATCTATTAGATAGCAGTCTAATCATACATGATAGTCCACGGTTCAACCCCTAGGGGTGAAATGAGTTCATGAGGTATTCCTCAGGTTGAAGGAAATGATGCACGTCAGTCAAAGGTAGAGTATGATTGTAGGAGATTCATTCCAATCGGTCCAGAAACATAGTGGTATACATCTTATCTTATATAGCCAAAAAAAAACATCCGGGTAAGTACCTACTTGTGGCACTCTACACCAAGAATTGCACAGCCAGCAATAACCCTGAAGTAGGTACACGCTATATAGGTAAACAAATGTTCCTGTATGGCCCAGAAATGTGAACTATCATTTATGACTGGACAGCTATCTATTTGGAATTTATTCCATATAGGGTGGAATTCTACCATACTAATCCACCTTCATCCAAGATAATAGCTATAGGTAAGCTTCTTAGATTTACAGTGGATCTACTAACTGAATTATTTTCTTTTGCATTTTCTCATAAGCTCCACTTTTTTCACTGTGCACCTGTTTCTATGAGACCTCGCCAAATGTGATTTATTGTGTGCATATAATGTTGATAACAGTATTTGTATACATTACTAATGTTTTCCATCTTAAAACATTGGTCCCTCTCATTTGGTAAACTACATAAAAAAGGCTAACACAGAAGGAAGGAGTTTTTTTCCACTCGCTATATATTTCATACTAAGTAATATTGATTGAATGTTTCCATAGGAACTATTGTTATTCATCAACCCAACAATGATTCACTCATAGGTCAGTACAATAAGTAAGCCAGCATGGGCACAACTTTCCCACAATGAAGGCCTTACTATTTGTCTCATTGCCCATTATCCTAAGGAATAACTACTTAAGAAAGAGAGACAGAGAGGGTATAAAGAGGCTCACTCTCTTTCCTATGATTGTGGAGAGGTTCTGCTTCCCTCCATCAGTGCTTCTTAAGAGTGATGCAGAACGGAAACAGGATCTAAACTCACCAACAGCCTGCTCGCATGCCATCCCTGTCTATGTCACGATTCTTGATCCATTAACCTTCCTGGCTAATGGATCATTCCAGGGGACCGTGGCATAATGACTGGTATCTACAGCCAATGCAATCCAGGAGCATGCATCATGTAGTGAAATGCATGATCAATCAAGTACAGCAGGAATGTACTCAAGAAAGACAACGGAGGAAAAGAGAAACTCTTTCCATTTTCCGGGTGTCTCTCTTGCTTTCTGATGTCCCCCCAAAAGAGAGAACTTACCTTCCATGCATGCTCCACTCTACCGTGCTAGAAGCAACGTTTCTCAGCATGTCCCCCGCAAGCATTGATAATGTTGGTATGCCGTGCTCAAGCTGATTTCATCATCTTACCGGGGATAGAGTGGGTGGCAGTGAAGTGCTTCCGGCGGCAGTCCCTCGTGTAGGCATACTGCGGGTGAGTGCTAGGACATGTTGGACACATCCTTAGCATCTGAGAAAAAATGCTGAAGTTGTTATTAAACTGTGTTTAATACTGTAGATAAGTAATGGTACATGAAATCTTTACAAATTACCATAGTAAGCAATGTTTTTTTGTGTTGGTTAACCCTCTGATAACCCTGTGGGTAAAAGTATTGCACTTTGACAATTCTTGTTATCGTCTCTTAGATAATGTGTATATTGTTTTGCCAACTCTAATCATGACTGTATGCCTAATGGTCTCCATGTCGGAAAGCTTACCCTTCATTCAGTTGGTTAAGGTGTTAAGCCAATCCTGAACCATTGGGAATGCCTCCATCTCATTAGCCATCTTCCTGAACACATGGAAAAAAGCCATAGTCCTCCCCCTACTCAAGAAGCCCTCCTCTGATCGATCAATGTTCACCTACTATAGACCTTTCTCTCTGCTACCATACCATGCCAAAGTCCTAGAGAACACACTGGTAGACACTGTGGGTGCACTTTTCGTCGACTCCATCGAAGGTGAACGCGTCCACCTGTATGTTTACTTTCGGCCGGAACACGTGATTACTCGCCAGGGAGTATGTTCATATAAACGCGACCGTTTGGATAACGCACCACCTTCCCTAAGAAATAGCCCCTGAAGAAGGGCTCTGCCCAAAATGCATAGGGCATATTGTCCAAAGATGGTTCCAAAGATGATACATTAAAGCTGTAATGTGATCTTAACATTACTACCATTGAATATAAATGACAAGACGAACAAAGAAGAATTTAATAAATGAAAAATTTGAATTACCTTTGGATTACTGATCAAATTATTTGAAATTTCATTAAGTGAGTGTAGATTGGGGACGTTTTTTGCGGTCTATTGAAAACGCATCATATTCTAAAATCCTAGAGAAGCTCATCAACAAACGCCTCTCCACCCATCTCAGCAACCACCAACTTCTCAATGTCACCCAGTCTGGCTTCAGATCTAATCGTAGCACATCATCTGCCCAAACCACAGTACAAGAACAGTCCTTTCGGCACCACAGATGACATCCACATTATCCTGGACAGAGGGGACACTGCAGCCCATATACTCTTGGACCTCTCCCCAGCATTCAACATGGTATCCCACTCTATCCTCGTCCAACTCCAGCACAAGAGTGGAATCCAAGAACCTGCCCTGCGTTGGATCTGCTTAATCCTGATTGGTAGAACACAATCAGTCAGCCTTGCTCTCTTCTCTTCAGGTGCAGACAACCTCATCTGTGGAGTACCACAAGGTTCCTTTCTTAGCCTTACAGTCTTCCATGTATACATGATCTCACATGAACATCCTCTCCTATGCCAATGACACCCAGCTCATATTTCTCCTGTCGGACAAGACCCCCAACACCCGGTGCAAGTTCATGGCCTGCATGACCGAAGTCATCGACTGGATGATGACAAACTGTCTAATACCAAACACAGAGAAAACAGAATTTGTAATCTTTGGCAAAGGTACTGCATCATGGAACTCCACTTGGTAGCAGGCTAAACTAGGACCCACCTCCACCACTTATGCCAAAAATCTCAGGATCATCATTGACAGCAAATTTGACATAACCACCCAAGTCAACTCTGTGACAGCCTCCCTGAAGATGCTGAGAAAAATCTTCAAATGGCTTCTGCTCAACACCTGCAAAATCATCGCACAGGCCCTGATCACAAGCTAGCTGGAATACGGGGACACCCCATCAAAAAACAACTAATCGCAGTCAGCAAACAACTAACTAGACAACTGCAAACCATTCAGAACTCAGCAGTCAGAATCGCTCTCAACCACCCATGCCCACACACATCACACCACACCTGAAGGAATTCCAATGTCTTCTTATGCACAAACTAGCACATTTTAAATTCCTCACTCACACCTACAATGCACTAGACAACACTGGCTCTGACCTCAATAGCCATTATCCCCTTTAGCAAACCCACAAGACATCTCCACTGTGCCGGACTCTTATTTGCACATATCGCACACAAACATAGAACCAGATCCAGTGGTCAGGCCTTCTCCTGCAAAGCGCCTAAAACATGGGACAGCCTGCCAGCACACATCAGAGCCTCCTCCTCAATTTTCAAATTCTGCAAGAAGCTAAAGACCTTTTTCTTCGAATAGCAACTCCCGCCTGCCCTAGGTGTGGCTTGTCTACACATCCTCAGTGCCAGAATACCCTTCAGGGTGATAGGACCTGTTACAAATCAACCTAACATAACATAACATAACATAACATTTCATAACATAACATAACATAACATGACATAACATAACATAGGCTTTAGTAAAGTCCTGATTGGTTCATTGGGAAAAGTTGTATCTGATGCCAAAGGCCTAATCTGTTTATTATGAAAAGCTATGACAAAAGCAGTAACCCAGGCATATTTAATGTGAAATGCAAATGACAAAGCCAATAGGCATTTGAGGGTGGATTGTTATTATGTGGTATCAAAGCCTGTCAAAAAGTGTTTTGTCACATGGAATGTCACAGATTACCATAGTAGGCAACAGCCATGATTAACTGTCTGGTAAACCCTGGGGCCAGGTAATTTGTTATCCTTGTATGGCCCTCTTAAAATGGATATTATATTGTTTTGCCAACTTTAATTTTATATATTTGCAATTTTATGACTGTACGCCAGATGGTTGCATTGTGAGGAAGCTTATGCTCAATTTAGTGTGCCTGAGTCAGTTATGATGACAAGCCATTGGTAAAGTCTATACGCCTCATTCTTTCATTGGGAAGAGTTATGTCAGATGCCATTGGTCTGATCTGCTTATTAAGAAAATCTATTATGAAAATCATAGGTTAAATCCAATATGCCTTTAAAGGTGGATTTTTATTACACTGTGTTAACGCTTGTAGACAGGTATTGTGCTTGAAGGAATCTCACAGATTACTGTAATAGAAAAGGGTTTTGATGTTGTTGACCGCCTCTGACAAATCCATATTTGCACTGTTAAAATCATACTAGCAACAGTAAGAGTGGTGCTTTTTCAAATTGTTTTGTACATACGTATAATCTGATGGTTGCCTTGACAGAAAGCCAATGTTCAATATAGCAGACCTGAGTTGCTTATGGTGGCAAGACAATATTAAAGGCTATAAACCTGAATAATTAATTGGGAATGGTTATGTCTGACACCATATGTTTGATCTGCTTATTATGAAAAGAAACAACAAAGGCAGTGGACCTGACTATCCTAAAACCAATAGGCCTTTATGGGTGGATTATTATAATACTTTGTTAAATTCTGTATGGAGGTATTTTGTAACACGGAATCTTTCAAATTACCTTAGTAGGCACAGGTTTTGGTATTGGTTAACTCTTTGGCAAAACCTGGGGGTATGAGATCTGCACAGTTGTATTCCTTGCCAGGCCTTCATAGGCTTGACAGGTGTATTTACCCACCAAACCCAGTGACCAAAAAAGGTAAAAAGAAATACATATTTATATACACATCCATCTGAAACTTAATGTTCTTCTGTGCCAAGGACGATAGACCAGTCCTGTAGTTTTCCATTTCTTCTTTCAAAGGCCCCCTTTCATTTTTTTCCTCTTCCTTTTACTTGGTTTTTATTTTATTTTTGTAGAGCTTCCTGCAATTCCCACAACAATAGTATTGGACTGTTCGCTCGCAGGTTCAGCTGCAGTGCATTACATCCCACGAGGCCACTGCCTCTTAACAGGGTAGCCATCTTGGAATGTATTGTCGGCAGTGTATCATTGTTTTACTATTACATGTTTAAAAGCATTATATCTAGAAGAATTATATTAGCCAGCTTGAATCTGTACAACAATGATTCATTAAACACAATAGTATGCCTACATGGCCGCTCAGTGAGATATTTACTGGGTGGCCTGTCTGCCCTGTCTGTCCCGCCTACAATGTACCCCTCACAGCTGTTTTGCTACAACTTAGTGAGTTTTTTCACAAACAAAATAGAGGTACTTTATAATAACCTTATTCTTAACAATGGAACAAACCACCTATCACAAGTCACCACTCTATTTAACCAAGGACATCAGGTTTTTGATGAGTTTCCAGCCATCTCTCCTGACTGTATGACTGAGCTCCTTAAACAAACTAAATCAGGTGCCCCAGCAGACCCATTCCCCACTAGGGTGTTGCACAAAATAGTTGATCTCATTGCACTCCCACTCTCTTTGATGTTTAATAAAATCCTAAATTCTGGGATTTTCCATACAGAATGGAAAAAGGCCTCCATTCTGCCTGTCCTAAAGAAACAATCCCTTGTCCCAGCTGAAGAACAAAACTATCATCCCATATGGAGACTTCCATTTCTAGCCAAAGTGCTAGAAAGACACCTTAACGTCTGTCTCACTCAGTTTCTGGACCAACATGACATCCTGGATCAATCCCAATTTGGTTTCAGGAAAGCCCATAGTACGGAGACAGCTCTAGTTACAGTAGCCGATGAGGTCAGGGAATTCTCGACCGTGGAGACAGGGCTGCGGTGATCCTTTTGGACCTATCTGCAGCTTTTGATACAGTAAGTCACACAATTATGACACAGCGTCTGCTAGAAATAGGCTTCAAAGGTATGGCCTTTAAGCTCCTATGTGCCTTTCTGGATGGAAAAGAGCCAACTGTTAGTATAGGTGATTTCAGGTCAAAATCTTTCTCCTTACTGTGTGGAGTCCCGCAGGGCTCTTCAATAAGCCCCACTTTATTTAATATATATGTGGCCCCTCTCATGGGGCTGATAAGATCATTCGGTTTCCCCACAATATCCTATGCGGACGATACTCAAATTATCGTTCCCATAAACAAAAACTCAGAAGAGGTGGCTTTGCGTTTTAATAAATGCATGAGTGCCATACTGCAATGGATGAGCAACCATTGCTTAAAACTAAATGCAGAAAAGACTGAAGTCCTTATCTTTGGGCGGGATACCTCTTTCTGGAATCAATCCTGGTGGCCGGATGCTCTTGGTTCATTTCCCATCCCAGTGTCCAAACCCAAGAGTCTTGGAATAATATTCGACACAAATTTGTCCTTTAGGGATCAAACAAACCACCTTACATCCTCTTGTTTTTATACACTTACAAATTTTGAGGAAAATCCTTTCTTTTTTACCATTAGAGTTTCAAAAAACTGTGGTTACCTCACTGGTTTTATCCAAACTAGACTATTGCAATGCACTCTTGGTTGGAGCCCAGCAGTGTATCCTAAGCAGGCCCCAGAGGCTACAAAATGCTGCAGTCAGGGTTTTGAAAAATATCAAAAAGTCTGAGCCTGTGACCAAAGCTAGGGATAAACTCCATTGGTTACCAGTCAAAAAAAAGAGTAGCCTTTAAAACACTTTGTATTGCTCATAAAGCAGTGCATTACCAAGGCCCCGAATCTTTGAGGAAAACCTTTTCATGGTATAGCCCTAATAGGTCTCTATGTTCTGCTTCCTCAAAGACGTTGTTGGTTTCTTGTATTTACAAAGCTTCTTGGGGTGGTAGAAGTTTTTCTCATGCTACATCTCACCTCTGGAATCAAATGCCAGATTCTTTAAGGAACTCCTCCAATTTTCTGGCTTTCAGAAAGCTTCTCAAATCCTGGATTTTCACTCTCCCACTGTAGATTCTCTTTGATCCTTTTTTAATATTGCAGGCGGCGCCAAGACGCCTTAGGGCAAATGCACCGCGTTACAAATTAAAATCAAATCAAATCAAATCTTGGATTGGTATGTTGCACAGTGTATCATTGCTTTACTGCTCCAGTTGGCCAATACATTTCTTCTAATCTGGGCAGCCAAGTTGGAACTTTAAAATAATGATACATTATGTAAAATAACTATCCAAGATGGACACTTGTTGCTATAATTAATTTTATTTTATTTTCTATTGCGAGCATATGCCCTCCATGCTTATGTGGCAGGATGTTTTATCTTTTCTATTTTTAGTATTTCCATTTATCTTGCATATGCTTACTCAGCTTGTGTGTGCATTTTATTATGAATTGTAAAATGTGTGAATGCAAGAAGGAGTCAGTGGGTGAAAGAATGGATGCGCGAGAGCCAGAATGTTTGAAAGAGCGCATCTATGATGATGGCGTATTGAGTGCCTTAATTCACCAGTTACTGAAAAGGCAGTTTCAATTACAAGCCAGACCTATTGGCATTGCCAATGCTTGTTAACTACAGCATTTGGAGGTTCCCGTTATGAATGTCCTTTGGATTTTATGTGGCGGCAGTACAACATGCATTCTCAGCACAATGAGATAAGATTATATACATTTGCTACATGAGAATTGTGTTAATGTTGAAATTTGCCATAGACTACTTTTTGAAATTTTGCTCACTGGGGCCAGAACTTTTGAGTAGAGTTTTTTCATATGATACACTATACATCAAAATGTTGCCACGTGAACCCAGATTTCTTGTATGTGGTTTGTCGCACTGACCACTGATGAAAAATTCCATACTTAGGGCCTCATTACGATGGCGGACGAACTTTAGTCTCTCCACCATCGATACGGATTTGGGACCGGCCGCCTATGAGGCGGCCTCCCCACAATCCTAATCACGATATGACCGACACCACGGCGGGCGCATCACCTGTATTTTGCATTGTGGTGGGGATGCGGTCAGCAGCCCCCATCACAATGCAAAATAGAGGTCGCAGACACATCCCTGCACTACGTGGCAGGCACCCTGTGGTGCCTGCCACATGGGGCAGGGATATGTATGTGGGCACTATAGGTGCCCCCCAGGGTACATGTCCCTGCATCTGGGATTGAGGGGAGACTGCTACGGGACCCGAAATCCGTTTCCACCATTTGTTTTGCGGCGGGTTGTCCGCCGCAAAAGGAACAGAGGAAAGGGACATCATGATCCCTACGGCGGTGCCTGCAAGGCACCCCCGCAATGTTAGGCAATGTTTTTGTTCTGACAGGCGGTCGTAAAAGGACCGCCTGCCGGAACCGTGGCGGGCGGTCTTTAAGACCGACACGCTTAACCAACCATTCCCCCCACCATCATAATATGGCCCTCCGCCATCGTAATGAGCCCCTTAGTTATTAAACTTATGTGAGAAAAACGGTGCGTATGTATTTGGCTGGTAGTCTTTACAAATATATTTTGTCATATATGATTAACTTATTTGCCCGGTGGGGCTATATTTTCTATATCAATAAAACTGCCTTACAACGTGCTTTATAATGAATGCAAACGTCTTTGTATTGACAGAGGTTCATGTCGTTAAAGACCTTACATTAGTTTCTAGTATAATACTGGGATTGTCAAAAGCACTTTATTGGTAATGAACTGGCAAGTACGTGCACATTCATCATGAGACTATATGAGTTCGAGTTTCCATGTAGGCAACTTTACATACATGCCCTCTGACTCCTTGATGTGTCACATTGTGTTGGTTCGCTTATTTTTGTTTATGAGATATATGTTCAGGCATACAGCAGAAAGTACCACATATTTTGTTTCAGTTCTTGTTATTTTATGTCGATTTGTATAGTGCTCTTATCACCCCTGAGGCTGTTTTTTTCATATTCCTTCATTTCTAATACTGTGCAGCATATGTTTCCACTGTGCACTATTCTATGTTCAGTGAATGAAGCAATAGTGTCTGCATTTCTATGAGTTGTAACTGTCCATTCTTATATTTAGACACACACCAGTCAACCTCTGATTTGCATTCGCAATTGTGGAAGGATTAGCAAACACCTACAAACACAGAATACTGCAGACCTAATGTTTGTAAATAGTGAAAATTATTAATAATATGTGTGGTTAGAGCCGTACTTCTACACCCATCTAATAATATGCTCAGGCTTTCCAATTTGTGAATTAGACCCATTTTCTCAGACAATATAGGCGTCTATGCATGAACTACAGAGAGTATAGCATGGAAGCACAGACCAGTGATTATCTCTCCATGTTTTGTACATTTTCAGAGTTAATGTAGGCAGCACATTGTTGGAAAAAATGGATACATAGAAGCCTTCTGCATCAGTTCATGGGTACTGAAAATATTCATGAGACAGACCCGTGGGAGGATAACTTGCTGCATGCAAATGTGTACATATGTCGGTATTTGCAGCAATCACCAAGGTGTGTTGAATTTGCAAGTGTTAAGGCGCACCCACATGGGAGCATGGCATTGGCTGTCAAGATGGTGGTCACACTCTAAGAGTGCCCTGGACCCATCCATCATCCGCCGCCACCCGTCTCACTGTCCTGCCTGTACCAGGCAGCGAACATTTTGTGGGGAAGCCTGCACCTTATCTGTCCCTGCATGTGGTGTGCAATTGAGTGCTGATACAGTAGGGACTTGTGAGTCCGAGTCTCAGCCGATCGTCAAGATGGCGGTGCTGTTCGTGGCCTGGGCCATTGGACCTGAGTGGCATTGTACCCTGGTGCCCACAAGCTCCCAGTGCCCTCTCAAGGCTGATTACGAAGGATGGAGGTGAGTGGGGCTTGTGGGGAATGAGAGAATCTGGAGCACCGGCCTGTAGCTGAAGACGCATGCAGGAGGAGCTGAGGGTCCGGTGGGCACTGGGTGCTTGCAGACAAAGGTGCCCATGATCCCTGTCAGGGGACAGCTACCCCAACCTTACCCTTCCTGGGTGGATGCAGTTGGGGCTTCGGGGGCCCTCTGGTCTGTCATCTTCCCCGCCGCTCAGCTGCCGAGCGGGGCTCTTGGGCTGGTGCCGCGGCTTCCTGTTCCCGTGTTTGCAGGCCTCCCACTCCAGGCGATGCTCTCTGGTCCGAGTTAGGAGTTCTGAAGCTCCAGTGGGCATTTTCATGGATGACACCTAGCCCCCGGGTGCCAATCGGGCCCACCCTGCAGCAATCGAACGTCCGTCCTGACACTCTGACTCCCTGACTGATGGCCTGGATCTGAGAGAGCGCCACAGGCTGCCTGGTCATTGTGGGCCCCTGCTGCCTGCCTGATGATCTAGATTGGGGAGCTGGCTCTTCCACCACCTGTTGTTACTTGCCAAGCCTATAGACATGTGTGGAGGACCCCGGGCCGGGGTTGCTGTTCGGCAGGGGGGGGCCCACCTTTTATGACCATCTAGGCCTACTCTGCAAATCGTGAGGCGTCTTGGGCTGGGTGACTTGCTATTACCCTGGGCTATTGGAATTCATGGAGCAGGAAAGTTGTCCTCTGGAATTTGGTCCAACTCCATAAGGATCCCTTAGGGCGCAGGTGGATGGGGATAGAGTCCTTGCTTCCCAGCCCCGGATCCTCCTGAAGTAGGCACTGCCCCCCAGATGGGGCCTAGAAGACTCGCTGCATTGGAACAATGACCGGTGGTGGGGGTCTTTTGTGCTGTGTGGTGAAGGCCCTCACCTTTCTCATCTCTCCGGTGAGGCACTTATTTCGATGGTGTTACACTTAGCCTGAGCTGCATAGAGGCCACGTGGGCTCTCCCCTTGACATCTACCCAGGTGGGGTCTACTGAACTTGAGTTCTCCCGCCGTCAGGCCCGGAGGATCTCCCCTCTCGGATCCCTCACTTCCACATGAGTCTACTCGACCTGCATATTGTTGACACCTGGAGTGGGGTGGACTTGTGTTGGGGATCTGATCTCCCTGCAGGCCGGCGATGCCCATCATGGCTACATGTTGGACCTCTCCTCATGACCTCCCGGCCCCCTGGCACGCCGAGGGAGAGACCCACTCAGCGCCTGGCTGCTTGTTCTGCCACAGATGTGGCAAATGGGTGAGGTACCGGTTGCAGTCGTGTTACTCGCCCCGAGTCAACCATGGGAACTGACAAGGCCGCAAAACCCCATTCCTCTCGACCATACATCAATCAGTTCACCACCTTGGCTGGAGCGGCGGGGGATACCCTAGACAAAACGTACCCAATGGATGGAAATCTGGACAAAATTCTGCATGCCATCCAGGCCTCACAGGCAGCAGTCGAAACAAATATCAGAGAGGTGTGGGTAACTGTGGAGCTTCTCTGCCAGGACCTGCACAATGCAACCAGCCGCATCACGGAGGCTGAGGGATGCCTCTCTACAGTTGAAGACGAAGTCACCGACCTTAAAACCAAGGTTGCTCGCCTCCACACTCGTATGAACGAGCTCCATCAGAGAGCAAACGATGCAGAAAATCACTCAAAATAATTTGCGTTTCGTGGGTTTCCCAGAAGATGCAGAACATAACTGACTGGTGGAATTCTTGGAGGAATGGTTCAAGTCATGGATGCCAGCAGATAAACTGTTGTCCTAGTTCACAGTGGAGCACGCCTACAGAGCACTTACTTCAAAACCCCCTCCTTGAGCATCGCACTAGCTACTGATAGCGTGATTTTTCAACTTTAAGGACAGAGACACTATTCTGCATGAGGCTCGATCACACAAAGATCTATCAGAACTCAAAAATCCTAATCTTTCCTGACTACACATGAGAGGTCCAACCCAGGCGCAGGTCTCATGAGTTTGTCAAGCAGAAGCTCCGGGCTCTTCAATTGTCCTATGCACTTTTGTTCCAGGCTCACCTCAAAGTAATTTATGCAGATAAGACTCACTTCTTTGAAACTCCTGAATCAGCATGGGAAAGGCTGATGAAAGAGATACACTACACCGTCCAACCCACTCTCCCCCACCATCGACTAGCCAGGCACCCAGGGATGGTGTGGACGTGAGTTGGGGCCGGAGCCGTGTTTGTACCAGGTCTTGTTGCACGAGGTGCCATGAGTGGACTGCTTCTCTTTTGCCAGGTTCACCGCCGCAATGATCGGATCCCCCTCAAGGATTAAGGGTGATCCTCAAGCGCCGCCCTGCAATGAAGAACGATTGAGCTGAACACTTTCTTCCATTTAATAGTACCACATGTGGGGCCGTGGGTACCCAGGTCTGGCCTGAACTCGGCAAGCTCCTAACATAAAGCACCTGACAGCTGGTGCAGAGGCGGACATTGAACTAAACTGATCCTGTACTTGTCCAGAACACTGCAAAGTTTTTATCATATGGTTTGTCAATGTAGCAGATTCAACATTTTATTTTCAAGACATCCAAAGTTTGATGACACGCAGGTCAGTATCAAAAGCAAGAAACAGCCGGCAAATGTTTGGTCGAGGGCGACTTTTTCAAGGCTCGTTAATGTTATAAGCAAGGAGATCAATTTATAGCATGCAATGTAGAAACATCCAGAAGGAATCACTCACCTGGACGACGTTTGGGTGGGCTCACGCTTGGTTTCCTTTCAAGGTCTTCAGGATAAGTACAAGTTGTCCAAAACACAGTTTCACAAATACCTACAGTAACACCACGCGCTGCGAGTGCATATCACCTCAGATACTTGTGTCCCACAGTTCAGCCCCACTGAGACCAAATTAATAATGGGAGCTTTGGAGAAAGGTGGCATCTCCCATATCTATCGCAGTTTGATCATAAACGTCCCCAACACTACTCAGGCCCTTCAAACCCATTGGGAGACTTGGCTTGGACCCTTAGAGGATGAAGATTGGTGGGATGCACTAATGGCCCCTAGGGTCCTTACGATTTCTTTCAGGCTCCGCTTGATACAGACATATTACCTACACTGTGCCTACCTTACCCCTATTAGGCTGTTTTGTGCAGGCCTTAGAGCTGATCCCAGCTGCGGCCGCTGCTCCCAAACACTGGTAGATTTCTTTCACATGGTATGGTCCTGCCCCATCTTAACAAGTTACTGGGAGGCGGTTGTGGACAATTTATTGCGTGTCTTAGATCTGACAAAGGACCTCTCCCCTCTCTTGATGCTATTGGGGGTGGACGAAGGTGTAGGGGGCCCCAGGGCCAACATGACGATGTTAGGTCCTGTGTTACTGGTAGCTAAGAGAGACACTGAGCCCCGTTGAAAGGCCCCCAGTGCACCAAAACTGTCGGTTTGGAGACGAGGAGTGGACGGGTGCGCTCATCAGGAGAAGCCAGTGTATGAGGCACGGGGTTTCCCCCGACAAACATGCCAAGGACTGGGGTAAATGGCTGGGGGTGGCTGAACTGTATGTATAATGATTATTATTTCCTTGTGCGAAGGGTGTACTCCCAATTTGGTGCTGCTACTGTTTATAAGTGATGTGATTTTAAGGACCTCGATTGTGACCTGTTGTTTTGCAAATAAAACAATTAAAAAATTGCTTATAAAAAAAGGAGCACCCACATATTTTGCCTACAAACAACTTTCTAGACAAAGCACAACTGTTCCAGTTGTTATTCGTAAAACATTTACACTTCTGCATACAGGGCGTGATTCACAAGGGTAAATTTACAAGTGTAGATTTACTCATATGTAAATTTACTGTGGCACTTAGGTGTAAGTCTACACCTTTCTGCTGTTCAACATTTCCGAGTGTAGATTTACACCTAAGTGAAGACTCACATGTCTCTACCTCTTCAGCTGAAGGTGTGGAAACATTAAAGACAGTATTTGTGGGTGTAATGTTAATGCTGATAACTTTTTTCAGGTAGGAGGAGATCTCCAGCACCAACTGTGTGTTCTGCCCATGATAAAGTATGGAGAAAAATAATAAAGTTTAATAATTTTGTAAAAAATATTTCAAATATTTTAATGTAAAATTAAAATGTAAATTAATGGAAAATACTTATTAACCTAGCTATTTCTAATTAAAATAATGTTACAGCTGACTAAGTCATCAAATTAAATGTTTATTAAATAATTAAACATTAAAATATATTAATTTAATTTGTAAATATGATGTTACGCAATTTTTTTTAAAAACTCACTACCATTTTAATCTATAATTAATACTTAGTAACTTTTATTGACAATTGTATGTTTTATGTTACTTTAAGATATATTTTTGATTTTTATATAAAAGTTTAAACATATAAATTAATTATTTAAAAATCAGTACATTTTTATTATTTTTTAATTGAAAATATGTAAATATTAAAATATTTTTAATGTAACTTTTTAACACTAACAATTTCATCTATATTACATGATTTCAACTTTTAAATATATATACACACGCATATACATATATATATATATATATATATATAGAAAGAGAGAGAGAGAGAGAGAGAGAGAGAGAGAGAAAGAGACAGAGGGAGAGAGAGAGAAAGAGAAAGAGAGAGCGAGAGGGGTGGATATATTTTTTCAATTTAAACGTCAAATGATTTCATGTATTTAATATTATTTTCTATGGGAATAAGTTGTAGTACATGTGAGTGGCCATGTCTGATGCTAAATTAATTCCAAGGTTTGGAGCACATTTTCATACTGTGTTGGGACCTTTTTTGGTTCTAGTGTCTGTTGAAGTGTGGTTTGTGAATAACAATGTGCTTACTCTTTTGTGAGTGGGTGTTTGTATTTGCATGTTCCTAAATCCCTCCTTCCCACTCTAAACCCCACACATTTTGGAATATAGATTTTCCATTTTCCTGCCACTCCTCATGATCCCTCCTATATTTACCTCTATAACATAAACCTACATATGTATAGATCTTGACACGTGATAAACAGATCCACACAGAAAAGATAGGAGTAGCAAAAGCAGAAATCTATAAATGTAGGTTGGTGAATAGCATTTTGTAGTATGTCAACTACTATTATAAGATTACTTTACGTTCTACAAAATGCAAATAGTGAATCAGACCCACAATGCCTTATTTACATATCGCAGGGCGAGTGTTTGGCAAAGTACAGTGTCTGACGGCTAAAAAACAACTTCTGATAATCTGCCTAATTACGAAGACCGCCAAACTCGCAGTGGAGGTGCAGTGGCAGTCGGGGACCGCCGCCCTATTAGCCCACCCATCGTATTACAACTACGGTGGTCAGACCGCATTAGGACTGCCACAACCGCCAGGGATCTGTGATCACTGGTGCAGTGGTCTGAGGCTGCAATATGCTTGGTGGTGGCTCTGTGGCCCCGCCAAGCATATATTACGAGTTGGTTGTTAACCAACCTTTTCCTTGCCGTGAGACCGCCATGAAAAGGGTGGCAGAGAGTCAACAAAGGGGGCGATTGCCGCAGGGCCTTTGGGATGCATGCAGGGGGGCCACATGGTGTGCCCCTCTGTCTGCATGTACCCCCTGTTCCAGCACAGCATGGACTTTACAGTCCATGCCATGCTGGAACGCGCTGTGGTTGACCCATGGCGTTGCCTTTCGAAGGCTTTCCTCTGAGCCTTTGGAAATGCAGCGCCGCGGGTGAGCCGCCACTGGACCACCTGCCCGAATTGCAACTTGTAGTCCAGCAGGCGGACTTGTTCAACGGGCGGGCGGGAGGCAGTCGACTATGGCGGTGCAGGAGCGGGGCGATGGCGTGCCGCCCCGCTCGGGCACCGCCAAAGTTATAATATTGCCCTTAGTGTGGACACTTGACATTCACTACAGAGGTCTGATGGCTTTGAGACAGAATATATTTTGAAGTCTGCACTCCCCTGCTTGTCTGTGAATCTAACCTTCTTTCATGGATTTCTAGAATTGGTCCTCCGAATTTGGTTTTCGAATAATATATTTTAACTTTTATAAAATAAATGAGAAGAAAATCAGCATTTCTAGCAATATTCAGCAATTGTTGTCAAACTCGATGACGAAGTCCACCCTGTTCTTACCAATACTGTAATTGTATTTGTTTAGACCAAGCTTTTGTTTTAGTTGACACCGAGGCACTTATGTGTACAGTACAGCATTTGTATTAAAAACGGCTCTTTCTGTTTCTTGAATACATCACCATTTTGAACCATTAGCTCTTATCAATATTGCCTAGCAAGCTACTGTTTATATAGCATGTTTAAAAGCCTTCACTTTGTCTCAGACTTAGCACATCCCCGTACCGTTTTCCAACATTAGTCACGTCATACAAAAATAAAGTCGATAGTAAAAAAAAAAATACATCCCTGCCAACTGACAAGAGTAACCAAAAAAGAAGTACACGTTGTTTTTGCATTACAGTCGTTTTATGTTTTACTCCACGATTTTCTTTTTGTTGATACCCATGATTATAATATATCATTTTCTTTAATCAATACTCTCAGGATACTATGTTTCGACTCCATTCTTTTTGAATTTATGATGGCTGGACGAACACAATGTAACACTGAATGACATGCAAGTAAACTGTATTTAATAGGAGAGCTCCTGTACCGTGTCCGCGCAGCGCTTCCGGGGTCACCCAGGCGCTATACTCACACTTTACGGACTGTTTTAAAAGTCTAGGAGCAGTGAAGACTAGCACCATCATGAAGTTGATATACGCATGCCCAGAAGGTCCTACCCTCATCTATATATAATAACAATGGTGCGAAATACCATTCATGTATTCTGTGTAACATGATAAAGTGTGAGAGTTCAGGTCGACTTGTTTACGTCCCTTGGGGTCTGAGTGGGAGTCATGGTACAGCGTAGGCTGTGAATGTTTAAATTACGCATGGAGCTATGATCCGACAGTTGTGCGTAGAAAGATTAAATGAGCAACTTCTTCAGTACCTCAGACTGCACTATTCCCTGCTCATGTGACATTCCACTCTTAAAATGTAAAATCAATAAACATCACACGCTGATAGTTAACACCAAAGCTGATCTATTACCCCAAGCATGATTCAGCCTGCAACGCCAATAAATCATGTACTGTAAACGTGCCCACTTATCACAACCTATAGATAGAAGTTGTACGCAGCCAGAACAAAATTCCCTCCCAGGAATAATGTCAGATCAAAAGATGTATCCAGTTGCCTCATGCCACTAATTCTCTCCCCGTCGTGTGCTGAATTAAGGGTCATGGCAGACGGGCATTCCGCCTCTACCAGTAAATGTGCAGCTTGTTTACATTGCTTTATGTACGCCCTTTTCGCTACGTATTTTCTGAAATTGAGTTATCAGCCCTTGATCTTTTTGTTCCTCTTTGCTATGTGACCAAAATAGCATTCGGTTTCTCAGCAGGAGCCAGGTAGGCCTATCGAAAACCAGAGAACGTGCACATTAACAAATCATACAGCATATACAAAGATGAACCATGGTATGTTACTCTGGCTAAAGCATCTGATACCAAGGATTTCTAACGCTTGCAAGTAGGGATGGGGGTGCAAGAAATAGCACACACCGTCAAAAATGTCCTGAAATTTAATAAAGCAATGTCCATAGCAACATAATTTCAAACAAGCATTGGTAAAAACCAGAGGTCGCTTCTTTCAAAAGCGTAGCTAACTTTGATTTTGTAATGATTTTTACCGATGCTGTTTGACACCGGCTAAAAGAGAAAAAAGTAAAAGATGTGGTGGCCATTTTCTTTTTAAACTTTTAATTTACCATTCCAAGAGGGTGGATGCCTGTCATAGAGCAGTAAAATAAAAATATGCACAAATGCTTATCAAAGAGAAAGTATTTGTGCCCTCAAGTTTTTTTTTTAAACAACAACAACATGAATTGGCATGAATGCAATAGAGGAGGAAATTGAGCTAGTCAATAGCACTGAGCGATGAGAGGAACAGAGACTGCAGGGGAGTTGGAGAGCAACGGAGGAACTGACATGATTTGAAAGAAAAAAGCCAGATAGGAAAGGTGGCAGAATGAACGGACATGCTAAGCGAGCAGGGAGGAGCAACAAAGAAAGCACAGGTGAAGGGATTTGAGGAGGGAAGTAGCACACGAGGGGAGACCAACAAAGCCCATGTACTCCCACGGAGTCGTGAAAGAAAAAGATAAACTTAGGTCCATGAATATAAGCAGTTGACGCATACAAATCATCCACTCAAAAAGATGGCAAAGAAGTTGTATTCCAAAGCACTGGCAAATACCAGAAGAGGAGTGATGGCAACTGAATAAGAAACAAGCAAACGAGACTGACAAGTAAGTAAGTAAAAAAAATTAAAAAAAAGTCCGTTTTTTATATAGCGCAGCTACTCACCCTTACGGGTCTCAAGGCGCTGGGGGCCGTAGTGGAAATTAAGTGAGCTATTGCCCAGAGTCACATGGTGCTGAGCTGAGCTGCCGCCGGAGCCGGGGATCGAACCGTGAACCCTGTGCTCCGAAGTCAGCTGCCCTGGCCGCTGCACCACACCACGGTCAACCAATGGTAAGAAAACCCACTGTAAGTTTTGATATAGTGAACAATAGGTCTGAGGCAACAGACAGATAAACTATGTCGGTAGATGAGAGCAAAAAATGACTATAATGTATTTATTTAAGTGTAACAAATGTGAGATAAAACTCTATGGTTTATGAGGAAAGAAAACTGTTTAACCAAATGTCCAAGTGTCTGTGGAAGTATTCAGCCAGCTTTGAGACAACCGAACAACCGTGGAGCGGATTTGCTTTCCAGGTAGCAAAGTGTAGTTAGCTCCAAAATAATAATATGATAATGATAATACATTTGTACAGCGTGCAGCTGCTTCCAAGGAAGTGTTGGTGTTAACGGCGTAGGTATCTTCTGGTAGTACAAAATGGGAATAGTCAAATCATCAGCAATTAGTTAAAAAGAAAGGCTTTTAAATTCTTTTTAAGATAGATTCAGAAGAGGCCATGTGTAAACTGATCGGGAGAGTGTTCCACAGTTTGAATGTAAGATATGAAAAGGATTTGCCCCCTCTTCTGGCTTTACAAACTTTGGGGGCTTGCAACAGCCTCAGTTTGTTGAATCTAAGGGCTCTACATTTATAGTATGGTTTGAGCCTGTACATTAAATACAGAAGTCCTTTCTGAGTTAAGGCTCTATAGTCCAGGGATAGTGCCTTAAATTGAATTTGTGTAGTTACTGGCAACTAGTGCAAAAGTTTAAAATAAGCAGTGACTAATTGCCGAAAAGATATTCTCAATATCAGTCGTGCAGCTACATTTTGCATAATCAGGAGCCGCTGGATCATATAGGCCGGAAGGCCCAAGTACAGGCTGTGGGTGTAGTCCAATGTAGACGTTACATTAGTATGGACAATAATCTTACAAGTGTAAGATCACTGCCCATACTATTGTAACGTCTAGATTCCAACAGGGATACAACATATTCAGTAATACGGGAAGTTGCCTACACACAAATTTCACCAGATAAAATCTGGGTCCCTATCGTAAACGTTAAAAGTGCAATTCAAATCTTGATTTCTTGATATGAATTGCAGGATACAAGCATGCATATAAATATACACACTTTCTGACAAAAGTTATTAAGGTCTGGACAAGGAACTAACAAATGTGTATCCTTGACACCAGGAAAGCCGCATTTTGGGCAAAAAACTGTTCAGCCATGCCAGAGCATAGAAAGATTCTCCAACGTCCAGTATATACCATGGGACATAACATTGTTTTCTCCTTAGTGTGGACATCCAAACAATTTTAAAAAGAAAATTCATTGATAATTGCCATTTAACTTGTTAATCCAGCATTGACAAGCAACTTGTCTACTTGGTCCATGGGATTCATCTTTGCCTCCGCTGCCTTTTATAGATAGGTAAAGCATTAGATACACCTTTCATGGTGGCATCTGGGGATTTGAAATCTGTCTCGAAACTAACACACCCACTGATTCAGATCCCATTCATATTGAAGACATCCAGGAAGTAAGTTATATTTAAAACTGAACACCCTTCCCTACGTATTGGCAGGGAAACTTACAAGACCTAAGCAGGCCATTTGTTATACAGTCTTCACAAAAGTCAAATTCAAATGTCTGATGTGGAAGAGATAAACCATCTTCTTAATATTATAATAATTTATTGTACATATTTTCGTATGCCCGAATAGTCCTAAATTGACTGTGATTTACCATTACTGAATTCCCATAGTTTTCCTTACTGTGCACAAGATGAGAGCTACTTTCATTAAATCCTTTAACTTGACTTTTTTAAGTACTTGGACAGAGACTTTATAAGAAAACGTTCCCTGAAAAGCGGACCTAACATAGTTTAGAGTAGTGGTACTTACTTCAAGTCCTCTGGGTGCTCTGCTAATTCTCTTCAATTCCTAGGTTGAAAAGCCCAGAAATAGAATTGTAAATCTGCTAAAGGCAACCTCCCCTTTTTGACAGCCATTCCAAGCTTCCTCCAGGACAGCCTAACCTGTTTAGATGTTCATACAAAACTAATGACCATCCCTTGATTTTCATTAGCTTGATTTGTAACGATCTTTATGGGATAGTGCCAAACAAAAAAATATACATGTTAGAAGTTGAGGAGGGATCACACAGACTCAGCTAGGATTGAAAGGAAATTCTTTATTGAATGTTTGTTTTCTGTCAGAAAAAGGTTTTACACAACTTTTCTTTCTAGGTAGCGTTCTCTTGTTCACTCCGAGTGACTCTCCTCTTTTCCTTTTTGGTAGGTCTTCGTGTTTCAGGGACTGCATACCTTGGATAAGAACACAGAGACCACTGCTAAGTACATATTCTTCCTGTTTTCCCTATTTGACCACGCTTATTTTCTCTGCAGGGTTTGATCTTCTTTTCTTTCCCCTACTTTCCAGACTAATCTATTTCTTGTATTCTTCACCTGTTCTCTGGTTTCTTCTCCACCTCCATTCTCATTAGTTTCTTCTGTCCGGGGTTTCTCTTCCTCGGCTAACTCTTCATTTCCCTTACTATCAGGATTTCTCCAATTTTTTCTTCTGACTCCTCAAGCCTCTCTCATTAGCCAGAAACACATTCTGCAATTCCTTCTGTTAGAAATTCATAGACACAAAGGCCTCTTTTCAGCTTTTGAATAAACGCAGAGTAAAAACAAAACTACAGCTAGCCCTTCAATTCCAACATTGAAATGAGAACACCAGTGATCAGTAGATCCATCCCCTAAAATTCCCCTTTCTTCACCCCCTCCCTCCTGAATGACCTCTTCAGCCCCGTATACGTGCACAAACCTGGGCAAGCCACGGTGAGTGCGGCTTGGGCCGGGCACCTCTCCAGTTCCTCTGACTCTTGGGAGGCTCTGTGGCAAACGTGGTAGCCTCCTAACAGCTTCTTCAGGGTTATTTTCCTGGTAGGAGTTCTAGTCCCGAGGATACAGCATTGACCAGTGCTTCTGGGGTTTTGTCATCATAAGCATCTTTCTTTTCTCCCAGATTCTGTCACTCCTCTGTCTGCTACAGTCTGTTCCTTTGGCTTCTTGCGGTCCCACGTGTGCAACTCCCCTTCTCTCTTCCTTCCTCTCCCTCATGTTCTCCTCCATTTCCTGTCGGGAAATCGGTAGTCTGTTTTTTATGTTTGCTACATTGCTTTTCATTGTTCCTTCTTTTTTTCTTTTAGGGAAGATCAACATGTACAACATGTGGGACACTGACAGCGTGATCCGTAAGTAGGAGCTCTTGTCGGTCTCTGCTTTCACACTTCTCCTCACAATACATTTTGGTAAAATCTACATTTTATAAAGTGTTAATCCTAATAATCAGAATAAGGACTACGTCAGTCAATTTCTTCTGTATAATCTAATTTTCTGCTAATTCAAGTGAGATTATCAGTCAAACTTCGAAAGGGCAGTCTTAATTAATATTGTTGAATATCTTAGCTCAATTTGAATCTGGAGGGACGTGTATGCTGTTCCACAGCATAACCTCTGACTTAAACGTATCTACTATGTGCCCTGACATTGTACCTACCACACTCCTCAAGAACATGATTTATCTGAAAACTATTTTATATCGGGTCTGATTTATGAACCATACCATTTTTCGCATAGAGACCTTTCTTACTACTATTTCCATTGTTGCAAAGTAGAGTAACCTCTGTATCTAGCCAGAGTTACTGCACCAGCTGCTCACTGAAAATGTCAAAAAGTTATGGTGATAGGTATCACTATTTTTAGTACCTCCTTTGATATTAAACCCTAGTGTAAGATTCCCATTTACTAATACATTTGTTGCACAGCATTTATGAATACCCTGCACAGCAGCCAGACATCTCAATCTGAAATCAAAATGTCTTGGGATCAACCCCAGAAAGACCAAATTGACTCAATTGAAAGCTGTGGTGGTGACAACAATATATATTTCAAGGGTTCCTTATAAATTGCAGCCAAGTATATTTATCCAATCAGAATACAGGTTAGCTTGCTACAATGTCTTCTCAGCATAAACCACTTCTGATCGTCATGCACTAGAGTGACAATACATTAATTTAACCTTGTGGACAGTGTACCCAAAACACTTTGCCATCACACTTTAAAAACACAGTGGACCTGTACAAATCGTAACTTTGGCATCCTCAAATAAGCACCAGCAAGACATTGCCATATTCTGCCTCAGCATGTACACTGAACGTGTTCAGGGAAAGCTATCATACACCAGTCAGAAGTACAGGGTCTGTCTGAAAACAATGAAGTCCACATGAATTGGATTTATCTATGTACCATTAATTGTTGGTGCCAACTGGAGCCCCTCTCCATTACTTGGCAACATTTTTAGATGTTTAACACCCAGCTTCAAAAGGTTTTGCACAGGGTCACCTAGCAATGACCAGCTGCTTAGGCACGGATACAGCTCTAGAATATAAGAGCAAAAGTCGAGGAAACTAAAATGAAGTAATTTGGTCACAGCATGATCTGCACAGCTGATTCAGGCACTGCTCCGCTTCCTTCTGAAAAAAGCACCCTCTCTTTACCCAACAAAAATTACATAGATGAATGACTAACTGATATGTACCTCAAGGGTGTCATCCCTCACCCTTTGCTTCTTCCTTCCTCTTTCCCATGAGTGGATAGTTTGAAGATGCTCTCAATCCCCGTCCTTTGCTACTGTCAATGTGAGGTTACATCTCCAGCTTTTCATGTGCTATACTACGTTTACTCCTGACATAATACGTTTTTTAATGAGGAGACATGAGGGTGAAACATGAACACCAATTCACATCAGTGCAGAGCAGCATATTCGGCACCCTGGCTTGTAGGAGCTCAGTGCATACAAACAAGAATGGTAACATAATGCAAATGTGCTAGCAGCCTGAGGTGGATGAAAGGAAGGAGATGAAAATTTAGAGAGAGACCGAATTATTACACAGGGGTATGTTATGACAAAATAGATAAATAAAGTAATTCAAAATCCTGTTGCTTCCCCTGTATTACTTTATGGATAATTTCAAACTTCTCAATTCATATAGTAAGCATAAAAGGCAATTGAACAGCATGCAGGTCATATGGAAGAGGCTGGCTATAAGACTTGTAAAAAAGTGAGCACTAGAACATTGCAACAATGTAGGTAGAGTGAACGCAGAAGTCACCATACAGAAATGATTGCAACATGACTGGTAGAGCTCTGTGAAGATTTTTCCCCAGCAAAGGGAATTGTCATTATAGTTCTTGATGCTGCTGCTAGTTTTGAAGGGCAACGCAAAGAAAATTTAATTTTCGGAGTAGTATGATTTAGGATTTAGAGGTAACCAGGGTGAAGAGCATATGAAGTGTAAGTATGCAGGTAAAATCTTTTCTACCTCCTATTGATCCTGGAAAATTGACACTCTTCTCCTCACCAGCACCCAGAGCAGCACTTTCTTTGCTCTTTGTTGGGATTCTGCTGAAGTGCCAATCTATAGGAAACCAATCCCTTCCTTCCCATAAACTCTGAGACCACACTAGAATCAATAGTGTTAGCCCAGAACCCGAGAGAAGAAAGTAGGGGAGAATTAGAGATTCAGTGGTCTGGTTTTAGAAAATAGTAGCCGCTTAGAATCCCAAGAGACTTGGTGTAGCAGCCTTCAAGGATACAGACAGCTGCAAATCACACATAGAATAACTCACCTGCCCCCATGGAGTCTGGTGCCCTAGACACAAAGAACCATCATTGGTCCCAGATGAGCATAAAGGAACAAGCATATAATGGCTGAGGAATGAACCCTAGGGGTAGCAGAAAGGTAAAAAGCAACAAAGTCAGTGAGTGGAGTGTAATAGTTGGGTGCAAACTAATGCAAGTGAAAAGTGGATGCAAACACGAAAAGCTCCCATGCACGGACCACAGGGAATTGCTCTCTTTATAGTTGCCCTTGATAACCAAGAAGTGACCTATCAAAATGATAGAATAAATACATATAATAACATATGTCTTTTTCCAATGGCCTCCAAATGTTAAGCCCCTGTACACCACACTTGCTATGCATTATTACTCCTGACAAAAGGAACTCTCCTCTTGAATTGCCCAAAGTTATTATGAGGTGTGTTTGTGTAATTCATTTTTTTTACTTTTCTGTATCATTTGGAATAGATAATGGCTTATATAGGGAGGAACACTCAGGTAGATATCTTTATGAGTAGATGGACCCTCGGTGTCACTCTGATTACTGATTTGCCTTCTGACCAGCCTCACTACTTTGGCTCCAGGCCTCAGGGTTTGCCTCTTGGGTCTATTGTCTAGTAGGGTGAACTGGGCACCAATCGTCATCAGTGCACAGGAGATGGTTTAGCCCTCTGTGACAGACAGAGATACCAAGGTAGTATGTGCCAAGAGCTAGTGATGTGTATGTAATAAGTTAATCTTCATCTCATTAAGCCTCTTAAGAATTCCAGAAGGAGATACGTAAACAGTGATTTGGGGATATTTTAAGGGTTTCACAGTGATATGTTATGAGATCAATGCAGGCAGTTGAGTGCTGCTAGCTCCTATTGCCACTCTTGTTCTGCTCTGCGACTGACTAGTGCACAGAGTAACCCCAATAAAGAAATATTATTAACTGGTACAATTGGAGAGGCTGGACAAAACAAGAACATAGGTGTAATTCCTAGAGCTTGGCAACAATTTAGGCAGTGTGTGGGCAGAGGTCTCCATAAGAAGATTCTTATACAAGTCGTAGGGCCCGTCATAATATTTCCCCCCAGCAAAGGCACCTATAATTATAGTCATAGTCACTGTTACAGGTTCTGCAGCCCCGACTGGGGTGGGGAAACAATGGAAAGAAAGTTCTCGGAATGCAATTAATAAGGAGTGTGAGTAGAGCTAATGAGGATGAAGATTACCTTAAGTGCAGGGTACAAATAAAATAATTTCTAATTCCTGCATCCCGCTGGAATATGCATCAGATAACAAGGGGTTGGGTCCATATAAGGCCAAGAAAGGGAATGATGACCCACAAAGAAGCAAAAAGGAGTACTTTAACCCCGCTTTTAATTAATCACAAGTGGTTTCATTAGCACAGACACTTCATGGCATTGCACTATAGAAACTGAATTGTTTATTGGGTCAAAAAATCGAACAGAGAAACAAAGATTGCCTTATTTCTTAAAAAGGTGGAGAACTTTTACAACCATTTAACTGGGAACATTAACAATGGATCACACATAGAAATAAAACAATAATTGCCATTGTTGGTGAGGATAAGTGTGCCTGCCACCATGTGTGGACAATTGGTCATGCAGATATTGTAAAACAACTTCATTATGAATTATATGGCGAAGTATAACTTCATTTGGGTTTAGTGATAATGAAAGCTTACGCCAGTCCACTACTTTCAAATTAAAATTGTGGGACCACATCTTATTGTTTAATTTTGGGCTTTATTGTTAGAAATTGAGGCTGAGTGATATCATAGGGTGGCCAAGGGTTCACTTATCTCACTCGTGGCCTCCTAAATCCTTTGTGATTACTGATCTGACTACAGTCTCTCCTATTTAGTTGTCATTGCATATAGGTGCTACTATCCTCTGGACTAGGACAAGATCAGATACTTTCTTTCTTAGTGAAGGCTGGCCTATTAGGGCCAAATAAAACTTGGTTACCGAATGTAGTGACCATTCTTTAAGTTATGTTTCCTTAGTGTGTTAATTGCATAGTCCGCATGTATCTTCCGAGGAACAATACTGTTCTCTTATGCTTAAATTAATGGCTTTGGAGATATCCTTTACGAAGGAATGACAATCTTCTGGAGTCCAGGAGCCAGATTTACAATAATTTTGCGCTAGGGTTGCATCACAAAAGTAACTGCTTTGCATTACTTTGCATCAGAGGGGCATTACATGGTTGGTGCATGGGTGTTCCTGTCCTACCACACATGCGTTTTGACGTAAAACTCTATCTACCAACAATAGTACACTGGGTTTTGTGACAAAAAATAACGTTACTTTGAGGTAGTCGTTAAAAGGAGAAAGTTTTATATCTCCTTTCTTCTACAACTTTGCATTGTGCTGCACTATACAGCAAGCACACAGAAGGAAAAGTTTTATAGTTTGTCTAGGCATAGTACATTGTACTAGGAGGGTATGCTTCAAGTACAAATCCTATGCTAGACTCAAGCAGACACACTTGCACTATGGTGCAAAGGTGTGTGCATGGCGCTTGGCAGCCTGATTGTGCTCCAGCGCTAGGGAGAGGAAAGAAGAATGCCATATCTTTGTAGATATGGCACTTTCCTCCTCTCTACCTGTCACACAACGCAGTGACGTAACCTTGGGTGCTGTGTTGCGTTGTGTGACAGGGTCGTAAATTTGGCCCCAGAAGTATCGCAATCTTTGGGATGTTGCATGTTATCTTTCTTTGTGAGACACAATTTGGCTTTAGTACTTTCCTCTCTGGACCGCTAGTACGATGTATTACCACAATGCCTTGAATCAGAATACTAAAAGAGCAACTATGTGAAAGAGCATTTAACCTCCAGTGCATGCACTTTTACACCTTTTCATGATGAAAGATTAGATAACCCCATGTGGTACACTTCCTTTTTATATAAGACCTGAATAGAATGGCGAAGGAAGTGCACCAGTGCCATAAAAGTTAAATGAAACATTCAGGCTGCAGCAAAGTCACATAAATGACTTTCAAGTCATGACAACATAGTTCTGGACTGCTGTGAGAAAAGCTCAAACTGTCCACTGTCAAAAAGTGCAGTTTTGACATACTGAAACACCATATTTCACATTAACTTAGTCACCAAAAAGCAGTGTCTTGAAACTACATGGTCTAGGTGCATAATGTGCAAAAATAGTTTTTGACTCACACTTAGAATGGTATGGCTCTGCAGTGCAATGATATAAATCTTCTATTTTAATGCATAGTGTAGCACATTTTTCTTTAATGCATGCGTCCCCTGAATTAACATCTGTTACTCGACCCTATTTAGGATGCTGTACCCATGCCACAGTGCAAGTGCTCTGGCCCTAAAATGATAGTGGTAAATTCACCCAAGTGGTCTAACTTTCCTGCAAAACCATTGTAGATAGCGTAGAAAATGCACTTTAGTTAAATGTCATATGTGGGCTGCAGCGTTTACTTATACCATCAACATATGTGACAAATAACATATATATGCCAGGAGCATTACAGTGCTCTGGCTGGGCTGTAGGTTAAATGCGCTGCACATGTCAAGGAAACATGTCTTTGCAATATAGATGAAGCAAATTTTTATATATTCATAAGACATCCCAAAAATGTGCCTTGTAAGACCCCAGGGCAAGGTGCTAATATAAACAAAATAGGGCACACTACATGTGGTGGTTAGTGTGCGCTCATGATTGAGTAAACCCCTAAAACTATTTTACCATGTAGAACTTGCTAAACTTTTCCCTAAACTGTTCTAGATGGAATTAAACTCTTTATTGGAGGAATGTTAGAAAATACCTAAAAGTTATTTTGTTCTTAATGTTCAAAATCTAATAACATTGAAATTAGATATTTTATTACATTAGTGGGAAAGTAACTTTGTAAAGCTATCCTTAAGGCTTCCTTAGCTGGAAGTGGCCTAAAGCGAGTTCTGTCACTCAATAACTCTTCAGAACTAGAACACACAACCTCAGCTGAGAGATTTATTGACTCAGGCTCAGAAAACAAAATCCTGCCTCCGAGTCCAGGAAGAGCAAAGGGCTTTTGCCCATTTACCTCTTAAAAGGGATTAATCATCTTTAAGTGGAGCTGGCAGAACAAAGGGCAGTTTTAGCACTACCTCCTTTGACTTGGAGAAGCCAAGGAGAGCTTCACTTATTCATTCCCAGGACCATCCCAGGTAGTCAGGCTCCAGTCACAGTAAGCAAAAGAACCAGTTTGGTCCATTGGATGGGACGAAAGTTCATCTAAACAGGGGAGTGACTTTGAAGCTGAAGATGGGCCTGTCTGGCACTCCCTCCAGGATACCATATTCACAGATTAGATCGAGAGAATAAACCCGGGGGTGGAGTCGCCATTATCTTAAAAACTGCCTTCAATTACCTACGATCCAACTCTCTCTTCCTGAGTGTGAAAGTGTGCAGTTCCGTATCACTCTCTCGCCCTCCTTCACCCACTCCGGTATCCTTGTCTATAGACCGCCGGGCCCCTGCTCCACCTTCCTAGAGGCATTGCCTGCTACTTTAGCGAGTCTATCCCTAGCGAATAATTCCATCACCTTGTTAGGCAACTTTAATCTTCATTTTGAAGTACTGGACGCTCTCTCCACCAAAAGATTACAAGATGATCTGGAGGCTCTTCAGTTCACACAACTGGTCTCTACATCCACTCATGATAAAGGACACACGTTGGACCTTATATTCTCAAATGACCCCCAGGTCATGGTATCAGAGGTCATCCCAGTTCCCTGGTCCGACCACTGTCTTATCCGGTTTGGGCTACCCAAACCTGTTAAACAAACTAGGGACAAGGGGGAATCTATTATAACCAGGAGCTGGTCAAAGATCAACACAGATTCTTGGTCAAACATTCTAAAGAACACATTGCCCAACCTGGATGGCAGTCCAGAGGAGGACTTCAAGAAATGGGAAAACTGGATCAGCCAGTCACTGGAGTTGTGTGCCCCACTAAAAAAAATGCCCAAACAAAAACATCAGACCAGAAAAGTCCCATGGTTCAATGAACATTTGCTATCATTGAAGAAGCATTGCCAGAGATTAGAAAGGGATTGGAGAAAGGATTTCAACCCTGTAAAAAAACAATTACAAAACTTCTATCAGATGCTACCATAAAGAACTAAAACTGGCACCAGCTAAATTCTATGAGGAGAAAATCATCCAGGCACTCAACTCCCCAAAGGAACTCTTCAGAGTAGTCAAAAATTTGACTACTCCCCAAGAAACCAGCGGTCCTCCGATGGCCACGATAGAAAGATGCAACCTAATAGCTTCTTTCTTTCATAAGAAAGTGACAGATACTTATGGTCTCTTTCAGAACACCACTCAGCCCGCTCAAGAAGAGCCCCACGTGAACCGCGCTCCAGCCTCTGCCCTTAGTCTAACACATTTTCCTGGGCTTGAGGATGAAGCTACCCTTAAGCTGCTCAAGTCCATCAAATCAGGCTCCCCATTAGACTCTGCGCCTCCGCACGCTATGCTCAAGGGGACCGAGGCTATTCTTCCCCCCCTAGTGAAAATTCTTAATAAATCACTTGAGTCAGGGTCGGTCCCTCGAGCCTGGAAGCATGCCATAATAAGACCGATTCTAAAAAAATCCCATCTGGATCCAGACATACTTGGTAACCTATGACCTATTTTGCTTCTCCCCCTCCTTGGCAAACTCCTGGAAAGGCATGTCAATCAGACTTTAGTCAACTATCTGGAGGAGAACAAGCTACTCCACCCCACGCAGATGGGTTTCCGCGCCCTTCATAGCATGGAAGCAGCGCTCCTGGTAGTCACCGAGGAACTTAAAGCCATATTAGACAACGGAGGGTCAGGCGCCATAATATTGCTCGATCTTAGTGTGGCATTTGATACCGTCAATCACGCCATACTAAAAATCAGATTGAGGGAAATAGGTATCCGGGACAAAGCGATGGAGTGGCTAAGCTCCTTTCTGGACGACCGGTCTCTCCAAGTGATGGATCAAGACTGTCTCTCGGATAGCCTGCCTATAAAATTTGGAGTGCCACAGGGCTCCTCCCTTAGCCCCACTCTTTTCAATATATATGTAAGACAGCTGGCCACCATCATGCAGGAGTTTGGCATACTAGGAGTATCGTATGCTGACGACACCCAGTTGATTGTCTCTTTGTCCCAATATCACAACCAAGGCAACATTCAATTGGGTCCCTGCCTAAACAAACTGTCCCATTGGATGTCAAACTGTTACCTAAAATTGAACGGCGAAAAGACTGAACTCATTATTCTAGGCAACAGGGCCATTCCCAGGCCGCTGAACAACTGGCCATCCTGTATGGGCAACCCACCGGTTCCCAAACCGGTGGTAAAAAAATTTAGGCATCTGGCTGGATAGCTCCCTCTCAATGAGCCAACAGACCAACAAATTGTCTGGTATCTGCTTCGGACTTCTGAGAATGCTCAGAAAGATACTGGAACTTATACCGGAGCAGCTTAGGAAAACCGTCCTGCAGTCCTTGATAGTCTCACGTCTGGACTACGGAAACTCTCTCTACTTGGGTTCTCCCAAGTATGTGATCAAGAGGCTCCAGACGGTGCATAATGCGGCGGCTAGGCTCTTGCTCAATCTCCACAGATGCACCTCAGCACGAGAATCCCTAAAACAACTACACTGGCTACCAGTAGCTGCGAGAATAAAGTTCAAATCCCTGGGCAGTAAATAATAAAGGCCCAGAAAAAATCAGACTTCTGATCTCGGCGCATGTCCCCATCAGACCACTAAGGACCTCCCATTTACACCTCCTCCGCACCACCAGAATTAAAAAATCCAGATGGGGAGGCAGATCTTTTTCACACCTGATTCCAAAACTGTGAAATGAGTTACCTCTGGACCTAAGAGGGCTGCAAAATGAAATGGCATTCAGAAAAAAACTGAAGACCTGGCTATTTCCTTTACACCACTTATGGGCTCCATCTCCTACCACAGCTCTTATCGTCAGCGCGGGGAAGCCTTAGGGTAGCCATGCGCTATATAAATCCCCCCCAATCAATCAACCAATCAGTCTGGTGGCAACTGAATTCTGCCATCTTGAAACAGGGGCTCTTGTGTAATTTTATAGTAAGGTAAAGAGAATATGCTGCAAAATGAGGTGGACGGATTGTGAGAATATAGCTAAGATGGGGTGGTAGAATTTCTCAAATCACTAACCAGTGAAAAGGATTAAGTTGCCTCCACAACCACCCCTCCTAAGAACATTTCTAGATCTGAATATATACTCCATGTGATGAAGAAGACCCTCGCGGAAGAAGACTCTTGATTCCTTCTGCCACCAAGTGACTGGTACTGCTTTCCAAGAGTCAAATGGTTGGGCTTCTCTACACCTGCTCCATGGTGGTACATGGGCGTTTCAGTGCTACCACCCATGCTTTTTGATGCATGTCAAAAATCGTGGGTGGCATGCTTTGTGGTGCATGTGCTCCAGAGATCCAAAATCAGAAGGACTCCTGACTCCAAGAGGGTTCAGTACCAGAAGAACCACAGAGGCCTGGTTCTTGCAGGAGACCTGGCTGGAGAGAGAAACCTGGTGCCCAGAAGTCTGCCCGTTGGTTGTAGGGGTTGCAGGACGGACCAGACGGACCTTTCCTAGTAGTTAGAGACTAAGAGCCTGTTAGAAATGGGGTCTCTAGTTGGCAGAGGTCCAAGTAGGGACCACCACTCTTGTCAGGGTAAGTCAGTTGCACACCTTAAATTAACCTGTGCTCACCCTCTGGTAGCCTGGCACAGAGCAGTCAGGCTTAGCTTAAGAGGCAATGTGTAATGTATTTGTGCAACACTTAAATTACAGTAACTCAATCAAAACACCACAAAAAACTCCAAACAGATTTAGGAAAATAGAGAATATCTATCTGAATAAAACAACACCAAAATGACAAAAATCCAATAAGTAGAAGTCGAGATATGAATTTGTAAAGACTAAATGTGAAAAAAGTGCTTAGACGTCACTAGCAGTCACAAGGTTAGTTGAGGTGGTGAGGGACCGATACAAAATAAAAGTTTAGGTTGATCACGATTGACGGCAGGCCAGCTACAGGACCCAGACAGGTCCCGCTGAAGAAATATCTTGGATGGAGCTTTGGTCGACGTCGAGAGTCTACTGTATCGTCGTCGAGCTGCACAAAGAGGATTCTGCGACGTAGTTGAGTGCCATTGAAGTGAATTCAAGACTTCATCGTTGAGCAGCCTCTGTGTCACAGTCAAGCCTCGCAGGCTGTGAATTCTGAGTCATCAAGCAGCCTCTGCGTCGCCGTCGAAGGGCGATGCAGAGGAAATTCTCACACAGTCAAGGCAATGCGTTGTTTTTTGCAGAAATCAGCTGCAAAACCCGCTTCTGAGGCCCAGGACTGGAGGGGGCCCCTCAGGCAAGGTTAGGACTCACAGATGACAGAGTCCAGCAGCACTAGCAGGATTACAATGAAGTCTTTTGTGTCCCTGAGACTTCTGAAAACAGGAGGCAAGCCAGCAAGCCCTTGGAGTCACTCTGGGATCAAGTGAGATGGGTCAAGTCCTTGTCCTCGCAGGGCAGAGATCAGCAGACAGCAGGGCAACTCAGCAAAGCAGAGAAGGAGTTCCTCAGAACAGTCAGTCAAAGCAAATTGACAATCCTTTCAGCACAGCAGTCTTTACGTCAGCAGAGTTCTTCCCAGGTCCAGCAGTGTACTGAGTTGGTAGGGTCAGGGCCCTAGTACTTATACCAAAAACTGCCTTTGATGTAGGGAGTGACTTCAAAGAAACCCTCTGAAGTGCACAAGGACCCCTTTCAGTCCGACCTGTCTGCCAGGCTGTCTGTGGGGGGTAATCAGCCTTTGTGTGAGGACAGGACTCAGCCTATACAGATGTAAGTGTGAGCCACCTCTAACCCTCCCTGCTCAGGAAGGCTATTAGAATGCAGATGAATGCAGATGAGTTCTCTGTCACACCCAGCCCTTCCTGTGTTTGTGGCTGTCTAGATGGAATGGACAAATTGCAGCTGTAACCCAGCCCAGACGTATATTGGAGACAGACTGCAGGCACACTGAGCAAAGTTAAGAGCAGAGAAATGTCCACTTTCTAAAAGTGGAATTTCTAAAATGCTAATGTCGAATCCAACGGATCACTGACAGAATATCGACAACAACAATATCGACCTACAGACATATTGTGACAAAAATATTGTCAAAAATATCGACCTCCTATCTTTATAATGGTAAGTACAAAAATATTGAGAAAAAAAATATTGATGTATAAAATATCCTTTTTTTATATGTATACAAAATAATGTAAAACAAATGAAATAATAAATTAACATTTTTAAAAATTATTTAGATTTATTTGTAAATGTTAACAATTATAAGTAATACATTTATTGTAAAAAAATTGAACATACATATATCAAATGTAATATATATATATATTTACTTAAAAACAATTAATAAATATTAATTTTAATTAATTTTAAAATGGTATAAATATATTAAAAATTATAAAAAAATATATATACATACACCTGTAACATAAACATTAATAAAAAAAATTATATTATAAATTAAAATATTAAAATATTTATTATTTTTTAAACCTACATTTTGCACTACATTGAGGGCAACAGTAGAGAAAGTGTTGGAGAGCGAAGGGGTAAAAATTACTATTCCCACTCCAGCAAGTGTAACAGTAGGGAAAGTGTTAGATAGCGGAGAGGTAAAAATTACTATTCCCACTCCAGGGAATGCAACAGTAGGGAAAGTGTTGGATAGCGGATAGGTAAAAATACTATTCCCACTCCAGGAAATGCAACAGTAGGGAAGTGTTGGATAGCGGAGAGGTAAAAATTACTATTCCTACTCCAGCGAGTGCAACAGTAGGGAAAGTGTTGGATAGCGAAGGATAAAAATGTACTATTCCAACTCCAGCAACTGCAACAGTATGGAAAGTGTTGGATAGCGAAGAGGTAAAAATTAGTATTCCCACTCCAGTGAATACAATAGTAGGGAAAGTGTCGGATAGCAGAGGGGAATAATTTACTATTCCCACTCCTATGAGTGCAACAGTAGGGAAAGTGTTGGATAGCGGAGGGGTAAAAATTACTATTCCCACTCCAGCGAGTGCAACAGTAGGGAAAGTGTTGGATAGCGGAGGGGTAAAAATTACTATTCCCACTCCAACGAGTGTAACAGTAGGGAATGTGTTGGATAGCGAAGGAGTAAAACTTACTATTCCTACTCCAGCTAGTGCAACAGTAGGGAAAGTTTTGTTTAGCGGAGGGGATACAATTACTATTCCCACTCCAGTGAGTGCAACAGTAGGGAAAGTGTTGGATGGCGTAGGGGATAAAATTACTATTCCCACTCCAGCGAGTGCAACAGTAGGGAAAGTGTTGGTTAACGGAGGGGAAAAAATTACTATTCCCACTCCTGCAAGAGCAACAGTTGAGAAAGTGTTGGATAGTGGAGGGGAAAAAATTACTATTCCCACTCCGAGTGCAACAGTAGGGAATATGTTGGATAGCGGAGGAGTAAAACTTACTATTCCCACTCCAGCTAGTGCAACAGTAGGGAAAGTGTTGGATAGCGAAGGGGATAAAATTACTATTCCCACGCCAGGGAATGCAACAGTAGGGAAAGTTTTGGATAGCGGAGGGGAAAAAATTACCATTCCCACTCCTGTGACTGCAACAGTAGGGAAAGTGTCGGGTAGCAGAGGGGTATAAATTACTATTCCCACTCCTGCGAATACAGCAGTAGGGAAAGTGTTGGATAGCGGAGGGGTAAAAATTACTATTCCCACTGAAAAAAAATTAAATTTCAAAACAAACAAAATATCAACTACAATATAAAAGATAATAACAATTCCAAAAACCAAACATATATAAAAAATTAAAAAATTGCAAAACATAGAAACATAATATAATGTTAAAAAAATCTAAAAATTACATACAAAGATTATTTTCCAAAAATGTAAAAAGAATTTACAAACAAATAAATATTTTGTAATAAAAATTATTTATAATCAAAAACATTATTTATTACATAAATATAATATTTTTTTACCTACCCTATAACACCACACAATTTACAACACACATCTAAATTTAAAAAAAGTGTACCTCCATAATTAACACAATTATTTATCAATTAAACAAATATTATTAATTAAAATAAACATTAAAACAGATAAAAATTAATATACTAACCAAACGTTACGTCTATATAACCAAAATCCACAAAAAAATAAACAATTACCAAAAATATTTATCAAGTAATAAATAACTATTCATGATCAAGTAATGATTAATTATTTTAAACTAAATTACTTTCCACCCTCTACCCCAATAAACACAACACACACCTAAAAATAATTAAACAATTTCCATGACTCATTTTCCAATAATAAATTAATATCAATTAACCACAAATCATTAATTAATTTACAAAAATGTACTTCCCACCATTTACCACTATAAACCCCACAACTCACACATCAAATTAATTACACAATTGCCATATCTAAATTTGAATTAATTAATTAGCATTAATTAACAAATAATTATATAAAAATAAATTACCTCCCACCCTATTCCCATATAAACCCCACCACCCATTTCTAAAAACATGACACAATTGACATAATTAATTAACGAATAATTAATTAATTATAAACAATTAACAAGCAAATTATAAATAATTATTAATAAATTATTTCCTACAATTAACACTATAAAGTAAAATTAAATAAATATTATATAAAAAATATTAATAAATATATTAAAATTAAATTACTTCCCACCCTACTCCCCTATCAACCCACAACCCGCTCCTAAACAAATGCCACAATTAACATAATTAACAATTAATTAATAATAATTAACAACCAATTAATAAATAATTAATAATAAATTAAGTCCCACAATTAGCACTATAAAATATTAAATAAATAAATATTAATTAATAATAAATTTTTCTTTAATTATAATTAAGGGGCCCATTACGATACCCGGCGTAAATAAATCCGCCAGGCATGGAAGCGGCAAAAATCCGCCCGCATACACCGTCTGAACACCGACCACGCCATTACGATAACACAAACCGAAAACCGCCATCGGCGGAAAAATCACACAAAAGACCGCCCGCCATCGTCCGAGTCGGAGTCAAACCGCCCGCCACGGACGGAAACACGCCAGACAACACAAAACCGCCCGCCCTCACGGCCGACACACCGCACGTGAAATTACGATCGCACCGCCATGAGCGCGGGAAAACCACAAATATACCGCCCGCCAGCGCAAACAACGCCGATGCCAATCGACACGGCAGAAACCATGGCGCCCACGTCCCTGCACAGAAACCATCCGCTCACAAAACCAATAGCACACAACATGGCCAATAAGTCCACACAGCAAGGCACGCACAAATACACAAGCACAGTACACATCCCGAAAACACCCCCCGGACAAACAAAAAATACAAAGGACAGAACCCCAGACACAACACACCTGAAAACAACAGACCATGAGGACACACCCACATAGGTAAGTACAAAAGCAGCACTCCCACAGACCACAACCCCTTGCAACATTGCAAACCAGAGAGGAGAGGAGAGGACACAGTGACACAGCGAGGATAACAGCACACCACAGAAACGCACACATCACAACCACCACCACCACCACCACCACCACCACCAAACACCGGCACCACAAACCCCTGCACATTACACAACACACACCGCACCAGCACCACAAAAACCATGGCACCACAAAGAATGCCCAAGTTCACGCCCATTGAGCTGACGGTCATGGTCGACGAGATCATCAAGGTGCACCCACAAATCTATGGGAACATGGTCCAACACACACCACTAGCCACCAGAAACAGAATGTGGAACCGGATCGTAGACCAGGTCAATGCAGTCGGGACCCTGCCCAGGAACAGAGTCGAAATTAACAAACGGTGGAATGACGTCAAGAGCCTGGTCAAGAAGAAGGAGGGCAAAAACAGAGAGCTGGCTGCCGTCACTGGCGGAGGGAATCCCGCGCTCTTCAAGACCTTCAAAGCGTGGGAGGAGAAGGTGCGAGTCATCATACATCCCGAGATCCTCGCCGGATTAGCAGGGGGAGTGGAGGCTGGTAAGTACAAACTAATGTATACCAGCACACCGCTATGTACTCACATGCACTACCACCATGCCACAGCTCCCAGGGACAAACACCCCCATGTCCAGCACACAATACACGACACACACATGCAACAGACACCACCACACACAGCCCAAACAGAACAACTGTAAGATGCGTGGGGACATGTGTACATTCAGCCAGCCACGTAACCACCAACAGGTCCCCAAATATGCCAGAAGCGCCACAACGAGCACCCACCACACCCATGTGTCCGCCACAGCTGCACAAACCGACAAGTAACAGGTAAGTGGCAGGAACACAAAGTGCAGTGGGTGGGACGGTGGACAGCCCAAGTACAACACACACCAGGCCCCTAGTCCCACAGCACAGCAAGGAGGAGCATCCCCCACACCCCACAGCCACGTGTCAGACACCACAGTGCACAACGACAGCCGAAAGGCAGACATCACGGTCCACAGCAATCGGTGTCAGTGGGTGTCCAGCCACCCCCACGACCCACAACACCCCACCACCCCCACAGACCTGCAACATGGAGCACCCCCCGCTTAGAGCCATGTGGCATCCAGTACAGTGCACGCACGAACAACCTGCAGGTGGGAAACTGGACAGGGCTGGATTACTGGAGGTATGAGGACCGGCACACGACCAACACATGGGACATGTCACGTAGCAGACGAAAACGCAGCACCGCCCACCGTCACGAACAAGTGAACAATGTGCACACGGACATGAACAACAGACTCACACCCCACATGACCCATCACAGACATAGCAACACCCAAGGAGCCACGTCTGCATACACAAGCCACACCGAAAATAGTACCACACGGCAGCCACTGTGCAACTCATCACACACAACCGAAACACCATTGAAGTCCTGTCCATGTAGCCCCTACTGCCTGTCAACCACACACCCCACAACTACGCCTATGTAAGACAAACAACACTAGACGCAACAGAGCGGAACAACAGAAATGCACACGAACACCACTGAACCCATCAAACACACAGACACACCATGCACATACAACATACCATCCATCCCATCCGTCAGCCCCAGTCTCATGAAAGGCATGTCATCCGCACAGCTGCCACACATACAGCAGTCACGCTAAGATACATGCCTATGACCAACCATGTGCCAGAAGTCAATGAAGCGCACGACACACTGTGAGCAACAACACACAACATGGGCCACACCCCCCACGAGCACTGCAGTGATGCACATGGCACAGGGCAGCACGCACACCAAGGAGATGGGACAACTGCAATACGTTGGCTTTCACACACAACCATCACTCACTCATAACGATGCGTCCAATGCCATGTCCAGTAATCACAACAGACAGCAAATATGCAGGCCATGTCAAGCATGCACACACCTCAAACCATGCACTGTCATGCTGCCACAACACATGTCACGTTCGGCACCCATGGCTCACAGCATGTACCCCAAAAGCATATTCCCTCCCAAAAGCGAATCTGGGGCATGGCCCCCATGTTGCCATATGCGTTCCTAAGCGTTCCATTTGAACCCCAAAAGCATCTTCCCTCCCAAATGCGAATCTGGGGCATGGCCCCCATGTTGCCATATGCGTCCCTAAGCGTTCCATTTGAACCCCAAAAGCATATTCCCTCCCAAAAGCGAATCTGGGGCATGGCCCCCATGTTGCCATATGCGTTCCTAAGCGTTCCATTTGAACCCCAAAAGCATATTCCCTCCCAAAAGCGAATCTGGGGCATGGCCCCCATGTTGCCATATGCGTTCCTAAGCGTTCCATTTGAACCCCAAAAGCATCTTCCCTCCCAAATGCGAATCTGGGGCATGGCCCCCATGTTGCCATATGCGTTCCTAAGCGTTCCATATGAACCCCAAAAGCAAAGTACAAACCAGACCCAGGATGGGCCAGGAGCCCGCATACACCAGAGTCACAATGAGTAGGGGCACAGCAACACACCCATCGGCATGGCCAATCCGTCCCATGCCACATGTGCACAGCACACAGTCCCATTGCCAAGCACACACAACTACAAATGCCACAGCCACACACTCGCCTCCGGGAAACCCATGTACGAGATTGCACGAACTGCCAATGTCAGACGACAAATACATACTTCGCCAGGTGCAACACAATAACAAATCTCATTCTCTCCAAAGGTGACGAACTGCCGGATGCTGGGGATGGAGACAGCAGCCAGCACAGCCAGCCTACAAGCCCCCAACGAGGACACACGGATGTGGAGGATCTGTCCTCCTCTTCGGACACGGACCACCAAGCAGGCCCATCTGGTGTGGCAGGGCCCAGCCGCTCCCCAGGACCCCTCCTACCCACCAACCCATCATCCAGGGCTGCTGAACAGTCCCAGCCCCCTGCTGCCACTGTCGTTGCGGCCACACCCACGGTCATTGCGGCCACACCCACGGTCATTGCGGCCACTACCACTGCCGCAACCGCCACCATCGCCGCACCGACCACCACCGCCGCCACCACCACCACGTCTTCGCTGGCACCAGCCCCAGCGCAGGTGGTGGCCCGGACGACTGGATCCACCCTGGGAGCCACAGCGAGGACCGTGGTGAGCAATGTGGCTAGTGGGCAGGCCGGTGGCAGCAGGACTGGTAGGAGGAGCAGGGTCAGGGAAACGCCAGCCTCCCCTGGGAGCCATGCCCTGCCTCAAATGGCCAGAGTCCTTGGGGCCTATGAGGAGGCCCAAGAACAATGGGTCAGGTCTGCTTCAGACACGCGGGAGGTGCTGGGGGTGCTGAGGTCCATGGACGCCCGTATAGGTCAACTCGTGGACCTCATGGGCCAGCTGGTGGTGGCGGTGAGGACAAGGCCAGGGATAGCAGCTCCCCCTCCGCCACCACCTGCCGGGGCGCAGGGTCGAGCAGCAGTGTCCAGTTCCCCTGCGTCCACAGCCAGTGAGCACACCTCAACCACCAGCATGTCGCAAGCAGGCACCCCCTCGCAAACGTGGAAGGGGCCGTCCGAAGAGGAAACAGATCTCCCGGGAGGACTTCGCACGCTCCAGTCGCAAGTGAGGCAGCCAGCCAGCCTTCCGCCAGCCTTCCTTGACCAGCCACTGCATTGACTTGCTCTACGATCCCACTCCACACAGCCAGCTGGATGGCATGTGTGTGTTGGACTATGGACATAGAACCAGTGGGTACACCCTGAGCATCACGCAGCCATGACCGACAGCTCATTGTCACTGCACGCACCACTTTTGTCATCACCTTACACACAATCACATGTCACAGTTTGGAATAAATGCACCTTTTTCACTAACTGCTGTTTGTGCCCTGTGTTTTATTTGTACGGAATACAACGGCCACCTTGGGCGGAAAGGCACCTGATGCGTGGCATGGCAATGGAATCCGGAGGGCCTGTAGGGACCTAGGGGTGGGAGACAGAACAGGAGCACATTCAATGAGTGTGTCACACACCCATCACACAGTACATGTCAACAACTACAAGCAATGTACACACATCGCACAGAGCAATAGGGCACAATGCCACAGTCACCAACAGTGGCATACTACCCTGGCCATGGAGCGTTGACACACAGCACGTAGTGAACAAACGGCCACCCTGACACAGCACACACACACCTGCACAGATACAGCCACATCAGCCGTCGTACATGGACACTCACCGTCAAGTGAAGTAGCGGGCGATGAGCTGCTGCCGCACATTACCAGCTTCCTCCTCTCCGCTGTCCTCCTCACACGAGCTGTCCTGGTCTGCGGGCTGGGGCCCTGGTTGATCTCCGTCATCCACAATGAGGGGGATCTGCTTACGAATGGCCAGATTGTGCAGCATGCAGCACGCCACCACTATCTGGCACACCTTCTGTGGGGAGTACGCCAGTGCACCCCCGGTGCGGTCCAGGCACCTGAACCTGGACTTGAGGAGGCCAAAGGTACGCTCGACCACACGTCTGGTCCTCCCATGTGCCTCATTGTATCGATCGTCTGCTGGGGTGCGAGGATTCCTCAATGGACTGAGCAGCCATGCCCCATTCGGATACGCAGAGTCACCTGGGTGTGAGGGACACAGAGAACCGTTGCTATTCCAACTGGACAGGGGACAGCATCGCACAACCAGCACGCTACACCACTCCACATACTCACCGACAATACAGCCACGATCCTGTTGCAGATTGGCCATCAGTCATGGCAAGATGCTGTTGCGCATTATGTGTGCGTCATGTGCCGAGCCTGGAAACTTGGCACACACGTGGGTGATCACCATGTCCGCAAGGCACACCACTTGCACAATCAGGGAGTGCGTGTGCTTCCTGTTGCGGTACAGGTGCTCAGTGGCCTGTGGTGGAACAAGGCCAACATGTGTGCAGTCAATGGCTCCAACGACGTGTGGGATTCTGCCAAGGGCATAGAATGCACCCTTCACTGCCGCCAATTCACGAGCCCTGGGGAAGCGGATGTACCTGTTTCGGTACAGCATCATGGCTGCCAGTACATCCCTCAGCACCTTGCTGAACATGGGCTGGGACATCCCTCCTCCACTGCCCACTGTGTGCTGGAATGACCCAGTGGCGAAGAAATGCATGGCGGCCATCACCTTAGCCGTGGGGGTGACAGCAGTCGGATACACCCTGCGGGGACGGAGATGGGGCTCTAACATGGCACACAGTCGATGCAGGGTTGGCCTGTCCAGCCGAAACTTCCTAATAACCTCTGTATCGTCCATGTCCGCCAGCAATTGGTATGGGCGGTCAATGTTCGGTCTCCGCCTGGGGAAAATGGCAGAGGACACATGTCAAAGCAACACAACACATAGCAATTCCGCATACACATCACTGACATGACTGAGCAAGCACATGAGCCACAGCCCAGCTGTCAAGCTGGGACGGCACGGCCACAATACACTTACACAGGTCTCCCAACAATGGCAATGGCAAGTGAGACATACCACTGCCATGTGCATGCACATGGGGATCTAGGCCCCAATGACTTGCGTGGCGTGCTGATGGGGACTGACTGCATATTCGTCAAGCGGCAACGCCACGGCAACATGAGTGTCTGCTGAGCATGGAACTGCTTCCGAGGCTGGATGAGTATGGCACACGACGACGACGATGTGGGCACAGGCTGAGCGGCCAATACAAGTGGGACCTGTGGCACGAGGGGATATGAGACAGTAGTAGGTGTCAGCACTGCACCCTATGTACAGCACTGTACGGATCACACCTCCCGAAACATTGACAGGTGTCCACATTGACAGCCCCATGCCAAGACGGCTGTGTGCTTGCAGTCACACGTCACAGGTGAGAGGTTACATTGCACGTGCCAGGTGGCAGACGTACATAGTGGGAGCTGGCATGTGTGTGCATGTGTCTCCTGTTCAGGATCCACCAGATGGGCGCTGACTCTGTACTGAGCATTGGACACAGCATGTTCCGTGGAAGGCTTGTGTGTGTGGGATGGTGGCACTGGATGTGCCTCCGTTGGGTGGGGGCCATGCACAGGGCGGGTACGTCGATGATTGCGCATTGTTGGTCACGGTGGGTGCACCAACTAAGATGTGTTGCCCTGTGTTCAATTCCTATGTCCGCATGATGATGGACTGTGGATGTGGGCAGACTACACATTGGTCGATGTGCTGTCTATATGCATGTGCCTTCACACCAGGCACAGCTGCCCCTGCACATGTGACCCCTGCTGGACTCGCTGCTGGGTCTGTGGAGCTGATGCACCTTCTGTGCGTGGGGCGGACAGCTCTCCTCACTTCCCTCATTGCGCATGTCATGTCTTTGCCGCAGGTGACATGGATCATGGAGGGCCCACATGTACGCGTGGGTAGGCTACACATGATTGTTCACTGGTCGCCACCCCAGTCAGTGTTTCGAATGGGAAGGTTGTCGTGCTGGTGGTATGTTCGATGTGGCGGATGGGCGAGCCTAGGTGCGGGCTTACATTCCGGACATGGGGGGGTAGTTGGATTGGCGACTAGTTGCAGTACACACGGAACACGTCTCTTCCTTTCCACATCTGGGTCATCCCTTGTAGTAACTGACAGTGATACAGTCATCTTCGCCCCAGCCCTCATGTCCTCCCCTCGCCCCCCCAATATGCATGCTCACCTGCGAGGCTAGCGCTTGAACAGGCAGCCCCAAGCTCGCACCAGAGAGGGCAAGGAGTGTATGTGTGGGACCAGTTGCACGAGTGGGCTGTCTCAGGGTATGATGTGTGGTGGGACGCCGTCCACCTGCGTGGTGCCCCAAATGGAGACCCGGCCTGCATGGACTATGCATCACAGTCTTTGCCTTCCGGATCCGCCACCTGCGACACCCAGTGGCTGTGGCTGCCCTTGCGGCCATGCCGCGTCCGTCTGTGGCTGATGGCCCACACATTCACTCTTTGGCCTCTCTGGGGAGGGCTCGGGGGTGGTGGCGCACGCGCTTGCACTTAGTCGCAATGGCATGTGGCGTGGTTGGTATGATGGGCAATGGATGGGATGGTGCGAGCCACCTCCCGTGACGTCAGTGCTGCTCGTGCTGTGGTGCGTCCCCCTACACTTCCATTTGACTTTTTGCCATGCTAGACGTTGAGGTTCTATTGCCTGCGTGATATGACCAGGAGGAGCGCGAGGAGACCTCTCACACACCATGCTCCACTGCCATCCCGTGCCCTGTATCGCCTGTGCGGATTGACTATGTTGGGGTTACACCTGGTCGACTGGGGCTGTGTGTGCCTTGTCAAGGGGCATGGCGGGCGCACAACAGGATCCTGCTTGTCCACAGAGGGTGGGCTGAGGTGCGCCTGGTACCGCTATGTACGTGTGCCCGGCTGCTGTGCACACACGTGTTCACTCCCCCCCGACAGGTGTCCTCTCACTATGCCCAGGGAAGCGGTGGTGTACTGTTCATGACCCCTCCCAACACGGCGTGCTCCAACTTGGCATGTGCGCATCTACCCGTCACACCCACCCACCTGTGCACTGCGTCCATACGACTTCACACGGCACATGTGTGTCTTCCACAGTTGTGCTACTCATTTGCGTTGTCATCCAATACCAGTGGACTACATGGTCATGTCACGACTGCCGTGTACTTCACATACTCTCATCCTCTCTCATTCGTACATGTGAAATGAGTCAGCGGAGACAGTTTTGGTTTCAAACATTATATTGAGTCTTCTGTCCTCTGTGATGCAGTATAGTGGACACTACTGGCAGCGGAATACATGTTGAGGATATACTGAGCATGATTGCAAATGGGATAGGGTGTGGGGTTACATGTGATTGGCTGTTGCATGTGGGATGTGGGCTTCATAGTGACATCTGCTTGGCCAAGGCTGTGCTAATGTACATTTGCGTATAGCTGCGGAGCTGCGGACTTTGACACAGACGGTATACATGTAGCCTACCAGACCGCTTGGCATCATGGGCACAGTCCATCTCAGTTCCATGTGACAGGTTTGCTGCGGTTGTTCCTCATGCACGCGTGCATGTGAGATGACATCAGGGCATGGGCTTGCGTGCATGCAGCGGCGTGCCACTTGTTGTTGCACTGTGGTGGTTACTGGACATGTCACAGTCACTGGGGTCGTGTTGTTGTTGTATGCACTTGACGTCCATGCAAAGGTCCTGGTATGGGATTCCCGGGGCGGGGGTGGGAGGGGTGCAGCACCCACAGACTCCAGGCGACCTATTCATGTCCACTGAGCGGTGTGTGTGTCCATGGGCGCTGGATCCATGTCGTGTCCTGGTTGTTCGTGCAGTTCCGTCCATGTGGGTGCGATACACAGAGCCCATGCCACTGCCTCCCACGATGCATGCGGTGTTCCTGGATGTGATGGGGAACAGTGTGCATGTCCCGGTCATATCCGATGTCATGGCGATGTCGTTGATGGTGTGGTTACAGTTGCCGGTCGTTTGGTATGGCTGTTGTGGTGGTGACTGGCCAGTCCGTGCGGAAGCTAAGCATGGGTGCGGGGTTGGACATCAAAGGTCACTCGGGGAACCTGCGTTGTGGTCCGACGTATTTACAGGTTGTCAGGTATGCGATGCCGTCCAGCAGGGCTTCCATGTCATTGGTGGTGTACATGTTTGCCAGCCAATGTAGCGGATGGTGGCTGTCAAGGTGTTGTTCGTAAGTTGTCCCTTGGAGGACCATGATGGGGCATGCTGGGTGACATTCGATGTAGCTGTTCTCGATGATCCGTCGTGTGGAGGCACAGTGGTCCCATTTCAGTGCGGGTGCGATGTTGGCCACATACGCCATGCCCCCATAGGCAGAGCAGGCCCTGTCGTGTGCGTCCAGAGGGAGGAGTAGTGGTAGCAGGTCCGCCTTCAGACATGCCGGGTTGGAGAGGCATATCTCGACGGGATGCTGGTAGGGACACCACCGACAGTAGAAGACGGGCATGACGCAGCTGAACAATGTGATGCGGTAAGTCAGTCGGTAACTTACGTTCAGCAGGGACAGGAGATCGCATCCCAATGTATGGCACAGGTTGGTTTTGTACAGCTTGAGCTGTTCGGCGTAGTTGGGTAGGTGTGTTGCGGTTGCCATTTCGCAGCGGTGCGTTGTGGTGGCGTGCTCCGGCTGTGTGTGCAGTCTGCAATGTGCACGCTCCGAGGTTGCTGTGAGCTCTGTGTAGTCGTAGGGAGACAGGACTTGTGTTCTGTTTGCTTGTTTGGAGGACACGGGCCCTCTTCCCACATGCTTCTCAGACAGTTCAAGGTCAGTGATGTGTGACTCCTTCCAATTAACTTGCATGTGGCCGACATGGGGGAGTGTTTTCTTCTTTCTTCCCCGTCCGTTGTGTGCTTCTGTGATATGCGCTATCTGCCCTGTGGTCGGTCTCCTCGGCATGCCTGTGTTGGTCTATTCTTGGACAATGGCTGTATTCACCGGCTTCTGTCGTAGGGCTGTGGTTTCGGAGTTGGAATGGAAGGTCATTCAGTGCTGTCTGCTCTCCCTTGTGTGGGCGGCAGGCTGCCTTTCCGCTCTGCGTTGGGCCTTGTGTGTGAATGTTATTCTTGGGCCACCTGTTGTCGGTCCCCGGGCTCTTTGGTGTTCCGTTTTATATGTCTTGTTCATATGTGCAGGGTGGTATGGGTTTTTCAGTGTGGTACTGGCGTTCCTCTTCCCGAAGGGGCCCTGCTTCTCCTAGTTGGTGTTGCCGCCGCTGTGTGCTACGCCATGTTTGTTACACTGGGGTGTGTCCTGCTGTTGCGTGACTTCACTGACATGTGTGCGTCGGTTGTGTGGCGTTGGGTGTTGTCCGTGAATTGGGCGTTGGGGACATGTCTGTGGCAGGCCTGTCACGTGTCATGTGCGTTCGGGGTGGGGCTGATGTGTGTGCTGCTTGGTTGTGTCCCTGTGTCTGTGTGCGACGCATGCATGGCGCTGCGGTTGGCCTCTGCGTTGTGCGCATGTGTGGCGGCGTCATCGGCGCTTTGGGGCCGTGACGGGGTGGTTGGTTCCTAGTCCCAGGTGGTGTGTACACATGTGTTCCGCGATGTTACGATTTGGCCTGTGTGTCATATGTGGATGCAATGGTGGATGTGTAGTGTACACGCGCTGGTGGGGGGTTGTCCGCTTTTTCCGCCCTTGCACTGTGTGCGCTGTTTGCGTGCACTTGTTGTGTGTGTGCCTACCTGCGTCTCCGCGGTACGTTGCGTCCTTGGTGGTGCATCAGCAGAAGCATGGGAAGGGCCTGCAGTGCTGGATTCATGCTCGGGGTGCCGCTTCTTCGTTGTCCGTGCTCTGCGTCCGTGTTACCGCCTCTCTTTCACGTGCGGTGTCTCTTAGCCGTGGGAGCCGTTTGTTTGCGGCATCGTAATTTATACGCCGGGCGGGACGTGTTTCGTCGGACGGTGTGTGTCAGTTGGGCTGCGCCGCTACGTGTACGGGCGCACTTTGATGGCGGACGGTGTTGCTGGCTTGCCGGCGGTGTTTGGCCTACTTTTCGCATCGTAATTGGACGGGCGTGTGGACTGCTGCGTGCCGGCGGTAACTGGTGCTTTTTGCATCCGCCAGCACGGCGGTTGTGCTTCCGCCCGCCATCGTAATGAGCCCCTAAATTACTTCCCACCCTATTCCGCTATAAACCCACAACCTGCTCCTAAACAAATGACACAATTAACATATTTACCAATTAATTAATTAATACAAATTAACAGCCAATAATTAATTAATTAAAAATACATTAATTCCCATAATTAACACTATAAAATATAAATTAAATAAATACTAATAAATAAAAATTAATTTATTATAATTAAATTACTTCCCACCCTATTGCCCTATAAACCCACAACCCACTACGGAACTAAAACGCAAAATTAATTTAAAATAGAATTAATAACTACTAAAAAATTAACACATATATTAAAAAAAAAAAGCAATACTTAGACAAAAAAATAGAGCACATACATATAAAATACATACTAACATACATAACACTAATCAAAAAAACGATATTTTTAACAACTATATTTTTGCAAACGATATTAATGACTTTGATATTTAAAAAAACGATATTTCCTACCTTAAACTCAATATTCTTGACCACGATATTCTTGCTGTCGATATTTCTGTGTCTCGATATTTCAAAGTCGATATTAGTGCAAGTCGACATTTCCAACTCGATATTCTGACTCTTTACCAAATCCAACTTTACCATTAAAAAGGATTTATCACCACCATTCCAAAGATATGTCACTGCCAGGACACATAAAACTTAAAAGTACATGTCCTACATTTTAGTTACACAGCACGCTGCCCTTAGGGTCACTTAGAGCCTACCTTAGGTATGACATGTGTAATAAATGGGGAGTTTAAGGCTTGGCAAGTGGTTTTAAATAAACAATGTGGACGAACCCACAGGAACGAATTATTGTGTCCTCACTTTTGTGGCTGGACTGTCTCTGAGACCCACTAGAGTTTTAAAAGACCCCTCACACACCAACCTGGTTGGTGTCATGCTTCATCATTGGGGTCCCAACCGGGTGGCCGAATGCCCCCTGGTTGTGCTACGACGCCTGATTACAGCGGAGCGGGTGTGGTGCGTAATGTGATAAGTGTGGGTTAAAAAATACCTCTGGGAATCCTCGTCAGGTAAATTTAATAATAACGGCCCAGGATATTGTTAAAAACAAGTGTGACAACTACTGGAGAGAGTTACTCCTAGTTGTCAAATATAGGTCAACATGTTTCAGCCCAACTGAAAAAATGGAGGGGCTTTCTTCAGGACCAAGTAAGTGAATGTGAGTGGCAAAAGAATCACGCCACGTGAATATGGTATCCAGCACACGCGCTAAGGTGTGTGGTGCTGTGCGTAAGTGTCGGTATACTTACGGACACTATAAAAACACTAAGGTGAAGTACTGGGCAGATATACGGGACTGGGCAGAGATCTCGTCTTTCGTCAACTTTTTGTCGAGACGCAGACCCGCATTAAACTTGTGGCGTTCTCCCATGGTCCCGGCTGCTCGTGGAGCCTGGTGTGCGCGCTGTGTTTAATCTGTTGTGCCCGGCCTCCGACGTGCATGCACGCACAGCACCACACACCTTAGCGCGTGTGCTGGATACTATATTCACGTGGCGTGATTCTTTTGCCACTCACATTCACTTACTTGGTCCTGAAGAAAGCCCCTCCATTTTTTCAGTTGGGCTGAAACATGTTGACCTATATTTGACAACTAGGAGTAACTCACTCCAGTAGTTGCCACACTTGTTTTTAACAATATCCTGGGCCGTCATTATTAAATTTACCTGACAAGGATTCCCTGAGGTATTTTTTAACCCACACTTATCACATTACGCACCACACCCGCTCCGCTGTAATCAGGCGTCGTAGCACAACCGGGGAGCATTCGGCCACCCGGTTGGGACCCCAATGATGAAGGATGACACCAACCAGGTTGGTGTGTGAGGGGTCTTTTAAAACCCTAGTGGGTCTCAGAGACAGTCCAGCCACAAAAGTGAGGACACAATAATTCGTTCCTGTGGGTTCGTCCACATTGTTTAGTTGAAAATTGAATCGGGGACAAGGACGCACCCCTGCAAATCCCTTGCTCTCCCCTTGTTGCACAAAGTGGTTTTAAATGCCAAGTCGATATGACAGTAAATTGCACACACAGGTCTTGCAACAGCAGGCCTGAGACAGTTTTGAAAGGCTACTTGTGTACGTGGCACAACCAGTGCTACAGGCCCACTCGTAGCATTTAGATTACAGGCCCTGGGTATATGATATACCACTTTACAGGGTACTTATAAGGAAACTAAATATGCCAATCAGGTATACAACAATGCCACCATGTTTAGGGGAGAAGCACATGCACTGTAGCACTGGAGAGCAGTGGCAAAGTCCTAAGGCCAACAAGAAATACAGCAAAACAAATGGAGGGAAACAGGCAAAAAGTTGCAGGATGACCACCCTAAGGATGAAACGTCCAGCATGTATCCCCCCAGCTGAAAGTGGGGAGAGCTATCCAACCTCTAGGGAGTTCTCATCACTAAGGTAGAAAAACCTGGACAGACTGTCAGCATTGGCATGGTCTACTCCTGGTCTGTGTTGTACACTGAAGTCCATGCCCTGTAGGGAAGTGGACCACCTTAACAATTTTGGACTCTCATCCCTCATTTGCATGAGCCACCTGAGGTGCCTGTGGTCAGTCTGAATTAGGAAGTGAGTGCCAAACATGTATGGCCTCAACTTTTTCACTGCCCAGACCACAGCAAAAGCTTCTTTTTCTATTGCACTCCACCTCTGTTCCCTGGGGAGTAACCTGCTGGAGATGAAGGCTACAAGTTGACCCAGGCCTTATTTTCTGAGCTGTGACAGTATTACCCCTATACCATGCTCTGTGGCATCTGTCTGAATGACAGACTCCTGGGAGAAGTCAGGGGCCTTGACCACAGGAGCTGGGCACATGGCTTGCTTCAGGGAGTCAAATACTTTTTGGCATGCCTCTGTCCAAATCACATTTCTGGGCTGTTTCTTCAAAGTCGGCTCAGTAAAGGGGACAACAATGGTGCCATAACCTTGACAAACATCTTATATTACCAAGTGAGGCCTAAGAAGACTCTTACCTCATTCTGGGTTCTGAGGGGCTCCCAGGGCATAATAGTCTCTATCTTTGCCTGGAGGGGCAGTACCTTCTACCTGCCCACAAGGTGTCCCAAGTACACCACAGAACCCTGCCCTATCTGGCGCTTTCTGGCCTTGATAGTCAGGCCTGCCGTTGCAGGGCCTGAAGCAATTCCTGGAGGTGAAAGAGGTGATCCTATACAACTGCCACTGAAGACAGTTATGTCATCCAAGTAGGCAGCTGAGAAGACCTCCAAACCTGCAAGGACCTGGTTCACCAGCCTCTAGAATGTGGCAGGGGTGTTCTTTAATCCAAAGGAAACCACCCTAAACTGATAGTGGCCCTCTGGAGTAGAAAAGGCTGACCGCTCCTTGGCTCCCTCTGTTAGGGCGATCTGCCAGTACCTTGATATAAGATCAAAGGTACTTAAGTAATGGACAGCCCATAACCTGTCAATGATCTAATCTGCCCCAGTGAGAGAATGAGCATCAGTCTTGGTCACAGAATGTAGCCCTCTATAATCCACACAGAACCTCCGTTCAGGAGTGGTGCCTGGTGGGGCATCGTTTGGTACCAGAACCACAGGACTGGACCAGGGGCTACTCGAGGGTTCTATCACCCTCAACTCCAGCATCTTAGAGACTTTGCTATTGATGCTGTTCCTTATCTTATCTGAAAACCTGTAAGATTTATTCTTGACAGGGAGGTTGTTCCCTGTGTCCCCAGCATGGGTACGCAGGTAGGTAATCCCAGGAGTAAGGGAGAAAAGAGAGGAGTACTGTTCCAATACTTGGCGACAGTCCCTCTGCTTTTGAGAGTTAGAGTGGGGGAAAGGAATGCTCCTTCCACAGACCCATCCATCTCCTTGGAGGCCAAGAGGTCAGGCAGAGGTTCACTCTCCTCTTCCTCTGCACCATCTGTCACCAACAGCATGGTGAGCTCAGACCTCTCAAAGTGTGGTTTGAGGTGATTGATGTGAAGCACCCTGTGGGGTTGCCTGGTGGTCTTATGGTCCACTACTTAATTTGAAATGTGCTGGACATAAGGGTTGCTCTGGTAGACAAACCGTTCCTCAAATTGGGCCATGTAGAGTACTTCCAATTCTGGAGCGAAGGGGCAACCCATTGCAGTCCCTTTCACTTGTACAAAAAAAAATATTCTCCATATTTGAAGTTGTTTTTCTTAAGGGCAAATCATGCAAGCTCTATAATGAATTCAGTAGAGACTTGGTGTGGCCTTTGTGCTTTTTCAAGATATTTCTCTACAACTTCAAGTCGGTCTTCTTGGGGTATCTGAGTGTAAAATGACACCACATCTAAAGTGACTACTTTCTGAGTGTCTTGACTGAAATCAAGATCTTCTATTTTGTTGATAAACTCCATAGTATCTCTAAGACATGATGGAACTTGCTGCATGAAAGGCTTTAGAAAGACATCAACGTATTTGGCAATGGGCTCTAGTACCGAACCGCAGCCGGACACTATAGGGCGTCCTGGAGGTGTCCAAGTTATTCTTATGTAATTTCGGAAGTAAATACAGGACTGATATCCTGGGATTTACTTTTTTCAGAAATTCACATTCTTTCGGTCCAATCAAACCTTCATCAAATACCCGCTTTACCATGGCAGCGACTGCGCCTTGTATCTCTTTAGTGGGATCGCCTTGGCTCTTGCGATAGAACTCGTGGTTCAGGACTTGTCTTTCACCTTCTCTTTTGTAATCCTCTGCAGAACAAATGATGATGGCCCTGCCCTTGTCCGCCTGTTTGATTACTATTGTCTTCTCCTTTTGTAACTCTGCCAAGGCATCTCTCTGGTCTTTTGAAACATTGTGTTTCACGAACTCCTTTATCTTTTCACGGTCATTTATGGCAGAAAACACTGTCTGCTTAAAGATGAGGACTTCTTTCGGAACAGTATTGGGTGGAGGACAAAAGCTTGATTAATTCTTTAGTCCAGAAGCTTTATTATTTTAGGGAGGGATGTGCTCTGAAAAGAAGGCCTTAAGCCCTATTTTTCTGCAGAATTCCAACATTTCATATTTCAAACGCAAAAAATTTGTAGGTCTCGTAAGGACAAAAGACAAACCTTTGCCCAAGATTTTCTCCTTTACTACAGAGAGGGGTCTGTTGGAGAGATTAAAAATTGGAGATACTTCTGATTTTTGTAATACTGCGGGCGGGTTGTCATTTCCCATGGCTGGTTGGTGCATCTGTTCCTCCCTCTTCCTCTTTGTGGGCCTCTCCCTAAAAAAGTCTGCTGATTTCTTGTTTGAAGATTTTGATTTGAGGTCCCTTCACCAGCATCTGATTCACCTGTGGAGGACGGAGATTTATCCAAAAAAGAGATAAACTGGCGCCTTGCTTGGTACTCTGGTAGAAATCTTCTAGTATCCAAGAGAGTGTAAAAGTTGTTTTTCAAGTACGGATATACTGATTCTAGGTTGAATGATTTTTTTGTCCCTTTCAAACTTTGTGTCCTTTTGATTGATAGTGAAGACTTTGAATTCAGCAAATTCTTTCTCTATTTTCTCTAACAATGTTTTGGCATCCAATGATGAAAGATTGTCCTTGAGTTCTTGTCCTAATGCCAGGATCTCTTCCAGTTGTTTCTTTGAGAGTCTTTGGGCTGTCTCAAAAGTGAGCACCATTAGGTCTCTGCTACATTTTGGGCCACATGTATGAAAATATCATTTTGCGATTACCAACTAACGATTTTTAAGAAATCGCTATTTGGTAATCGCAAAATGTGATGTAACAAAACAGACAGGAAATAGCAATTCCCTAATTGCAATTTTTTTTACATCGCAACCGCATTAAGGGAATCGCTATTTGTAATTGTGACTCCATTGGTTCCAATGGGCCTCAAGGCCCATAGGTGAAAATGGTCTTGCATTACCTAAATTGCGATTTCCTTAATTGGTAATCGCAAATTAGGTAACGCAAAGGCAAGGCTGCCTGGGGTCCTAAGGCACCCCTAAAGTGCCCCAACAAACAAAGGTGCACATGTGAGGCACACACATGCCCTAAGGGCATGTGTGCGCTACATGGCACTTTGAAAAATGCTGTTTTGTGCTTTTCTCAAAGTTTGCACATGGTTATTATCAACTTGAAGTTTATTGTTAATAGCGTTTCCTAAATGCAGTTTGTATTTAGGAAAGGCCTCTTACATATGCATTAGGGAATCACAAATTGCGATTCCCTATCTGCATTTGCGATTTAGGTAATCGCTAAAAATTGCGATTACCTAAATTGTGAATCCAAAAGCCTTTCATACATAAGGAAAGGCTATTTTGCATTCATAAATGGCTAAATTATGTGATTTGTACCATTTGCGAATGCAAAATGCATTCATACATCTTGCCCTTTGTGCCTATGCAGCTGGATCCCTACCGGTAATCTTCTATGAAAATCACAGTGATAATCCGTATCTGAAGCCCCCATGGAATTGTACCTGCCTTTAGGTGGTCTAATAAAAAATGCCCATGTAAATCTATGCAGATTTGTTTCTTTTTAATGTGAGCAATTTTTCATACTCATTCTGTTGCTTTGCTGTGGAACTTAGGGGCCTATTAGGATGGCGGGCGGACTTCAGTCCGCCCGCCACCCTAGCGGTGCTGGGACTGGCCGCCAGCGGTGCGGCGGTCCCGCACCACCAATTAGGATGCAACCGCCACCGTGGCGCTTGCATCCCGCATCTCTATCATTGCGGCGGGTGCTGCTGTAAGCAGCACCCGCCGCAATGCCAAAGAGGCATGTTGTGCATTGCCATGCACAACGTGACAGGCACCGCGTGGTGCCTGCCACCTTGAGCATGGCAATGCCCAAGTGCAGCCCCCCACCCCCCGGGGGCCCACAACGGACCCCGCAGCAATTCCCGCCAGCCCTTTCATGGCGGCATCGGCGCCTTGAAAGGGCTGGAACCGCAAGGCATCGAGATATGGATGGCGGTGCCTTCCAGGCACCGCCACCATATTGTGCCTGAGTTCCGCCCGGCCGGCAATCGTGACGATTGCCGACCGGCGGAAAAGCGGCGGACGGACTTTCCGTCTGCCGCGGTACCCCCGCCATAGTAATATGGCGGGGGGTGAATTGTGTTGTGATGGCGGGCAGATCGCCACCGCCGGCCGGGCGGTGGTGATCCGCCCGCCATCATAATGACCCCCTTAGTGTCACAGAAGTGAACAGTGAAGGTGCAGTAATTAGCCTTCGAATGTGGTCCTCTGTGTATAACAGTGTGTCTTGTGCAGACATTATTTCAATTGGCCGATTGTAGGTTAACTGAGAAGGAACCTACTAGGCCTATCTTTATGCAGTAGTTCGGACTACTGTTCTTTAAATGGCTCTTCAATTGAGTTAGTTAGTAATTGACCCCCACATTCGTTTTGTAGAATTTCTTGAAATGTAGACACATAAAAGAAATTTGGAGGACCCTGATCCATGAACTGACAATAAGGTAAAGAGTCAAGCTGAAAGGCAGATTTTGTCAACCCCACACATATAAATATTGAAAAACACTCAAATATACCTTGCATTTTTTTTTTTTATAGTATCCAGTCGTTCTGAGTCCAGAGGAGAACCCCTAAGCCATATTGGGTTTGAAATGCGTTAACAGTGTTTTACACCAGAGAGTTTGTTGTAAAGATATCGCTGGCACACAAGGAATATGTATAAAATAAAAAGGTTGAAAAGATAGGCCCCTGTCAATAGCCAGGGTTCACAAGTTGTGTGAGCACCTCTGGGTAAAGACCAACAGACAGAAGAAGCTAGGTGAATGAAAAAAATGGTTTTGCTCCTAGTGGGTTATTAAATTTAGAACGAGGACACAAGTGTTGTTCTATGTTTACATATGGGTTGAAATGGTTCGTTTGCGTCAATTCACATGTTGAAGTTATGATTTTTGTCAAATGTATTGTGGGCCATTAGCATTGATTAAAGTTTTGTAATGTTTTTTATGTGTGTTGGTCAACTGTTTATGATTTTGTTGTGATCAAGTGATCTAAAAAGATTTTTGAAATCACTGAGAATAATGATGGCTGCAGTAATTCATTTGCACACCCACGAAGTATAAAATTTAATGCGTTAAAGGATTGTCAGCATTGCCAATTGTATTTTTTTTCACTTTTAGAAAGTGGGTATTTTTCTGTACTTATGACTCTTGTGCTTTGCAGCCTGACTCCAATACACGTCTAGGGCTGGGTGACTGCTACACTTGGTGTATACTCTCCAGACAGCCGCAACACAGGATGGGCTGGGTGTGACTGGGGTTACATCTGAATTCATCTGCATTCTGATGGTCTTCCTGGGCTGGGAGATGGCGAGGTTGTTCACACTTTACATTTGTATAGGTTGTGTCCTGCCGTCACACAAAGGGCTGATTTACCCCCTACTGACATTTGGAGCAAGGGCTGAGTTGAAAAGGGATTGTTGTGCACTTGAAAGGGTTCCTTTGAAGTCACCCCTGAAACAAAGGCATTTTTGAGTATAAGTACAAGGGCTCTGACCTCATGTATTTAGTTACTGCACAGACTTGTTACCGGACGCTGCTGGCTCTACAGACTGTTCCTTGCCAGAGGACTGATGTGCTGCCAGGAAGAACCTCCATTTGGCCTGCCTGCTTTGTGGTGTTGGCCTGCTGGCTGCTGGGCTGCAGGAGGGACTGCCACTTTGTATCTGCCTTATGTGCTAGCCTGCGGCCTTCCCACCTCTTCATGCCCAAGAGCCCTCCCAGGGCTTGCGGATTGCCCTGTGTCATACAAAGCAGTGCGTATTGAGCGTTTTTGCCCAGCTTGAATTGAAGTGCAGGTGCTGTTGTCCAGATCGAGCAGTCCACTCCGATCTGCAATTCCCAGGAACCTTTGTTGTATACAATACGGTGCCCCAGCAAGGGAAACCGTGACGTGCAACAATACTGGAAGAGGTGCTGTCCCGTGGCACCATCTCCTCGCCTACAGGTATCGCAGCTCAGGAATCCCCCTGCGAGGCCCCCCTTCCCAGCTGGAGAGCTGCAGCACTGAAGAGAGACATGGGCGAGAGGACCGTGTTCATTACTCTCTCCCCAGCCTGCAGCTCGCTGTCGAAGCCACCCACACCTGCCCTGCCCAGAGAGGTTCTGTGTGTAGGGGAGTTCCCCATGCAAGGCCGTCGCCCGGGTTAGAGGAGACCGCAATGGCACCTAAACTAGCAAGTACTGCACTTTGGCAGTAGCACCGCATGCTCGCGGGCAGCTGCCTTTAGTCCACTGGAAGTGGGGGACCAAACGAGGTCTCCCAGCGGGGCAGTACAAGGTTGTGCCTTCCCCCCTTATCCTGAGTCTTGGAGTGGAGGCCTGTGGGGTCCCTTGGGATTGCTTGGCCCCACGCGGCAACTCCTGGCTACTTGTGGGCACATACCTGAGTAATAAAGTACTCAGTGGGGTCACCTGCGACATACCCAGGGGCACATTTTCGGTTGGGCACTTATTCTGGGATTCCACATTACAGGGCAGATCCTCAACGGGGGGCCCAATTGCCCCAGTGGAGTGTTGTATGTAGGAAATCTTTAAAGTTACTGTATCACTTGTAGTAGGTGCGTAGGTGCTCCTGCAGCCTACGTTTTATACCAACAAACCATCTTTTTCAACCAGGCTCACAAAGGTTAACTTAACCCCACTAAAAGGAGTGCAGGGGTTCCTTTTCCTATGGAGGCTTATTATCACTGATGTGCTTATGGTGATATTTTGTCAATTATGTCCTACTGGTAATATTTGGTGAGCTATGTGTTTTACTTCTAACGTAACTGCTGCATATCATGCACTGATGTTATAATGTATGTCATTTTGATTCTTGCATTGTCAGGATAACGAGTACTACTCAGGATTTGTATAGTATGCACAATATTTATGATTCATGTCATTTTGGGATATGTTATGTGCAATATACTATATTTTTATATAATCTTGTGTGAGTCTCTTTAGTGGTGTATTCATTGTGCTTCTGTATTGCGCAAACGCTTTACACATTGCCTCTGATGATTCGCCTGCCTGCGCTGCACCAAGCTACCAGATGGTGAGCACAGGTTATCTTTGGTGTGTAACTTACTTAAGCTGACTAGAGTGGTGGGTTCTGCCTGGCTTAGGTGCATACCCTAGCAAACCAGAAACCCCGTTTCTAACATTGTTAAATTGATTTAACATGATATATGTATTTATTTAACACAGTGTTCTAAGTTTTCTCATGATAAAGCTCAAGACAAAGAAATTATATTTATTGTTAAAAGGTCAATTGAAAACAATAATCGCTTACAGGATAAATTTCACAATGTATAACAAGGAAACATGTCCTCAAATCCCAGCTTCTTCACTTGACAAAATTGTGACAGGTAAATATTTTTATTCCAACGTGCTTCATGTTTTTTGACCGTTCAACTTGAAAGCGCCTTGGATAAACGTTGTTCTGGGTTTGAGCTGTACATACAACCCTATTTATATATGTTTTAACTGGCAATAATGATACTTCACATTTAACGACATCGGCCATATACAGTGCCCTTGTGGTCAGGTCATCAAGATATTGGGATTCTCTTGAATGGTTTGGAATCTCTTTAAAAACAAAATTCTAACCTTAAAAAAAAATTGACAAAATTGGGGAGTTTTATCATATTTTTACATGAGGTTTGTCGAGTGATTTATATGCAAAAACCTTTTATGGCTCGGCTCGTGTTAGGGCTCTTAGGACCAGGCCAGACCCGTAGCTATGCTGGGGCTCGCCCACCTCTACTGTTCCAGGCCTGCACACATGCCAAAGCCCGTACAAAAAATCATTTGTGGGCGAAAGTTGAATGATCCTATTGCTTGTACCGTTTTAAATCACTTGTCTCCTCTTGCATCGTCCACGTCTGCACCAAAGTTAAGTAAATGTGGGCCCATAAGCCTGGTTTACCCTCCTTAAAGGTTTGCATCGAGCAATGCGAAATTAAATGAGCACACACTAACACTAAATAACATACTTTGTATTATTTTAAGTGAATTCTTTAGTTTGAAGTGTTTGAATCTGTTTTGTATATCAAGGTTAGAAAGACAGTGAAAAATAATTGATGTACATAACTTCCGTTTTTTAGCAAATGTCAGTGTGTCTAACTCAGTGTTAGGTGCTAGCATGATCTGATTGTCTACTGAGGCAGGGGCTCATATAGAGCATTAGCTGCAATAACCTCATATATTTAGAATTATATAATATTATTTGTGCAGTTCCAGTAAAGAGGGCTGTATATTGTCCTAAGTAGAAGATGAAGGGATGGGCATTACTATGCATCTGGGTAGCAGGAATGAAAAGCTTGGATGTTCAAAGAGAAAAGTGCTGTGAAACGAGAAGAAACGAAAAGCAAAGTACAAAACGATGAACAACGTGTGTATTTTTGACAAACATGTGGAGCATCTGTTGATGTAGACAGCTCCTGTAATAGTAATTGACCTTGCTCATCTGGATTCTGAGTATAAAATAAAAATACTTTAAGGTAAACCTAAAGGAAATACCTTTATTGGTGGGGGCCATTGGTATAATTAAAAAGAAAATGAGAAGACGGATGAAATCGGGTATAATGACCTGTGCATCCTTAGTAGTGTACCCGACCCTTTGCACCCACCAATAAAGGTATTTCCTTTGGGTTTACCTCGAGGTATTTTAAAATAATAATCTGGATCCTGCCATTATCCAGTATTTCTTATCAAGAACTCCCTTCTACTGTTGTGTAGTCCACCCAGGTAGTAGTAGCATCATTTTATCGGAGGGGCGTGAGGTTGTATGTGGAGAAATATTCCAGAAAAGCATGGGTGAGGATGCCTCGTCCAGTATATACTGCATAATTCAGATTACCACCTTGTTGCTGGATCGTTGAATAGCCCTGTGCACTGTCGGATCGGATGGTGATGCTTTGACCTTTAACTGTCCCGTAGTGAAAGAGTGAAGCACTATTTTATCAGCATTGAAATTGTTCAATCAATATAGGGGGTTATTTACTAATGTTTTGTGCAGACGTTTATGTGACACAAATAGACACATGGCATTGCTTTAGTTGACTCACCATTATAAAAGCCTAAATTTAGGCCATAAATTTATTCTTTCTTCATCTGCAAATCAGGTACAAACTGAAAGGATGCGAGTAAGCAGTAGGTAAAATGTGCTATATTTTCTTAAAATACATGTACTCTGCTCTTTCTCTTTTATTCATGATGATGGCTAAGATGGTCTTTTATTTAGATTGAATTAAAATAGTTTGCTTAACCGTAGACAATAGTTTTGGCATACCTGAATAGACCATCTAGTGCACGGGTACTCATAGTACGGACCGCGGGCCGCCAGCAGCCCGGCAAGCCTTCCTTGGCGGCCTGCGGACCTTGAAGACATCGTACCTGTTTTTTTTGTTTTTTTTTAAAGTGTCAGCAAACACCGCAGCGCGGACTCTGAGAGACTCTGCTCTATGGGGGCCGGGCGATTCTTTAAAAGACAATTCACTTGTTAATGAGGCTTTGTTGCATTTTACCTCTTCTTAGCGCCCATGCAGGGGCGCTAAGAAGAGGTAAAATACAACAAAGCCTCATTAACAAGCGAATGGTCTTTTAAAGACCTGTGAAGTACTCAGGTGCGGCTGTGTGTGTTCCCGGGAAGCTGTCTCAGCCCCGGCTGACACACACGCGGGGTGAGGTCAGAGAGGGTGACAGAGAGAGGGAGACAGACGGAGGGAGACAGACGGAGGGAGACAGACGGAGGGAGACACAGAGAGAGGGAGACACAGAGAGAGAGGGAGACCGAGAGAGAGGGAGAGGGAGACAGAGAGAGAGGGAGACAGAGAGAGAGGGAGAGGGAGGGAGACAGAGGGAGGGAGACAGAGGGAGGGAGACGGAGGGAGGGAGAGGGAGGGAGACAGAGGGAGGGAGACAAAGAGACAGACAAAGAGAGGGAGACAAAGAGGGAGACAAAGAGGGAGACAGACAGAGGGATAGGGAGGGAGACAGAGAGGGAGACAGAGAGAGGGAGACAGAGAGAGGGAGACAGACAGAGGGAGACACAGACAGAGGGAGACACAGACAGAGGGAGACACAGAGAGAGGGAGACACAGAGAGAGGGAGACAGAGAGAGAGGGAGAGGGAGGGAGAGGGAGACAGAGAGAGAAGGAGAGGGAGGGAGACAGAGGGAGGGAGACAGAGGGAGGGAGACAGAGAGAGACAGACAAAGAGGGAGACAAAGAGGGAGACAGACAGAGGGATAGGGAGGGAGACAAAGAGGGAGACAGACAGAGGGATAGGGAGGGAGACAAAGAGGGAGACAGACAGAGGGATAGGGAGGGAGACAGAGAGGGAGACAGAGAGGGAGACAGAGAGAGGGAGACAGAGAGAGGGAGACAGAGAGAGGGAGAGAGAGGGAGACAGACGGAGACAGAGGGAGACAGAGGGAGACAGAGAGAGAGGGAGACAGAGGGAGACAGAGAGAGGGAGACAGAGGGAGACAGAGAGAGGGAGACAGAGAGAGAGACAGAGAGAGGGAGACAGAGAGAGGGAGACAAAGAGGGAGACAAAGAGGGAGACAGACAAAGGGAGACAGACAGAGGGAGACAGAGGGAGGGAGACAGAGGGAGAGAGAGGGAGGGAGACAGAGGGAGGGAAAGGGAGGGAGACAGAGTGAGGGAAAGGGAGGGAGACAGAGAGAGAAAGAGAGACAGAGAGAGAGAGAGAGAGAGGGAGGGAGAGAGAGAGGGAGGGAGACAGAGAGAGACAGAGTGAGTGAGACAGAGGGAGAGAGAGAGAGAGGGAGAGAGAGAGAGAGAGAGAGGGAGACGGAGAGAGAGAGGGAGGGAGAGATAGAGAGAGGGAGGGAGACAGAGCGAGAGAGAGAGAGAGAGATAGATAGAGAGAGAGAGAGAGAGAGAGAGATGTGTGTATGCCGGGTCTGGTGGCTCAGTGGACGAAGGCGTCCGCTGCAGGGGGCTGTGTTCAACCTCATGGTCATAGCTTTTTTTTTTTCTCTAGCCCCGCCCCCCTCCCCCACTGACCCCGCCCCCACCGGTGCGGCCCTCGGCCACAAACCACACTGTAAATTTGGCCCCCGAGAGAAAGTTTGTGAGTACCCATGATCTAGTGTGTCACCTCCATTTTGGATTTTGCAGAAGTTACCCCTGAAGTGTAATCTGCTGCCTAATAATAACACAAGACCCTATCCCTCAAAGTCAGATGCTTGCTTTTCAACCACATCTCAGACTTCTTTGATGTGATTACAGAAAACACTCTGAGTGCCCCTATTACAAGCATGACAAATTTCTTGCCCACTCTTGGTTTCTGAAATGCCAGGCTATTGACCTAGCAACTAGTCCCTGGGTCATATTCTGACTAGACTTGTTTACTAGAGAAACCACTTCAGAATCAGGTAATTTGTTACATATGATACACTCGATGTTCACCAAAGCACAGCACACATTTCCCACCCTCTTGGATGTTTTCACATTCCTTTTCAGGGTTACTTAAGTCATTGCACTCTTCAGTTCTGCCCCCTAGAAGCCTAACATTACATGAACTGTTCAAGCAGATGCTGCGCAGCTGTAACAAAACTAATCTGTTTCATGGCTTGATGAGTCCCAGATTCTCTTAGATCAGTTAGTCTAACTCTACTTTCATGGACTCATTGCCGGTACATTTGGAGGTTGGCGAGCCCCTGCTGTCATGGAAACTAAGTTGTACTCGAATCTCTTCCACTGAGCCCTCTCGTATCTTAAATATCAAATTAGTTTCCTGGTTGTTTGACCGTAGCTTCCCAGAGCATGCAGGCTTTTCTTTCTTATATCCTTGCTCAGGAATTCCCTGCAAATCTTACTTTTGTGAAAAAAGAGCACAGATTGAGTGTGTGGCTTCTATAGGCCATCTTGAGAAAGATCCAAATCAGAGTTCCTGAGAAGACATCACAATATTTAAAAGCACTTCTGTCAATTCTTGCTCAGTTAGGGATTGTAGCCACATATAATAATTGTTTTTTTTGTATAGAAAATTATCTCATATGTGCAGTCAATTATTCTGAAACACCCAGCCCATTTTAGTAAACTTTAACCTACTACACCTTATAAAGATTATTTGATTACCATACACTTTGCATTCTAGGTATTCCTCCAATGTTTGGGGTATGACCTTGGAGATACCTAATGAGTTTCATCCTCCCTAGGCTAAAGGCTGTCTTCAAACATTTCATTTTGAGTAAGTTAGTGAAGCTATGATGATGCTACATCTGTTGGGTGCATGTATGTTACCCATTCTATGACTTTGCTCCCTAGAAGACTACTGACTGTCTTCTTCTTGAGCGAATTTTATAGGCTCTCTTTGCACCCCTACTGGTTTAAAGCACTTAGGTGATCAAGGGCATCCTTAAGGTTGTTTATTTTTATAAAAGATGATCTGATTTATTTGGCTCAATGTCCCAAACTGTTCAATGGCCCATGCAGAGAGCCTTACATTTTCTAATGGATATCACAGAAACAAACAGTGTAAAGTAGCCATTGCCTCAGTGGTTTGCCCCCTTTTGCTCACTCTCATTTAGCTTTAGAAGATTAGTTTCAGTTGTCTAGAGTATGCACATGTCTGCAGTAGTTAGAAATATGCATGTCACATTTAGATAGCCCAGTCTTAAAAGAAAAATGGGCTGATTTAGAGTCTAGCAGATCTAGGACATATGCCTAAAAGTGGCTGTATTTACAGTGTATGGTGCCTCTGTGTGATCTAATTAGGATGGATGGGGCATGCACTGTTTTATGGTCGATACCCCACAAGCATCAGCGTCTAAATGAGGGTTTAACTGCCCTAACTAGTGACACTCTATTTAGGACTAAACCAACTTTGCTTTTTTTTGGTGGACAAAACATCATGAAAGCAGAACAGAAGTAGAACCATGTTAGAACTTTCAGCTTTAACGTGGTCTTCTTCCAAACTTTTTTCCTTACTCCTCCTTTTTGCTGAATCTGTTTTTGTTGGTCTTAGGGCTCAGCGTTCTTTGCCACTGCTAACTGGTGCTAAAGTGCTTGTGCTCTCTCCTTTAAACATGATGAAATTGGCTTTCACCAAATTGGCACATTTAATTTACTTTTAAGTCCCTAGTGAAATGGTACTACATGTGCCCAGGGCCTGCACATTGAATGCTTTCAGTGGGCCTGCAACAATCATTGTGCCACCCACTTAAATAGCCCTTTAAGCAGATCTTAGGCCTGCCATTAGAGCCTCTGTATGCAGTTGCAAACTGCCATTTCGAACTGACAAAATAAACCTTTTGCCAGGCCTAAACCTTCCTTTTTAGTGCATATGTCACCCTTAGAGTAGGCCCTAAAGAGCCCATATGGCAAGGTAAAATATATTTTAAAAGTTGGATGTCCTGGTAGTGAAAAACTGTTACATTTATTTTTCACTACTGCAAGGCCTGCCTCTCTCATATAATAACACTGGGTTACCTTATCTAACTTTCCGGATTTTCTCAATGTTTTTTTTTGGGGGGGGGGAGGAAGGGAAAAATCAGTTGGTCGCACCAAGCCCAAATTTTTACAGTGTGCTTGAAGTAATTTGTTAAATGATTCCTGCAAATTACACAAACCGTGTTGCAACTTAAATGGCTACATAGGAATGGAAATTCGAATTCATTTACATAAAAGCCAATTTTTTTAACGTTCTTATAACCTGTAAATTTCTGATACTTCATTGAGAAAATCCGGAAAGTTAGATTGCGTTAACTCGAACCTCACTTTAAGAACTACAGTTCCCATAATTCAACCAGGAATCAATTACGTGCGACTTCCCGCGCCCTTGACCCGGAAGTTTTAATGCAAGACCGGAAGAGATCAGAGCAGCAATTGCTACGACCGCGATGGACTCCGGTGATTGAAAGAAGGGACGCTATGCCGCTAGCCAAATCCGCAGAAAAAGGTATGAAAGTGCTTCGTATGAATATCTTTTTGATCTATCCGAGCCCACTACAACGGCTAACAGACCGAATGAAATCAGGCGTTAGCACTTGCTTAGACAACTTAATGGGAAGTTCTTTTCGTATTCATGCCATGTTACTGCAAAAAACTGTGTATGATAACTCACAGAAGGAACACTTGACAAGAATTATTGAGGCCAATTTATAATCATTATTAACCTTTTCCATCCAGCGAATGACTCTAATGCTAAGTATCGTTTCTCGATACAGAATTCCATTAAAATTGAAGATAGCGTCTCACGTATACAAGATGCTGTTACAAGGTACGTTAAAGCCAACATAGATCACATGCAAATGTCACAAGCGGTTGACCACAATATTAATTGCACGTGTCTTTAATTCTCAGATGTGCCCATTTAAACATCACTGACCACCAACACAGATATGATTTTTCCATCTGGACACTGAGTAAGTCAACTATTATATATAGCTTAATCGCTAATATCCAGACCATGAACGAGACGATAAAACTCAGACTGCGTTTCTTTTTCTTTCTTTTCTGTTCTTTATGTTTGTCTTCCAAATTAGAACTGAGAAGAGAACATTAAACTGATTCTTGAGCGAGATCGGCTGATCTCTACTAATAGGTAAGCAAAAAAGCCCCTTTTGAAACTGACTTCCAGGAGGAGTCATTGATTGCTGTCTTACGACAGTTTCACGAAGGAAGCTAGGGCATTATGAGCAAACACTCCTCTTTTTCTTCTTTCTAGTGTTTGGTCCTGAAGAGAACCCCCAGCCAGTAAACGTGGGGTTCGAAACGCGTCGACCTTGTTGTTTTCAAACATGTGTGACTAAAGGAATGTTTTTCTGCCTGGTTGAACAACTTTGTAAATTCAGTGCAATGTTAGTCCCAGCGCAGAAATTGGGTTTTTGAAAAAAGTTCACACTGTTTGTATTTGCTCGATTGTGAAGAAAAAGGGTCTAAATCAAGTGTTACCCTATTTGAGCAAAGGTGGTTTGTTATATGTTTTGTCCTAGTCATGTGTATGAGTTGTCTATATTGATGTTGTCATTTATGATATGTGTCATAGACCCTAATTCATTCAATGTATTTTGGGTCTTATTTTCGGTTTGTGGTGTTTTGCGTATGATTTGGAAATAAGATAATTGTATTTTAATGAATGATAAATGCAAATTTTTTCATGAAATTGAGTAAAAATTATTTTTGATAAAAATGGAATCGGGTTACATTGAGTAGATTCCTTGTACCCATTGGATTTTTTCTTAAAGAAGACATCAGTATAGGCAAGTTTATTGGTATTTTGACTTTTAGAAAGTTGGCATTTTCTTGTCCTAACCATTTGCTGCCTGCAGTCTGTATCCTGGGTCACATAACTAGGTGTGTAGCCTGCAGTTCATCTTTATGTATTGCTCCCAGACAGTGAGACAAAGGGGGAATGGGTGCTTTCAGGATGCGCCATCTTTGTCAGGATGAGGGGAGGAGTTGTCACCTACCACACTTACACTCACAAAGACTCTGCCTCAGCACACTCACAAAGGGTTTCACACTAGTATTTTGTGCTCCCAGACAAGCTGGGGCCGGGGCGGGGAGGCAGGACATTTCAGACAACTCTATAGGGGGAGGAATTTAGAAGCTTCGCCCACTTCAAAATGAGCACCAGGTATAAATATTGGACGCTCAGACACACTCCTTAATCTCACTTCTGGACCTGTGGACTCTACCAGGAAGAACTGTCCAGCTGTGAAGTTTGGCCTGCTGCCCAAACTCTGCATTGCTGACCATGGACTGTTGTTGCTGCACCAGGATCCTTCTGCTGCTGTGAGCTGCCTGCTGAATCCAGCCAGTCTGTGTGGACCCAAAACTCCAGGAAATCTCCAAGGGTCAGTTGGCTGGCCCCCTTTTTAAAGCTGCAGGGACATAGCAGGCTTCTCTGAGATCGATGCATCTCCTCTCATCTTGACGCAGCTTGACGCAGCTCTCCACCGGCACCGGCTCAGCACAAGCATCTTGTTCTCAATGCATCAGAACGCAAGACCACACAAGCCCAGTCAGCTTCTTCGACGATGATGCAGCTCAACATCGGCATCAGCCCAGCTCAACGCATCTTGCCCACTGTATTTGGAAGGAGCATGTTTAGGGTGTCCCTTCAAAATACTAAATTGCAGTGGTATGTAATGTTTTGCGACTGAACTCAGTCGCAAAACATTAATATTCTACCACCTCCTTAAGGTGGTGGTAAGCCATTCGCAAACATGAAGGGCTTCCCAAAGGACCCCTTTTCTTTTGCGAATGTTGAAAAAAATACTTTTTGATAGTAGGCAGTGGTCTTATGGATCCTTAGACCAAGGGTGTTTTTTTAAGTTGAGTTAGACCAAATCTGCTTACGTTTAATACATTTCTCAGTGAAAATCCCAGAGAGGATCAAATCCTAGTGTAAGTCCTGTTTCAGAGTCTGTGCCTAGTCCATGGTGGTGTGGATTGTTGACCCTACAATCGTTGCAATCCCCCCTGCCGATGATTGGTCCACCGAATTTGGTTTGATTGGGTGTTGGTTACAGACTGTCCATAAAAGGCAAGGTTCATGAATCCATATCTCAAGGTTCCCATGACTGCTGCTTTGACCCACAACTTTTATAATGAATGTCTATTTAGGATCCAGAATGCATTTTACCATTTATTGATCATGTGCTTCTATGGTGAACGAGCATGGTCATTTGTAGTTTCTGAACTCTAATGTAACTTCTCACTAGAGAAATATGAAACACTGTGTCCGGGCTCAGCTTCTTTGATAAGTAGAGTTGTATAGCAACTGAAATAACAATAATCTTCATTAAATATGGACTAATGCATTTTTATTGCATCTTCTTGGGTCCTTTTAGAACGTGTCTTGTGTAGGCTGCATGCTGTCCCAGATCTTGTACTCTTGAGGAATTACCTTTTGCCATCCACTCCACATGAACCTGAAACACATCTTGTGGGTCATTTTATTGTATCAGGCTACTTGACATGTTGCATAAATTTTCTGAACAGGGTCCCTCACTTCTAGAATTTATGTTGAAGCATTTGCTGCAAAAGGATTTAGGTGCTGAATTTATGTTAGGAAGAATGAGGTGAAGTCTGTGGAGCGCTTCTTGATATTGCTAAGAGTAAATTTGAGCTTCCAAAGCATATTTATCAAGAATCTTCCTCGATCAAGGAGGTATAAATGCAATAATTATTCTAAGTCTTGGCTCACCCTCTCAACCTGATTGTATCTTTTTGGTGATTGGTAGAGTAATATGTGCCATTACATAAGTGTTTGTGCAAGGGGTGATTAGAAATGAGTTGGGACCACCTGTCAGTTACTACAATGTAGGGACCCCACGTAAGCGCATCACATGCCATACAAAGATGATAGCTAGCTGCTGAGCTGATGGTAACGCCTTTACTGAAATGCTTGAGTTTGGTGAGTGCTTCTACCCTTACAAGAATAGTTGCACAGCCTTGGTCCATGGTGAATGTGCAAAATGGCTGTGGTGGTGTGTTTTGGTTGTATCCGTCCTTGTGGTGAATGTAACACTGGATTTGGCCTCATACACATGTTGTAACTGTGCAGGTATTGTATAACATATGAGAATATTTTAGGCCACCTAAGGTGAGGTTGTACCATGTTGAGGGTTATCTTCTTAAAAAACGTTATTCAATTTCATTATAAAAAAAAGTACAATACATTATGTTATAGAACTTAATACACAATGTAATAAAAGCCTGAGGGCAAGGATTGTAGATAATGATAAGCTGGGCGACATTGTGTAAAGGTAAGCGATCATAAAATAGGCAAGATGTAACGTTTCCTCAAAGTACTGTATAATTTTCAAAAGAGGACTACATGCCTAGTATTCTGTGTCATTAGGGTATCGCAGGGACAGTTTCTATATTTTTGCACACCAATCATTCATCTCAGGAAAGCTAATTAGACGATGCTAAGTATCCATTCTTAAACAAGTAAGAATAAATCTATGGCTAGGGTTTGATACACATTTAAGATAAGGTTGCATTTCATAAGTAGTTAAAATAGCTTGATTTTTTAGTACTCTAGGATTTAATATTTCAGTGATCAATCTAAGGTGCTCAAGGTGCTTCATGCATTCATTTTTCAAATCTTTCCTGTTGATGGCTTCCAGGGATTCAGGCTTCTCATAATAATCAGAATGCCCCAAGTCGCGAAAAAAACACTGAATGTATAGCAGCCAGGGTATATGTAGAGGCGAGCTCGCCTTAAGACAGTCCCTGATAATGGCACTGTTTAAACTAGTATAATCTGATGTCCAGATTTTGTGCCATGGTAGAACGGGCTGCAACGTTATTAAATCTGTAAGAATCGAGACACCAATTCTGCGTGACAGACATAAGCAGCGGAACTCTTTGGAGTGGTAAGGAGGTACCTTAAAAAGTAATTTTCGACCATCTGCAATGCCCTGCAATTAGTATGGCCCCCCACTCCCATTATCTGTATCCTATATGGACACATCATCACAGCATTGTTTAAGGGATTATTTCTGAAGTGATTAAGCTGGTAGATTAATTATATTCCTGTGGTACTGCCAGACTCCATTTCATGTGTCACAGAGCATGCAGGGGCTACTGGGCCATAGCTGTGAGGTGTGGGGTTGCTTGACTCTAATTTCCAGGGGTCCATCCTACTATTTATCTGCTAAACTGGACTCAATAGAACCCTTTCAGCACTTACCCTTAATTGGTAGGGACAGCAAGCAGTCACAGGCTTCTCTCAGGGAGGTAGTGTGGGGATGCGGAAGCTCAGAATTCAACAATCACCCACCAGCACAACAAGAGATTGTCAAACCCAGCGCTTTACTTTGATAAAGAAAAGCACTTGAATGCACACAAAAAATGCATTATTTGACAGAACAGACTACAGGTACAAATGCTTCACAGGCCCTGGGACAACTGCGCCTGGAAACCTGGGTCCACCCCTATCTATCTCACTCCCTGGGTGTCCTTCCTGAAAAGACTCTGTAGGTTCCCCCCTTGGTGGTTTTAAGTTCCTTCACTGCAGGTATCAAGGCAAAGATGCAGATTACCCCTATGTACTAGTTTGTGTGCTCAGTTCACTCAGCAGTCCCCAAGTGCCATTTCTCAACACAGCATAGCCGCTTAGTCCTTCTTGGGCCGCAGGTGAGGACCCACAATTGACTGGCTTTCTCCCTCTTCTGGGAAGAGATATGCCAGTTAGGAGTTCTTTTGCACTTGGACCATGACCATAGCAGGCAGCAGTGGAGGCCTCCGCCCAGAGTCTATGCAGGCTTCTACCACAGATGCAGGACTCCGGCTAACAATGACCCCTCTTCTGGGCCTCAAGTGAGATGGGCTTTGGGCTCTGGGGTCAGAAGTCTTATATTGTGGACCTAAAAATCATAATTCATTTTCTTTTAAATAAATTGGAACCAGTTATTAGGGGGCCGATTACGATGGCGGTCGGTGTCAGTATCGCGGTGCCGGCGGTGCGGAAAAATGCCTTTTACCGCCCGCCAGCAGCGGTCCTCACGGCCGCCATATTATGAAGGGCAAATATGCCCCATTTCCCGACCTCCGCGGTGCAACGCCGACCGCCATGAAATTGCGCCCGCCTCCGCGCCGGTGGGAGCCAATGGAGACTCACCGCCGTGCGGAATGACGTCCCGTCCGCTCAACAAATTAGGATGCGCCAAACAACCCGTCGAACCGCAGGGGAGAAACCGCCCTTCCAGACACGGCGGAATCTCGACAGCGGAGCGTGAAACGAGACTTCCGGAGCCCTCCACCCGGAGCCGAACGCCATGGATCCAGCACTACACGTCCTCCCGGTGCTGTACGTGATACATCACCAGGTCAACATCGCCCGCCGCGGACGCCGCCGCAAGTACGTAAAAAAACACAATACAACACAAAACAGAACACAAATTCCACGGGCTGAAACAGGGCACCTGGCCACACCAGACACACTGGTGTGGACAGGAACACATCCATCAGTGTACCCACACATGTCTCAGCTGGCACCAATTCACACCCTGCATCAAGCCCACCAAATTACCGCGAACATAATGTAATGTGTTGCTGACGACACCGCAGCGGTGAGTATGCGGGAAATCCATCGCACAAAGCAGAATGCATGTACAGCAACGGACAGGCCAGAAAGACCACAGGCCACCACCACCACCCACCACCCACAGCTCCGCCGCACACAGCAAGAAACATGCCAATCCCCCCTGTGCACCCCCATGTCCAACACCAAGCGAGCTAAATCCACACCCAGCAGCACACAACTAACACCTAGGGAGACAGACACAGCAGCATTGGGTGTAGATTAACACACAGCACAGAGGCACAGGCCCAGGGCAACACACACACACACCACAACACCACATACATGGCAAGAAAGCAGAATACAAGCACAAAATTAACATACACACACACAAGGAACATACAGACTACTGGACACACACCCTGCCAACTCACACAGACATACCCCACAACGACACACAGCCACATACACAGACTACATGCCACCAGCAATGGAGCACAACATAGAGGAAAGCAAAAATGATGTGCACACAAATGGGAGGGCAAGGAGACAACCAACAACCAGGTGAACAGACACATGCAGGACAAGGAACCTAGAACAACATCCACACCCCATCCAAGCACATGGCTGGCACAGTGAGTGAAGTCAAACAACAGTCACCTCAGTGCAACAACTCAGGGAGACACCAAGGTAACCCATGTATAGGGACAGGGATGAAAGGAAGGACCTCAAGTCAAATAGTGAACAGCAAGTACACATGAGTATCACACAGGGCACATTGGCACACTCAATGACTGTCAAACACAAGTAGGAGTCCCCAAACATACCCCCTCATATCTGCAGCACACAACCCCAATGCCAGACACACAGAAGGGCCTACATAATGTCCAGACAAGATACAGACAAACAATCAAACCCCTGGGGGCATCCACAAACATCACACACACACAGGGATTTCAGTACCAACGTCTGCACCAAAACAAAAATGGCAAACACAATTCAAAACAGAAACACATACAGAACCACAAAAATAACACACATCACCTGTGCAGCCAAACTAGGGGAAGGCAATGGGAGCACACACACAACAGGAGTGCACCACCTCATCAGTCAGGAAAAATGCATAGGCTACATACCACAACACAGACAAGAAGTGCACCATCGCAGAACAACACAGACACATCAAACATACAACAGATGCACAACACCACAAAGCACATAGCAAACACAGCAGTACATCAGGGGATGTACACTAGGACAGCACAAGGCAACATACACCCACAGCACTGAATGCACAACAAGCAGTGTGTGCACACAAACACACAACAGTCCCACACAGCCATGAGTCACACGCCATTAACACACACATCAACACACACGACAAAGCCACAACCAACACACCGTACAACCCTTGACCACCCAAATGCACACCATGTAAGTAACCGTTGTGACTAGGATGACTGCCCATCACAACATGACTACACATCTGCACTGCTAGGCATACATGAAAGCAAGAACGCACATACATGTTGAGCCTGGTCAGCCTGCCTGCAATCCCGTGTATATGACCCCTCTATGTGTTTGCAGTGCCCACATACCAGGATGCAGTTAAACATAGCCAACAGCAACAAGGAAGGAACATGAGTCTGGTATGTCACCGAAAACAACATCACTGACCCCACAAGTGTCCGAGTTATGAAGAACTGAAGTCCCCGTCACCCCTGTAAAATAAATGATAAGTCAAACAAGCCAGTGGCACAGTTGAAGTGGCACACAGAGCATGTGGCCCAGTAAATGTGAGACATACAGGAAAAGCCTTATTCAGTAAGGACAATGACACAACTGACAACATGAGCAACTTTTTTTATTCACAAATAGCACTGATAGGCAACAATATCAGACAGGACCAAGGCACAAGATGCAGAGCCTGAACATGAGAAGCTGCATAGGCAGGGGGCAAACTGCAAGGCCAGTGGCCAGTCCAAGGTGCTGACAGAGACAATGAGAAGCTGCACAGGCAGGGGGCAAACTGCAAGGCCAGTGGCCAGTCCAAGGTGCTGACAGAGACAATGAGAAGCTGCACAGGCAGGGGGCAAACTGCAAGGCCAGTGGCCAGTCCAAGGTGCTGACAGAGACAATGAGAAGCTGCACAGGCAGGGGGCAAACTGCAAGGCCAGTGGCCAGTCCAAGGTGCTGACAGAGACAATGAGAAGCTGCACAGGCAGGGGGCAAACTGCAAGGCCAGTGGCCAGTCCAAGGTGCTGACAGAGACAATGAGAAGCTGCACAGGCAGGGGGCAAACTGCAAGGCCAGTGGCAAGTCCAAGGTGCTGACAGAGTCAATGAGAAGCTGCACAGGCAGGGGGCAAACTGCAAGGCCAGTGGCCAGTCCAAGGTGCTGACAGAGTCAATGAGAAGCTGCACAGGGAATGTGTGTCACCAAACTCCGCCATGGTCAGCAACACAGTATGGTGTGTCACGATGGGCAGCACAGGTACCGGTGTGGGAGAGACAGGTCTGTGACATTGATCAACATTCAGACTTGGCTGTCAGTCTGACTGGGAGCTGACTGTGTGTCGGGCACAGTTGGACCACTTGACTGGGGAGTGAGACGCCCAGCTGAGGAAGAGCTATCAGTGGCCTTGGACGCTGGAGGGCTGCTTGGACCAGGTGGTGTAGTGGCACGTGGAGGTGGACTCAGGCCGACGTGGGACACAGTGTGGGAGGGAGACAGTGGAGGGGTGCCTTTCCACTTCTTGGGGATTCTAAATGGCTTGCCTGTCTTGGTATCAATGGGAAGTGGTGTGGACACAAACGGCACACTCATCACCAAGGCTGCCGCAGGTGCACACGCTGGACCTCCCTTTGGGGATGTGCTGGATCCAGAAGGACGCTTAGCCTGGCATTGCCTCTGCCCCTCCATCCCCTCTTTACCCTGTGTGCCCCCTACTGTGCCCTCCTGTCCCTGCTTCACTGGACTTGGAATGGGAGTAGAGGTAGTTGGTAAAACAGCCTTGGATACCTTACTATGTGTAGCCTTGCCAGGCCCCACCTTCACAGTGGGCATGGAGAGTGTCTGCATGCCTTTGCGAGACGTTTTTGGGACCACAGAGTCTGTGGCCGGGGATTGCTCTGAGGCTTGTGACCCTGAGTACTTCCTCCTTGAATCATGTGCCTTTGCAACGCCTGACGGGCTCTTCCCTTTGCGCTCTGGGGTTGTTTTTTTCTTTGTAGGGGAAGGTGTCTGTGACCTTGACCGCTTGGGCTGCTGCTGCTGTGTGCTACGTGTGCAGTATCGTGACGTTGAGGTGTGTGAAGCGTGGTCACCGTCGTCAGACGTCACCACTGGCATGGGGGTGGACAAAGGGACTGGAATTGGACTACGAGATTGAGCCAGTTGAAGTGCAGCCGCCATTGTGGAGGACATTGTCTGGACAGTGCGGTGCAGCCCACCCACGTCTGAATGTATGCCCTCCATGAAAGCTAACACCTGTGCCAATTTGCGGTCATGGTCTGACAATGCATTGAGGAGCCCTGTCTGCCCCACACACAGCTGGCGCATAAGGTCCACACACTCTGCACTGATGGCAGCAGGGGGCACAGGGGCAGGGGCAGCGGTGCCTTGAATGAAGGTCACTCTTCCCCTCTTTGTGGTGCGAACACGGGCAGCAACAGAGGAAGTGGCTGGGAGGGTGGGCACTGCACGCTGTGTGCTGGAAGATGTAGCAGACTCTCCGTTCCCTGTGTCCTCCAAGATGTCTGCACCACCGCCGTCATCAGATGATGTTGAACTTTGCGTCTCGGGCTGTGATTCCTCCAGCATACTTCTATCCCCCTCCGAGGCGCTGGTCACATCTGTGTCACTGGGATCCTGTGCAGCTGTTGTGCTTGTTTCACCACCACTGGTGTCCGCCCCTGTCCCTCCGTGCCCACGGGATATGCTGCATAACAGAGAGACATGTAGGGTCAGCAAAGTGACAGCAACAGGACAAACATATTCAAGCAAAGCAACACTGAGGATGACAAAGTCTACATGTTGCAGGCCACCCCGTGCAATCTCACCATGCAGACACACTTCACTACCTCAAACAGTGCGTACAAACATCTAAACACGGCATAGCTGAGCCATGTGATGGGCAGACAGCACAACATCATGCATGTTGGGGCGTACAAACACTAACACCAATGGACCAGGCCTGCAGCACACCACCCACAATGCCATTGAAATTCCCAGGATTGGAAAAACATCAGTAAGTGCATGTATGTAAAATCCGTGACTGCCACACCCAGCACAGGGGCCACTTACAACCCACTGCATCACAGTAACCACATCACGTACACCAGTGCAGGTACAGGCTTGGTACACATGCAGCCACTCACAGACAAAATCAACCTTCACAGAATACTCACCCCTAGCTTGCTGTTGATGCTCCTTCAAACGTGCGTCCAGCTCAGGCTGTGTCACAGCCAAGATGCGGCACATCAGTGGTGTCAAGCTGCGTCGTGACAACCTGCCACTGCGAGGGAGTATCCCCAGTGTCATCTCGGCAACGTTCTTTGCCAGTCGTGATATGTCGTCCCACCTCTTGTGGCAGTGGGTGCGCCGGCGGTTTGACACTCCCAGAGCCCGCACCTTGGTTGCAATGGACCTCCACACGGCCTTACGCTGGTGTACCTTGAGCTGCAGGTGTGGGAGACAAGAGGGGGAAAACATCAGTGACACACTCTCATGGTAAAACCTCTCTCTCTGAACAGTGGCATGACACAGACTCATCTCCACACGGCAGATATGGGTCATTGATGTACACTCATGCCAACCACACACGTATCACACTCTGTACAGTCAGTGATGTGTCCTTGTCACATTGGGCATGGACACTCCATGCCAGGTAGAATCACACAGAGATGGACAACGAGGAGCCACACAAACAGTCACATGAACAATAACTGTCCCGAAACATGCATCACCAGATAGCTGTCACACCATATGGATGTGTACACAACACATGTCCATCCACTTAATGTGTGGGTTGCATACACCCCTTAACAACTAGGAAACAGCATGTCAGCCAGTGCATTACACAACCCCACACTCTCAGGCACATACACCATCTGATCGACTACATGTGTGCCCCCCTTGCACTCACACCCCCACTGTTGGAGACTTACCACAACATTTGGGCCACCATATAGCCGTGGGTACTGTGTCAGCACCTCGTCCACCAGGACATCCAGCTCCTCACTTGTAAATGGACTGGCACGGATCTTCTCCGTCCTAGCCATCACTGTGGACATGAGACGTCAGCGGCGGCAGTGGGCAGTGAGGGGTCCCAGGCAGCAGTCCCTGGAGGCAGCAGCAGGTGAGGGGTCCCAGGCAGCAGTCCCTGGAGGCAGCAGCAGGTGAGGGGTCTCAGGCAGCAGTCCCTGGAGGCAGCAGCAGGTGAGGGGTCCCAGGCAGCAGTCCCTGGAGGCAGCAGCAGGTGAGGGGTCTCAGGCAGCAGTCCCTGGAGGCAGCAGCAGGTGAGGGGTCCCAGGCAGCAGTCCCTGGAGGCAGCAGCAGGTGAGGGGTCCCAGGCAGCAGTCCCTGGAGGCAGCAGCAGGTGAGGGGTCTCAGGCAGCAGTCCCTGGAGGCAGCAGCAGGTGAGGGGTCCCAGGCAGCAGGCTCTGTGAGCAGTGGAAATGTGGTGCTCCCTTGCACACATATATAGGGCCCTGGACTCGTTTCAGTGGTCATAGTCTTCTGCCATTGGTGTTCCAGGTCAGCCTTCTTCAAAAGCATCCAATGACCGCCTCCGCGGGGGCAGAGCACGCCTACCGCGATTTTTGAATCTGCAACATGCCACCGCGATAGCGGTCCCCATTGGCTGCAAGGGCATGGTTCATCGCGGTGACACACCGCGGGGTCCTGGCCGGCGCTACCGCGGTGGTGCATCTTACAAATGCATCCTATCTCCGCATCCGCTGGGGGCAGAGCACGCCTACCACGATTTTTGAATCTGCATCATGCCACCGTGATAGCGGTCCCCATTGGCTGCAAGGGCATGGTTCATGGCAGTGACACACCGCGGGGTCCTGGCCGGCGCTACCGCGGTGGTGCATCTTACAAATGCATCCTATCTCCGCATCCGCTGGGGGCGGAGCATGCCTACCGTGATTTTAGAATCTGCATCATGCCACCGCGATAGCGGTCCCCATTGGCTGCAAGGGCATGGTTCATGGCGGTGACACACCGCGGGGTCCTGGCCGGCGCTACCGCGGTGGTGCATCTTATAAATGCATCCTATCTTCACATCCGCTGGGGGCGGAGCACGCCTACCGCGATTTTTGAATCTGCATCATGCCACCGCGATAGCGGTCCCCATTGGCTGCAAGGGCATGGTTCATAGCGGTGACACACCGTGGGGTCCTGGCCGGCGCTACCGCTGTTTGATTGCCATAGAGTGACATGGGTGACCGGGATGTGGCTGGTGGAGCATGACAAACACCATCTGCAGCTATGTAGAGGGCCATCACTAACACCAATGTGTCATGTGCAGCACATGACACACTTGCGTCAGTGGTGGGCATCGACACAGGTACAAATGGTGGTTGGCATGCTCCGCCACCCAATTCACGGACAGTATGTGCGTCCGCTATGGGGAATATACAGCATCACATCGTACACTCTGTGCGTCATTGTGTTTATGGGGCACGTTTAAGTGACCTACGGACAGTTCTTGTTGTGTATGGAGCAATGGTCATTACTGTACTACGCACAGTGGATACGTACAGTGGCACATGGCACTGGATAACATTGATATGGTCTCCTGTCACAAATGTCAGCCACTGTGTAACGTCTCACACCAAATGGAACACTGTACTCCATTATGTTGAGCAATATTTACACACAATGTCGTATCTGCCACCCATGCTGACCACTATCTCACACCTGAGCCCATGTGTTACACTGAAAACCCAGATGAACTCATTTATTCAGCATGACTGTCATCATTGGAAACAGATGTCACCCTGTTGTGTTATTGCTAAGACCAATTACATGCCGCATGTTATGTCTTTGTACACACTGGCAACTCCTGCAGTGTATGTCCACATGTACAGGGGGGGCTCGACCTGCTAAAGGATGACGAGTACTTCAGCACCACACCTGGCATCCGTTGCATTATTATTGTTTGTCACTTGGGTAGACGGCCAGAGCAGATGTCTTTGCCTCATGTCTGCCACTTGTAACCACAGGGACCTATGTGGTAGTGTCAGGTCTGTGCTCATGTTGTTTGGACTGTTGTATGTGAATCAGTGACATGTACATTTCAACAATGGTGCTTAGCTACACTATGTTTTTGAGTGTTGTGCTGTGTTCCGGTGCTACTCACCTGCCACCAGTGCATGTCCATTGTTCACATCAGGAATGTTGCGTTGGCAGATGGACTGCATGCACGGTTGTGGATTATGCTAACTGTATGGAATATAGTATGCGACATTTGTCCACAGGCTATGGGTGTCCAATTTTGCCTGTGCAATGTGTGTGCACTGATTAGCGGGAATTGTCTGCAATGTTGGATGGTCAGCACAAGTGGCACACGTGTGCAGTGTGTTGCCACCAACACTAGTGTATGTGCATGCTATGGGGTGCTAGCCATCCTTGCTCACCATCTATTCCAGCACTGTGTGGGTGGATCACATCTGCTGGTGTATCAGGATGGTGTGGGCACCCAAGACAGGTGAGATGTACCTTGACTGTTGTGCCTGTGACACTCATCCAACTCCAACATTTGGTCAATGTGAGGTACCAGTGTCCCACTACTCATGCACAGCCAGCATGTTTGTTAGATGTGGGATATTTATTGTATGCTGTGTTGGGCCTGACAGCCTGTGTGGAATGAGGGTCAGGATGCATGTCCTTTGGGACATGTGGTGTAAAATTACATCCACTGGTGTAAGGTGTCTGAGCCAGTAGTCCATATGTCATGCATACAGTATGTTCATGCGTGGACTTGTTGGCATACTGGCTTGGCATTGTCCATGTAGTGTTGTATGTATGTGTTGTGGCACTGTTGTATCTTGAAACAGCTGGATGTGTATCACCATGGTATGTGTTGTGGTGCACATGTGTCCTTGGGCAGTCCCTCCTTGATGCTGCATGTAAATGTCCAAAATGGGGGAAGATTAAGGGTGCATACAGGCCCTGCTGATCACGTCCCTCATCTATTGTTAATGTGTGCCACATTGGCTATCTGTGTGCTTGTAGAGAGTATTGGGCAGTGGGGTAATGGTGGCCTGTTACAATGGTACACATACTCTGCCCAGGCGTGACATCATCTGTCACTGTCCGACTTTGTATTCAAGTCAGCAGCAGATATGGCCTGTGTACTGATGACATTGGCACATGTATGGGTTTGGGATGTGAATGTCATTGAATTTGAGTGTGTTCGAAGTGGCACTGAGTACAAAGACAATCCCAATGCTCTATCCACATTGTGTTGTTGATGTGTCCCCTGAAATTATTGGCCAAGGAGGTGTGGCAGGTACAGCAGCAACGTGGAAGCCAGCAGTGTCTCTGCTTCACACATGTCCTGTGTCATGTACACCCAAGGCTGAGTCCACCTCAGCTCGATATGTGACTCTTGGCATTCACATAGACAGTGTTCGTATTGTGTCTACTGACTGTGCACATCCATGACAGTTGTACAATTAATCTGTCTCATGTTGGGACAACACTGAATTGCACTGTGTGCTTTCAGGGATGACAGTCAATGTTAGCGCCGTGACAGGACAGACTTTATGAATTTGTGCACATCCTAATTTATGTTGCTATGACGTGTCCCCTTTCATCTCACCTAGGAGGCGACCTAATATGTTTCGTACCTTCACCCTGCTGGCTAACATGGAGGATACCGACATCATAAGGCGATTCCGTCTGGATCGGACAAACCTCCTGGAACTTTGTGCACTATTGGAGCCACACCTGCTTCCACGCAGGACATACCCAACAGCACTCACGGCAACGGCAAAGGTGATGGCATTCCTACATTTCGTGGCTACGGGATCCTTCCAGCAAACTGTGGGCATTGCAGGGGGGATGTCCCAACCAACATTCAGCATGGTGCTACGTGATGTCCTGTTGGCTATGATGCAACACAGGGACCAATTCATACATTTCCCCAGGCGGCATGAGTTGGCGGATGTGAAGGGCGAATTTTATGCACTTGGACACGTTCCTAATGTAGTTGGTGCAATAGATGGCACACATGTTTCCCTGATTCCACCCCAAGCACGGGAGCATATGTACCGAAATAGGAAACATTATCATTCCATCAATGTGCAGGTGGTGTGCCAGGCAGATATGGTCATCTCACACGTCTGTGCAAAGTTTCCAGGATCAGCCCACGATTCACACATAATGCACAACAGCATTTTACCACAGCTGATGGCCAATCTGGCGCTGGAGCGGGCATGGATTGTGGGTGAGTACAAAGGGTCGAGTCGTGTGCTGTTTGTGTGCCATGCTGTCCTCGGACACATGTCAGACACTCAATCTGTATGTGTCTTTCACACTTAGGTGACTCTGCATATCCCAACGGACCTTGGTTGCTGAGTCCACTTCGCAATCCCAGGACACCAGCTGAAGTGCGCTACAACAATGCCCATGGGAGGACACGTCGGATCATTGAGCAAACATTTGGACTCCTGAAATCGCGTTTTCGATGCCTCGACAAGAACGGAGGGGCTCTGCAGTACTCACCCATCAAGGTGTGTCAGATAGTGGTAGCATGCTGCATGCTACACAACCTGGCCGTGCAGAAGGGGATCCCCTTAATCCAGGATGATGATGACCAGCCACAGCCCCCACCTGCAAACACCCAAAAGTCAAGTGATGAGGATAGTGGAGAGGAGGAAGGTGTTGGACAGCGTCAGCAGCTCATCAACAACTACTTCACTTGATGGTCAGTGGCAATGTCAATACTGGCTGTTGTCTGATGATGTGCTTGGTGAATATGTGTATGTGAGTTTTGTGACTACAGCATGTTGCAGAGTCAGTGCTGGCTGCAGATGTGTATGGCAAGGGATCTTTTGACACAGCTACTTGATGTCTATGTTGGTACAGTTGCTCCTTGTGACATGTGCAGATTGTCATACCTTGATGTGCTGTGTTGTGTGATGGTTGTTAGTCCACCACCTGAGTAGCAACTGATGTTCTGTTGTGTTTTCCTAGGTCCCTTCAGCCTCTACTTGCCTGCGGAGTATCCCTGCTCCTGTGACATTGTAATCATGGGTGTGAGTTAACATACTGTGATGAACATGGAACAGTGACAACTACATTGGTGCGTTATTAGTGTTTATTTACAGTGGATACATGTGATGTAGATGTGGATATTGACAGATTTGTGAATGGTGAATAACAGATTTGTCAGTGATGGTAGATGAGACAATAGAGTATACACTAGATCAGTATGGCAACACAGTCCAACAGTCATTTGCCATTCCCACGGCATTGTGTGTGGGGACAGTCTGCAGGGTACACAGCAGGGTGAAGAGGGGTGCCATCATGGCTGGCTACTTGACTGGCTTTTGCCAGGTGCTTTGCCACAGGATGCTCCCAATGATTTTTTCGGGCGGCCCCTTGCTCTTTTGGCAGGGGGGGACACAGGTGCATGGCCAGTGGTGTCTGATGAGTCCCCATGCTCGCTGGATGCAGGGGAGGGTGGGGGTCTGTCATCCTGCGTCACAACGGAGGGAGCTGTAGGTGTTGGCGGTGCCGCATGCCTGTCCCTGAGGACCCCCACTAGCTGGCCCAGGAGATCCCTGATTTGGCCCATGCAGGCCACGAGTTGGCCCATGCGGTTGTCAATTGAGCGCAGCATCTGTTGTTGCTCACGGGCATCCTGCTGAGCCTGCCTCAACTGTCCCTGGGCGTGTTCATAGGCCCCCTTCATAGGCCCCCACAACTCTGTGAATGTGTGCCAGTGATTCAGTGGCAGGGTCTTCTTCCCTTTGGGTCAGCCTTGTCCTCACACCTGGCCTGCTGTCACGGCCCTGTTGCCTCCCTCCTGTGGGCACCGGCCTACTCTCCCGTACCTCCGCAGTTGTTGTGGTCTGGTTGGCCTGTGGAGCAGGGCGAGTGTTGCAGGCAGCAGTGGTAGTGGTGGTGGAGGTGGTGGTGGTGGCACAGGTCGTTGCAGCAGGGCTCTGCGTTGATGTGTTTGCTGAGGGTGGTAGGGCTGTGGGGTCCTGGGACACATTACGCCCTGCCACACCAGATGGTCCGGGTTGGTCCTCCTCCTCATCATTATCCAGGGAGTCTGCATCCGAGGGGAGATGTTCGGGAGCTGGTGACTGGCTGTGCTGGTTGAGGTTGTCGTCCTCTGCAGTCAGTTGTTGGTCACCTGTGGGACAGGAAGTAGATGGTAATTGCCTTACACACCTCAGGGTTGCTGTGTTTGATGTCTCTTATTTACATGTTATGCTACACACAGTTGCCTTTTTCACACATTGTATGTCTGCACAGTGATGTGCCTCATGCCATGAAGTGGAGTTACATTCATCATTTCACAATGGTGTGACCTGTGACTGGTTAGCATGCCACACGTCTAGTATTGGTGATTTCAATGTGAGGTTGTCATCTGACAACTGGCATGACTACAAGTTGATGTTCAGCATCTTTGCTGATCACTCTGCCTGGCAGACATTACCTGTGTGCATGGACTAGCCATTGTCATCACATGCATACCGTTGACATGTCCTGTGCTTGTATTTCTTTATACAGCAGACCATGCTAGTTTGGTTTTCCCATGGTCCTTCATGATCAGCACCCATGTACGCTACAGAGGGAAGTCTGGGTGATGCATGTCAGAGGCCCGTTTGCTTGGACATATTTGTTGAGAGTCACAGTTCTGTTTCTGTCACAGTTACGTACGCTGAGCTGTCTGCATCCTGTCAATGGCTGTGCTTTTCTTTTCTATTTTTGGGTGAAGTAGAGCCTCATGTTGTCATGTCTCTCAATGCTTTTGTTGAGTGATGGTGGTGTGCATGCACTGTCTGATTACCTGTGCAGTGTCACTTTGGTTTTTACTTACAGACACATGCTTCTGGGTGGGGTGCTCCATCCTGCTGAGGGGTGGGAGAGGGGGCCTGTTGGGAGTTATAGTGCTGCCTCCAGATACACATTCCCCAACCCTGTGAAGATGGCTACCTACCTGTTAGGTGGTGGGGGAGCGTTCAATGGCTGACACATGCTTCTGGGTGGGGTGCTCCATCCTGCTGAGGGGTGGGAGAGGGGGCCTGTTGGGAGTTGTAGTGCTGCCTCCAGATACACATTCCCCATCCCTGTGAAGATGGCTACCTACCTGTTTGGTGGTGGGGGAGCGTTCAATGGCTGACACATGCTTCTGGGTGGGGTGCTCCATCCTGCTGAGGGGTGTGAGAGGGGGCCTGTTGGGAGTTGTAGTGCTGCCTCCAGATACACATTCCCCAACCCTGTGAAGATGGCTACCTACCTGTTAGGTGGTGGGGGAGCGTTCAATGGCTGACACATGCTTCTGGGTGGGGTGCTCCATCCTGCTGAGGGGTGTGAGAGGGGGCCTGTTGGGAGTTGTAGTGCTGCCTCCAGATACACATTCCCCATCCCTGTGAAGATGGCTACCTACCTGTTAGGTGGTGGGGGAGCGTTCAATGGCTGACACATGCTTCTGGGTGTGGTGATCCATCCTGCTGAGGGGTGGGAGATGGGGGCCTGGTGTGTGTTGTAGTGCTTTTTGTCTGTACACATGCATCCCAGTTGGTTTTGTTTAGCTTTGTGCTTTTTCAGGTTGAGTGGTGGTTACATCTGTGTGACCTGTTTTGGGTATTGTGGGTCAGACGAATGTCCTTTGGCCTAGGGGTTGTAGGTTTGAATTTGTGCAAGACGGTACATGGCAATGTGATGATATACATTGGTTTGTACTTACCAGCTTCCAGTCCCCCGCGGATTCCTTCAAGACTCTCTGGATGTAGGATTCCAAGGACCTTCTCCTCCCACGGACTGTATGGTTTGGGTGGGATGGGAGTGCCTCCACCAGTCCCGTCAGCCAGCTGACGGTTCTTGGCCCTCTTCCTCTTCACCACGGTCTTCAGGTCATGCCACCGCTTCTGTATTTCCTGCTTGTTGCGGGGGGTGGTCCCTACTACATTGACCTTATTGACTATCCTCACCCACATTTGGGTTCTTGTGGCTAATGGGGTGTGTTGGACCATGTTGCCATAGAGTTGTGGTTCAACCCTTATTATCTCATCTACCATGACTGCAAGCTCTGCATCAGTGAATTTTGGCATTTTGTGTGGTGCCATGGTGTGTGCTGTGCAGATGTTCTGTGGTGCAGTTGTGTGGGTGTTGTGGGTGTTGTGGGTGGTGTAGGTGGTGTGTGTGTTGTGGTGGTGCTGTGTGCAGGTTTGCCTCTCCTTTGTTCTCTGGGGTTGGGACCTTCAGTTGTGGAGTGTAGCAAAGGATTGTGGTCAGGGAGGGGCTGGTTTTATGCTCGGCTATGGGGGGTGTGGCAAGCTGGTATTTTGCTGTTAGGTGTGTTGTGTGTGTTGTCCTGTGATTGGTTATTTTGAAATTTCTGGGGCTGTTGTCATTGGGCACTTTTGGTTTGTGTTGGGACAGGTCTACTTCAGTGTGTGCATTGTTTGTTTGTTTTTTCGTATTTTTTCTACGTCCGCCATTTTTTTTGCGGTTCCTCAACAGCGGTTCCTCGGCAGCGGTGGCTATGCTGCAGCCCTTCCGCCGCCTATCGGATTCATCACTGTTCGCGCACGATGCGGTCGGATTCATAGGTAGGTACCATGGTGGTAGCGGGGATGTCATAATGTCACGGGCGGTTACTCCGTGTGCATGGCGGCGGTTCTTGGCTTTTCCGCTGAGTATCCGGCCGTTGCGGTCGGATTTTCAGCTGGTCCGGTGTGTGCGGGCGTTTTTTCGTTGTCTCCCGCCGCCGCGGACGGATTATTGTGCCGGTTCATCGTAATGTATCCGGCGTTTTTCCCGGTGGCCATGCGGCCGGTTTTTTGCCGCTACCATGGCGGTCGGTATGTTTTTCCGACCGCCATCGTAATCGACCCCCTAGGTGTTCTCTTTTCCAAGGCTCTGTGTGATCATTTTGATGCCAAACGTTTTGATACACATAACACTCATATTTTGCATGTTTTATACTTTGTTTGGGGCCATTCTGTTTCCCTTCATTTTCAGTGTTGGCTTCTCCCTTATCTGCCTCACATCTTTATTTTTTAATGTCCCTGTGGGGAGGGAGGTTAGCTATTTCTTTGTGTTTTCTTACTTTTGGGTTTGTGGTGCATAGTAAGCCAACTCTCACTAGTCATCATCACTTACTATAGTGAGAGAAGTGCTTATATTCCTTCCCTCACCAGTATATGTGATTTGTTTGAAAATATGCGGACGGTGACAACATTTGATTTAACTCTGGAAATGTTTCTATACCATTATTTATTGTTCAGTATTTGCACTGACCATCCTTCTGGGTGCCTTGATGTCATTAAACAAGTGTAGGATATTATAAACTCTGATCCATTGTTTCAAAGGAATACTTGAGAATCAACTGTGTAACACTTAAATACTAACTCAGAATAGAATCTATTTTAGATTGCCCGTTTGAATCTGGAGACTCTGCCTTTATAAAATACCGGAAAATAAATAAGTCTCCCACAGTGTAGCCTCTTAAAACGAGAAAGTTTCTTTAATGTATATACAATTCTTCAGTAATCCTTAAACACCTGCTGGTTAAATACTAAACTCTTAACTGATTCTGCTATCATTCCTCCCCCTCTGTCCTTATGCCTCACAGCATATGCACACTAGAAGAAATATCATATTCAACATACATTAAAACAAAATGATGTTTTAGTTAAAAGGATGTAGTTAAAGCTGTCTTGCAAGATCTCATCATAATGACAGCTTATCCTATTGATTATTAAGACTCAGATGTTATGCAGCTGTACAGGTACATCCTGCATGAAGCGCTTCTAGACAATATACTTACCTCAGGCTTGTGCTGACAATCAATTGCTGCAGTGGCAATGTGCCGGTACTTACACTAGCATTTAAATACATTAAATATGACATATTTGAAATGGAAACTTTAGAGTGCTTACCAGGGTCATCTCCTCATGGCCATTTAAACTCTGCGGTCGAGTAAATTTTTAATGCCACCAAGCCCCTGCACGCTTCTCAACCTTGCATAGAGGTAAGCGTGCATTGATCTTCTGTACTTAGCCTTGCAGAGCATATGACATCCCAGCACAATATTGAGAGGTCCGTTTTACAAACTCATCTCTTCTTCATCGCTTCAGTACATCATTGTTACAGCGTGTTCTTGTGTGCTTCATTGCCTGCAGTGTGAATGCTGCAGCGTAAAGGAACTGGGGGAGATATAACGATGAAATATTATACTTAGTATTGTTGTAACATTACATCCTACGAAATCATGCTGTGGATTTCACACGTGAATGGAGAAGTAAAGCACAGCATGACCAGTTATGCAAACTCAAAGTATGATTTTGTATGGAAAGAAGGCGATTCAGCATCTAATCTGTGAGCATGTGCAGGGGCGACCTTGCAGATCTCACCATCCTGCAAAAGCAAAGAAACATTTGAGTGATTCAAGTTATTTCTGCACGGTTCATTGGACATATCATTCCAAGAGTACACAGATAATTTGTTTTAAGTACGAAATACTACTCCCTAAAGTATCCATTATAACGCTAATTGATACAGATCATAAACCTATTCAGTAGTATTGAGCTGGGATTTCTTCAGTGGCGAGGAAGATCTCCAATCATGAATGAATACGAGTTTCAGGGAGAGTTAGATGCAGAAACCAGCAAGGTGCGTGATAGAGAATTAAAATAAAATCTGGGAGTGTGTGTGACACCTGGACCCACAAGGCCTGCCAAGAGCTTGCCCAAAGGGTTCCACCGCCTCATATTAGAGACACAATTTAAAACATTTCTGGCAAGCACCTTGATGCCTAGGCCCTTTTATGATGGGGATAGATCTAAGTTGACTACACAACTCGGTAGACTGGTCTATGCTTTCATACGTCTTTCTGAGACAATGAGTTACAGCATATGACAGAAGGGTTTGCTGGACCCTCACACTGTGAAGAACTCAAGTTTGGATTACCTTGGCTCCCTCATACTTTGATTGGTTGAAAGATTCACTGTCCCTCTGACAAGAGACAGACAGAAACCAAATTCTGCGAGCACGCCATCTGTACCATGCTCAGAGTAACGTGCTCAAGAACACTTCCATGGTATATGAAAGTGTTTATTCATCATCTTCACCATGCTTTAATGCAAGCAAAAACAGTTAAATAGCCATCCTGCAAACTTCCTGGGTGGGCAGTTGCCTGTGTGCACCACTTAAGGCAGGTGCTGCAAAAACCCTGAGTGCCTGTGAGCAATCTTTTCTATTCCATCACCCAGCACTTACCACTCACATCCCCTGCCTCTCGCGTCACTATATAGGCCCAAATGAAAGCTGCACGACAGCCAGACACTTACATTTATCTGAAAAGCCATAGGGGAGCACGGCCTTCTCTATCTGAAAAAAAGAATATTGGATTTATCAACTGGAAGAGTAAACTACTACCACCCTAAAGAGGCAAATTATCTTGTGGAATTAACCTTTGACGCGAAAACCTCCTCTGAGTGACTAATATCACTTTAATAAATTATACATTTTTCGCTTTGTGCATAGAACTGAGTATTTCCATTGTGTTTGTCGCTTTGTCCTAACTTACAGCCATTTGCTTTAAAGCACACCGCCCTCTTTTTCCACATGAATTCTCCGCGTTAAATCTTTCCCCTCGCACTGCATGCTTGGTCGTGGTCACCGCACGAAGCCACGTTTTAAAAATCGCAGCTTTGCTAGGCCTGCTGTGACGGCGCGCGGACGCGGTGCGGGAAGAGCGCTGCACGGGGAGCCTGATTTATGAATCGGCGGTCGTAGATTTATCATCCTGGCGATGGGCACGCTCGGAAAACGTACCTCTCCTCACCTCCAGCCCCCCTCACCTCCACACGAGCGGGGATGATGCATCGGCTAATGAGTTCAGCTGTTCGGTGCAGATGGGACCGGCCCGCTGGAAGGAGGCGCCTCGTCTCGAGCTCCGTGGCATAATCAGCTGCCAGGAGTTTTCCTTAAAAGGCTCCCGTGACAAGACACGGCGCAGCGTCACAATCCGGGATACCAACGGCTTGTCAATTAAAACCACATGGCTGATGCATGACACAGGGCCTGCTGAAACAATGAATGGCTTGTCGTTTATAATGAAAAGTTACACGCCGGTCTGAAGAGCGAAATGTAGCGTATTTACATGTCCGTGACATACAGAAACAAATCCGTCATCCATAAACCTGAAGGGAAAGAGAGACAAGTGGGGGACAAGGAGGGTTGTCAACTCATCAAGCATGTTTTCTGCTCTGCAATGTTTTATTGTCTGGCTAATATGGAGCTGTGTGATATACGGCATCACGCCATATTTGTGAATTGTTTGGTCCAAGCAGCTCGAACTGAGGGTTGGTAAGCACATTTTCACATATAGCTCCAATTTTCAGTTTTGAAATATTTAGAAATAATTGTCAATGTGAATACAACGTCAGCAGAAATAATTGTAGGTAGCCCTTAAGGTCTTTTTGTGTGCTCTTGTGTGGCAATCCAATTTTACATTCTCCCAGCTTTTAATTTGCAGTGTTTGGGCTTCTTCAAAGAGAACAATTCCGACCCTCGCTTCCACAGCACCGTTCACAGAAGATGGGCAGACACCACCTACAGATACTCTGATACTTTTTTATAGAGGCCTGCAAATTATGAGTAGTTCTCGAAATCGCAGAGCTATTATACTAGCTTCCCCGCACCCACGCTTTTAATCCATTGATTTAATAAAAGGATACTTATTTAGAATGGGAATTTAAAAAAAAAAAAAAAGTATCCTTTCTGTTGATAGTTAAATGAAAGCGCAGGAGGATCAATGTCTATAATTTTTTTTCTTACTGCAGTCATGTTTTTTTAGGGTTGAATAACGATGTAACTGAGGTTAATCAATGCGTGAATAAGTGTCCAGTGGCAGTGAGTGAGAAGGTGCTCGTGTGAGCACACAAGTGTGGTTGTTTGTATATCCATGTACCAATGTCAGAAATATTGCGATACAAAAATACCATGGGCTAAATATTGAAAACCATATATATATATATGTATATATATATATAATTATTTATATTCACTGAAAAAAACACAGGTTTCAGGGACGTTATAGTTAGAAATTAGCCTTTAAAAAACCTTAGAAATTCACAGAAAAAACCAAAGGTTACAGAGACGTTATAGTTAGGCTGACATTTCACTTTTACAAAACCAGAGAAATTCAGACGTTATAGTTATAGCCGAGCTAACTATAATTCGCGCCCCCGCAATGCACTGCTTATGACCTCACATATTACATCACTCATGACATGATCAGTGACATCACTGATGACATCTCAAATGACATCACTGATGACATCAGTGATGACATCATCCACAGCATCTCTGACACACCCTCTCACACCATTGTAGAATCTTTTATATATCCACTGCTGCTCCCACACAACCATTCACAAACACATTCACAGAGACATACCAGTACTTACACACCCACTCACTGATTCATTGATCTATACACACATCCACTCGCTCACCCATACTGCCACTCATAGACCCACTCACTCACTAATACAGCCATTGACATAGCCACTCATACAGGCATATAAGCGCTGACACACTGAGTGAGTCACCCATAGAACTACTCACACACCTAGACACTCACCCATATAGTCAATCATACAGCCACTTACCGAAACAGCTACACACCCACCCACTTACTTACTCATACAAATAGTAACACATGCTCACTCAGCTATACAGTTACTGACAGAATCATGTACTCATCTATATAGCCACTCTCACATTCACTCACTCATGCATACAGTCACTCATATACCACGTCTCTCACGTATACTGCCTTTCACATACCCAGTTACTCACCCATACAGACACATGCACTCAATCACTGACACAGCCATACAGACACTCACTCACCCATACAACTTCTCACACATGCAGCAGTACCCCATACAGCCACTGACTCACCCACTCACTGATCCATACAGGTATACGCACACCTCCTCACCCACAAACACAGACACCCATTCAACCATAGACATAGTCAGACAAGCACTCAATCACCCATATATCCATTCTTGTACCCACTAACACAATCATACACCCACTTAGATATTAACTTTCAGACAGATACACACATTCACACAACCAGTCACTCATACATACATTCACTGAGACACCTAATTACTCACTTATACAGTCAGTCACACACCCACTGAGTCATCCATACAGTCACTAATAAACCCCCTGATTCACCAACACATCTGGGTATATATATATTTAACACTCATAAACTTTTAAAAAACACACACAGTTACTTGATGATGTCACCTGGTGCTGACTTCTAAAGTTGGAAGACACATTTGCGGGTTTACACACTTTTTGTACAATAAACCAACCTCCCCCTGTCACCTACACCGTTTCTAGACCCGAATAAAAGGGTTGAAGACCCCTGACTGCAGACCACCGTTAGTTGCATCTTCAAAGATTCCCTGTGGTCATGTGTGGTTGTTTTTGGTTGTGGACACCAACCTATGTGACTCCCCATGGCGCCTTGGTTTAATTATTTAATAGTTTTGCAAAGCGCCACTTTGTGGCGGACTGCCGCTTCGTAGCACTTGTTGAAATATGCCCACGGTGAAGTGTGTGATAAATTGCAAGGCATTTGTATGTGTGGGAATCTGTTGGGAGGTGAATGTACCCCTAAAATGAAAAATGTTTACTTTAAGGAGAGAGGGTACCCTGTAAACATATCCCTTGCATGTATTTAAATCCCCCTTTCTTCAGCACTGCTTTACACAAGCATCTGCATGCGGGAAATCCTGCGTCCCACACTGAAGGGAGGCCGCACCTTTCACTGTGCACCGACAACTAGATATTATTGGGTAAGGAATGACATGTTCCTAAGGAGAGAATCCGTGTCCAGGGGGTAGCCTGTAAACACATCCCTTGCACGCATGTAGAAGGTTCCTTTCTTCAGCCCTGCTTTACACAACAACTGAGGGCAGTGAGCCCTGTACCCTACTCTGAAGGAAGGCCTGACCACTGGGCTCTATTTGGTAAGGGGGTATGCCCTTAAAGATAAGTTATAACCCCCTTCTTCAAATGATACCCTCTAAACATGTCCCATGCATGCGTCTTATTTACACGGTTCATTTCTTCTGCGCTGCCTTACACAACCGAGTGCAGCCAATCCTGGCTTCACTCTGAAGGAAAGCTGCGCCTTTCACTGCAAACCGACCACTGAGCACCATTTGTAAGGAAGAATGTATGTTCTCTTAAGGAGAGAATCCGTGTACACAGGATACTCTGTGAACATACCCCTGCATGCATTACCTCCTCCTAAGTCTTCCTCGCCACATGAATAACGAAGTGAGCTTCAGCTCCACACCAGAACCCTCCAAAGCAAAAGTTAGCCTCCCATGCCTCCCATCCCTTCCCAACATGGCCGACCCATATCACCCCTGACCTCTATAAGAGGAGGGCCGCCCCAACCCTCAGCCTGTTTTTTTGGTTCTGCGCTGACTCTCCAGGTGCGCTTTGAGGTAAGTGTGGCCCTGCTTTAGCGGGAGCATGGGTCCCTGGGTGGAGGCCCTGCTCTAGTGGGCCCCTGGGCGTGGGGATCCTCCCCCTTCCATCCCCCATTTCCACTTGCTTAGGGGCGGTTAGGCTCTGCTGTAGCGAGCCAGGGGTTAATAGGGGGCGGCCGCGGGGGAATTGGGCTCTGCATTCCCGGCCTGTCTTGTCCCCTGTGGCCGTGGAGGCATCCTACTTGGTTTACGGGTGTGCGATATTTGGCACTTTTCCACCTCTGCGGTTGACTGCGTTTACATTTATGCCCAGCACGCATGGGCTTCTAGACCGCAGGTCGCGCACGGCGTGTAGTCTCATCCGGCCTCCGTGTGTGCGCGCTATGGAGGGGGGGAAAGAGTGCTGGCGTGTGTTTTTTTTATTTTCTACTCGCTGGATGTTGCCGTGTGGGGCCGTTATTGTGCAAGGACCTCATGGGTCATGGCCTCACCTCCTGAGTCGGCGTCCGGGACAGTGGCAGTTCCCAGCGCCGTTCTGCGCCTCGCTTCCCTCATTCCGCCCGTGCTCATGGTGTGTCCTGCACGGGCGGGTGGCGGTGCACCATTTCTCCCGCTCAGGTCTCGCACGGCAGACCGTACTGGGTTTTACAGCGGGGGGGGGGGCACGGCGCGCATTCCCGCATTGTTGGCCTTCCCTCCGGAGCGGGTTGCATAGCAACTTTGTTGCAGTGAGGTGATCTCTTGGCATTTTAAGGCGTTTTCACCTGTTTTAGGTCACGGGCTGTGACTGGGGCATTCTTGGGCTGTTTTCACTCGCGTTTGGTTGTGGCCAGTGTGTGGCAGTTCCTGCTGACTTCCTCAGGGTTCCGGGGCGGATCCTACTCTGGTGGCTGGCTCTAGCTCTCAGGCCCCAGCTGGTGCCCTGTCTTTACAGGCCATCCACTCCATGATCCAGGCTGCGGTGGCAGCATTTGTTCTTACGGCTGGCCTCCCGGTTTGGGGCCGGGTTTCCGTCGGTTTTGCTTGTCTCTGTGTTTCTATAGCATTTTCGGATTCGCCTTGCAATTCCTCCTTTTTTTCCTCTGCCGGGGTACTTGGTGGCCGGTCGCGTCCGGCCAGCTGTGCTGTCGGTATATAGTCTCACAGTTGCTGGCTCTGGGTCAGCATGCGAACCCCCACAGTGTAGCTTCCCGGTGTCGCGGGCTATCTCGGTGGTGTCAGTTCATGGCGCTTGTTTTTTCCTTGGGGCTTGCTCCTGTTGGCTTCCCCTCTGCTGCACTGTTGTCGCAGGCGCCCTCCTCTCACCGCCTGGCTGTCCGTCTCTCCGGCTGTGCATGCGGCACCCTAAGCCTGTTCCTCCGTCCTTGATGCATGGCTGTGGGTCCCTGTGGTGCTGCGCGTGGGGGCCCGTCGCCCTGTGGGTGCTGGTTTTCGGGCTCTTCTTGAGCATGGCCTTTCGTCCCGTTCCTGTTTGTGTGGCTCACTGGTCTGGCTTGTGCCTCTGGTGGCACAGGATCTCACGGGACTAGTGTTCGGAGATATGCTGAGGATCCCTGGGTCGGTGGTCTTTATGCCCGTGTCCCTCCCTCCCTGCTCATGTCTGCTCTTGTCTCCCGCTTGTGCTTTCGTTCTGTCACAAGGTGTTATTGGTTCATGTGGTGCTTCTGGGGCTCTGTTGGGGGGCCGTCTTTTGTCTATCCTCGCACCCTGGGTGGCCTCTGTCTCAGGATCTTGGTTCCTGCCTAAATGAAAAATCAAAACGTTACACGAAAAACCTGGGACGGTGACCACCATCACATTAACATCATCTACTACTGGACTTTTTAATGTGGAGATTGTATTAGCGATTGACATTTTTACATTTGGATCCTACATTGAGTGGGATCTCAAGAGATATGCCCCTGAGGAAGGGACACTGATGTCCCGAAATGCATCGGGCGTGAAAATGAATATGAACAAAAGTTTGTGTTTTGTGTAACGTTTTGATTTTTCATTTATGTTGAATTATGTATTCAATGAATTTATAACATTAATATGTTGTTGTCTGTAACAAATGTGTGGTTCTAACTCTATGGTACCAAACACACTGAAAATGTACTAATAGAAGTACTAAAGAATACTGACTGAATAAATACAAAGCATTAACATTTTGTAAATAGCAGAGTGTGTTATATTGTGATAAACAAAACATTTTTTGGGGGATTGTGAACAGTGCGCATCGCATCCGAGTCTGAGTACTTGTTATAAACTGTTTAACTTAAATAACTGCCAACATGTCTGGCATTGTTCTTATTGAACGAGAGCAAAAGCCCAAACCTCTCTCTTGTGCTCCTCAAAAATGGCAGAAGATGCCGGAAAGACAGCCACGTGCCCTCCTTAACCCAGATCCTTGTGACTGGGGGTGAATGTTTGCATTGTCCAGCATTCCGTCCACCAATTGTTTCTTTTGCATTTGTTGCCCTAAATGGGAAGGGTATGCCCAGACGTGGGTCCCGTGCTCACTACACCACTGGATTCAAGCTAGCCTGGCTGATGAAGGGTGATGCCCTGAAACCGGTCCCAGGATGCTTGTTTCCGGTCCAGGGAGGACCTGGCTTGGCAGTTCGGGCTGGACTGTTCCCACAAGGAACAGGGTCAAGACTGATTTGCATATGGTTGGGTCCAAACTGGGGTGGTGTGGTGAGCAAAAGAATGATGGATTTAACCCAGATCCTTGTGACTGGGGGTGAACATTTGCATTGTCCAGCATTCCGTCCATCAATTGTTTCTTTTACATTTGTTGCCCTAAATGGGAAGGGTATGCCCAGAAGTGGGTCCCGTGCTCACTACACCACTGGATTCAAGCTAGCCTGGCTGATGAAGGGTGATGCCCTGAAACCGGTCCCAGGATGCTTGTTTCCGGTCCAGGGAGGACCTGGCTTGACAGTTCGGGCTGGACTGTTCCCACAAGGAACAGGGTCAAGACTGATTTGCATATGGCTAGGTCCAAACTGGGGTGGTGTGGTGAGCAAAAGAATGATGGATTTAACCCAGATCCTTGTGACTGGAGGTGAATGTTTGCATTGTCCAGCATTCCGCCCATCAATTGTTTCTTTTGCATTTGTCGCCCTAAATGGGAAGGGTATGCCCAGACATCGGTCCCGTGCTCACTACACCACTGGATTCAAGCTAGCCTGGCTGATGAAGTGTGATGCCCTGAAACCGGTCCCAGGATGCTTGTTTCTGGTCCATGGAGGACCTGGCTTGGCAGTTCGGGCTGGACTGTTCCCACAAGGAACAGGGTCAAGACTGATTTGCATATGGCTCGGTCCAAACTGGGGTGTTGTGGTGAGCAAAAGAATGATGGATTTAATCCAGATCCTTGTGACTGGGGGTGAATGTTTGCATTGTCCAGCATTTCGTCCATCAATTGTTTCTTTTGCATTTGTCGCCCTAAATGGGAAGGGTATGCCCAGACGTGGGTCCCGTGCTCACTACACCACTGGATTCAAGCTAGCCTGGCTGATGGAGGGTGATGCCCTGAAACCGGTCCCAGGATGCTTGTTTCCGGTCCAGGGAGGACCTGGCTTGGCAGTTCGGGCTGGACTGTTCCCAAAAGGAACAGGGTCAAGACTGATTTGCATATGGCTGGGTCCAAACTGGGGTGGTGTGGTGAGCAAAAGAATGATGGATTTAACCCAGATCCTTGTGACTCGGGGTGAATGTTTGCATTGTCCAGCATTCCGTCCATCAATGGTTTCTTTTGCATTTGTCCTCCTAAATCACAGCACAAGATGAAATGAAGTGTTTGGAAATATTGTATTTCAGGAAGTTCTTACTGATATAATACAGACATACACATGTCCTATACTACACTGTTGCCTTGTGTGTATGTTGACAAAGTTGTTTACATTAACGTTGCTTGCATGTGACTAGCTGCATTCGATTTGTAACTGTGTCGAATGCAGACCCCTTTGGCAGGAACAACACCTGCCCGATATTCCGCGAGTGCATGCATGTATGTGAGTGTGCGTGGGAGAGTGTATTTGTGTATAGTGTGTGCCCATGAATGTTTGGCTGTGTTAGTATGTGTGTTTATTTGTGTATGGTGTGTGCCCATGTACATGTGGCTGCGCCAGTGTGTGTGTGTGTCTTGGTATGGGTTTGTGTCCATTTGTGCATTTGTGTTTCTATGAGTGTATGTTACTTTGTGAGTCCATGTATTTATTCGTGTGTGTGGTGTGCGCCAATGTTTGGTTATTTGTGTGTGCCTGTGTCAGTACAGGTGGGTGCTATCTTGTGTGTGTGCGTGTGATATACTCCCGTTTATGTAGCTCAGTGTTTACATATGTTCATGCGTATTTGTGTCTTTGTTTATGTGTGATGTTTCTCCGTGTGTATGCCTCAGAGTGTGTATGTCTTTGTGTGTTATGTGTGTGTCTGTGCTTTCATTATTTTTTGACGCCGTGTGGCTTGTATTCAACGTATTGTTGTGTTGTAGGAAGACACATCTCCTTGGTTCCTGTCACAACGCACACTGTTGAGAATGCTGTATAAACACGGCAATAAGTTACAGTGGGTGGGGTTAGCCTTGACAATTAATCTCAATGCTTCTTCACACATGCCCTACGAGAGGAAACGTGGTGCAGTCTGGGCTCTGGAAACATCTGCCTCTTGTCTTGATGTCTCCCCCAACTCCGTTTTATGTGACTGTCAGAAACATGTAACCTGGTGTGCAGCAGCCCGTGCTTGAAAGAGAGCATGCGTTAGAAGCAAAAGTGTGTGGGCAGGAGCTGCACTTCTGATGGGTGCATGGAACACAGGCCCGTTTATGAATTGGAAGGTGCAGGAGACTCGTTGCGGACAGGCCTGGGTGGATGTTGTGCGAAGGCCCATCTTATGGAGGGATTGGGGACACCAGGCGAGCCCTCCTTGTGGAGGGCCTAGTGGACAAGGGCCCTCCTCCTTGTAGAGGCGGTCAGTGAGCACTCGGGGAGGGGCGACTGGATTGGGACAGTATCCCTCCTTGTGGAGGGTGATGTGGGTAGGGGCCCTTGAGTTGGAGGCAAGAGGCGTCCTTGTGGCAGATGGTGGCGAGGGGGCAGAGTGCTGGAGGCCTTCTTGTTGAATAGCTGGTTGGGGAAAGACTCCTCTTGCAGAAGGGCCTGTGCACAGGGGAGCGTGTACGTGAAGGGGGGTGAAGGCAGAGATGGACCGAGCTCTCCAGGACAATGTTGTCTCAGAGGGCCAATGGCCTTGCACTTGGCATGCTGCACACAAATTCCTCCCACTTCCCTCTCCCTCACTCTGGCTGGAGGTTAGTTTTTATAACCACACTGCGATGACCTAACCTGCTTCGGGGAATGCCTGACTTTGCCATGCCTGGCAGGGGGTGGAGGAGAGTGCCATGCACAGGCCCGTGAGAGGGACATGGACGGGCTCTGAGCAGAGTGCACCTCTTCCAGTGGCCAGACCCGAGGCTTCCTCTCTGTAGGAGAGTAGGATCTGCTTCTTATAGTTACCCCCACTTTTTGCTGATGTTTCACTGTTTTTCGACTTAGCCAGACTGAGGCCCTGCTAATCAGGACCCCAGTCTATCTGCTTTCTACTCTAAATTGACTGTATGTACTTTAGGTACACTCCAGATTGGATTCTGGGGTACCCTTGTGAGTCCCTAGTATATGGTAAACTATGTACCCAGGGCATAGGTACCCCAGAGGCCTACCAGGGGCTGCAGCATGTATGGTGCCACCCATGGGAAGCCTTTTAAAATGACACAACAGGTCTGCTACTGCAGCCTGTGTAAGGTGGTATATGCACCCCTTAGTGAGATATAGGTTCCCTATATCTCTCCATATCACTGCACGTGTAAACCTATCAGTTACCCCTATGGCAGGCCTTAACAATCCTGAAGGCAGGGTGCTGGGTTTCATGTGAGAGGGTGCTCATGCATGAGCAGAGCCCCTCTGCAGCTTTCGGAATCTTCATTCCGGGGTTGTTTGTGATGCAGCCAGACCATATACTCTTAAGTGCATTATGACCTCGCAGTAAATGCTAACTTGAGAATGGCTGCATGGAAACATGTCGTGTTTGGTGTCAAACACCTTGGAATCATACCTCCACCCCAGTACTGGGGTGGGAGGTATGATTCCTCCCTTCTAGAGGGAGCAACATGGCACCACCGGTACACCCGGTACCAGCTTAACAGAACCCTGGCATCACAAAATGGATGCTGCAGCCACAGACACGAGTCTGCCCTCCTGCTGCTGGACGAAACTCCGGCAGGGGAGGCCTGGACAATAGGTTTCCTGTCACAGGGAGGTGTGACCACCTCCCAGACAGGCTTTAGTGTATTGGGGCTGGGTGGGTGCACTCCAAGGGTGCTTTGAAGTCTGCACTGGGGGCACATTTGGTGTCCCTGTGCATAGTCCAGCTCAAACCGGTTGCAGGGGCACACAGCCCCTGCTCTGGTGCAAAACTGGACAAAGGAAAATGGTGTAGCCACCCCTCTTTCCTGACCCTCCCATAGGTGGGTCCCCAGAGTTTGTCCCACCCCTTCCTTGGGTATAAAGTAGGAACCCCTGACTACAGGACTTTAGATTACACCTGGACTAAACTCTGACACAGAAACCAAGTACTTCGAAGATCTGCACAATGCTGGATGACTGAAGAATCTCCCTTGGAGTAAAGGAGTTACTCCCCTGCAAGGCATGCACCTTTAACGCAACTGACCGGTTGGCATCTCTGAAGCTCCGACGGACTATGAAGAATATTGCCACACAGGAGGTGGGTTTTCCGAGGTCTTAGAGGTCGATCTGTGCCCACAGCAAGTCTGAGGCCCGTATCCCTCATGGTGACCATGCAACCCAAACCCCTGGGCACCGTGTCCATTTGCAGAAGCATCAGCTTTCCGGCAACCGCTGAGGCTGAGCTGTGGGTTACTTGTAGCCCTGACCCCGAGCAGTGATCACACCGAAGATTGCTGGCCTACACGCAACGAGTGTTCCGTGGGCTGCCATTTTGTGATTCCTCTTGAGGTCCCTTCGCAATCCCTGGTCCGTTGACCTGTGGGTCCCCAAGAAGGCAACACTAACTTTGATTGAGCTTCCCTGGTTGCTCCAGATGTGCCCTGACTCTCCATTGCTTGGGGAGTCCCCAGGACCTTGCTGGTCTGCACAGAAGCATCTTTTCTTTTCCTGTGTGGGTTGCTGTTGCCAAGGCTTGTTGTGTTCAATCCGAGCACCTATACCCCAGTACTCGACATCCTGTGTGTGACAGCTCAAATCCGGCTCCTGGTTGTCCTTGACGTCTCCGGGACCCCGTGGCTGCAGAGTCAAGCTTCACCTCTTCGCACCTGAAGCACCCAACATCGGTGGGCATTCGATTGCTCCGCTCCTGGTCACTGGCTAGTGACCCAGACTCTGTCCCCTCTGCTTTCAGGTTCTTCACATCTTCGATCCAGGCTTGGATCACACCGGACACTTTTCTTCTTCACGGCAGTAGCACTTTGCAGCAGATCGCCATTGAAATCAATGACGATTTCCGACACCCTTTGACACCTATGCACCCGGCTTCCCTGGGTGAGGTAACTCGAGTACTACGGTGCTCCTGTGGGTGTTGGCCCTAGAACCCCTTAAGTCTAAAGGGGTTTGCTCAAAGTCCTCTTCTAAGTGTCCTTTTGCTTTAAAATTCCAACCGCGACTTTCCTCATAGAATCCTACGGCGCTCGCGGCTGTGTTCTCACACTGCACACGTCCCCCGTGGGTCTCCTGTGTCACTGCCTTGGGTGGTTCCTTGGGGTCCCAGCGATTCTACGTGCTCTAGGCACTGTGTCTTGTAAAGTCGTGGTTCTTATACCACTTTCTTAATATATGGTTTGGTCCCCCCCTGGGGCCCAGTGTATATTGTGTTATTTGCTGTCGTTTTTATACTGTGATATTGGGTATCTTGGATCTAATCCCATAAAGAGATTAGTAGTTAGTGTTTAGAAATAAATACATATATTTTATATATATACCTTGTGTGGTTCTCCTTTCATTTGGTCATTCAAGAGGTTATAATCTGGTAAACCAAGCTGCTTTACATTCCTTCAAGACTTAGCCTGAAGGCAGCTCTCCATAGCTACCACTAGGATAGCTTTCAATAAAGGTTGTCTTTAAACCTATCATCAATAAGGGTCGTTTGGACTGGTGCAAGGTGCCCACTATAACTAGTGGACAGCATATGCCAGGCCAACTTCTCACACTCTCCTCCCCTAACGTTTTCAGGCCAACCACCCGCCGGTCGAGCAACATCTGGCTTTGCCTTCTCGACACCCGAGAGATCGTCCACCGCTGACTGCTCGGACTCCGGCAAGGATGGCTCCACCAAGGCCAGCGCGCCCTCCCTCGGCTATGGCTAGCACTTTGGGAATGGCTACTACAGCTGCCGCATGTCACATGGGGTGGGTGTCCAGCAAAGCGCCCTAGAGCCGTCGCCTCATGGCGCTTTCCCAGTGGAGAAGTACATGGACGTGCCCGCCTTGGTCAGCGGGGGAGGCGCACAGGGCAGCGAGGGGCCCTCGTGGACCAAGGAAGTCTCCCACTTCCCGGGATACCCTGGGCCCTATCAGCACATGCCCAGGTACATCGACGTGGTGTCCGGCTTTGGGCCTGGGGCGAGTCCAGGCACGAAGCCTACATCTCCATGAACAGCTACCAGTCATGGGCTCTGGCGAATGGCTGGAGCAGCAGGGTGTACTGCGCCATGGAGCAGTCTCACAGCGCACACTTCTGGAAGTCATCATTCGCAGGTAAGGGTTTGCTGCTGCCACTTTTATCCTTCTCATTGGCAAGACTGAGGCAGCTGTATTTGTCTGAAAGGTAACCTGGGGCACATTTGCCAAACTCCACATTGCCTTTTTTTGGTCAGATATGAAATAACAGATTTTGCAAATACTTTGTGGATTTCTTCATTTACACATGGAGAAAAAGACACAAATCTTCCGAAACCCACTTAATTCGACCATGAAAAATGTGCCCTAAAGTCAGCAATATTTTGCGAATTTTGTGAAAATTCACCAGTGCATTTCCTAAACCAGTCCCAGCAATGCACATTACAGAATACTGATGTTAAGAAACTGAACGAGCAAATAACGCACGTGGCTTCACACGGAGACAAAATTCAGTCTATAAGCCCCGGGGAGGTTGCGGTCCCCGGGGCCCAAACATCTCATTTTTACATTGCCCCCAGGAACTGGCCCACCCGGGGGATTAAAGAAAATGAGGCGCGGCAGACCGCGCTTCGGTTTAAAAAAAAAATTTCTGCGGAATTCGCGCACCCTACACGCCTCCTGCTGAATTTTTTTTTTTTTAATTCTTTTTTGGGCCCTAGGGGTCCCTGTGGGACCCCCTGAGCAAGCCTAGGTGGTCAGGGTGTTTCTGCCCTGCCCCCTTTCCTTGATTTTTATCTTTTTTTAAACCTTTTTTCTTGTGACTCGGTTCAACCGAGTCACAAGATGGCTGCCAACACTTCCTGGTTTGAAGTGTTTGCAGCCAATCAGAGTCAAGCTCGTGATCGGGAAAGTTCGCGGATCCACCGCGGTCACCAGATACTATTATTTATTTTATATATGATTTTCTCATGGACTACTGAACGGATTTACACCATTAAAAGCAAAGAGTGCACTCTGGACCAAAATGCTACCTTTCTGCCAAATTTGGTGTAATTCCGTTCAGCAGTTCGGGCTGGTGCTGCGACAAAAGTTTCCTATGGAAATTAACATGGAGAAAACGCGTTTTGGGACCCCCTTTTTTCTCGGCCCCCACTTGACGAATCACCCTGAAACTTTCAAGACAGGAGCTGACCGGAGCGCCCCATTAGTTTTGAATGTTCGCGAAGATTCGTCATACGCCCCCAAAGATATTGGCAAAAGAAATAACGCTTTTTGAATAGAAACAAGGTCCTAACTATAACTACCTACTGCCGACCGCCAGCAGGTTTTATATATATATATATCACCATACCTGCACGAAGTTTGTGGTCCGCATCTGCTCTTTGCTGAGGATTGCACCAACAGGAGCGGATATTCGTAATATATATATATATATATATATATATATATATATATATATATATATATTATCTACTGGCCAGTAGATAGTTATAGTTAGGACCTATTTTCCATAGGAAATTCACAACATTCTATTTGAAATAACTTTGGCGCCGGTTGACGAATCTTCGCGAAATTCTCAAAACTCGTGGGGCGCTCCGGTCCGCTCCTATCCTGAACGTTTCGGGGTGATTCATCAAGCGGGGACCGAGAAAAAAGGGGGGTCCCAAAACGTGTTTTCTCCATGTTAATTCCCATAGGAAATTTTAGACATGGCTACAGCCCGAACTGCTGAACGGAATTACACCAAATTTGGCAAAAATGTAGCGCTTGGTACAGAAAGCGACCTTTTTTTTAAATGGTGTAAATCCGTTCAGTAGTTGCGGAGAAATTAAAAAAATAAGAGTCAAAAAATCAATTTCCCATAGGAAACTTTATGCAAGGCTACAGCTCGAACTGCTGAACGGAATTACACCAAATTTGGCAAAGAGGTAGTTCTTGGTTCAGAAAGAACCCTTTTTGTTAAATGGTGTAAATCCGTTCAGTAGTTGCTGAGAAAATCAAAAGTAAAACCACATATATATCTATGGGAGCGGAGGATCCGCGCACCCTCCCGATCACGAGCTTTATTCTAATTGGCTGTCAACACTCCAAACCAGGAAGTGTTGGCAGCCATCTTGTTCCTCGGTAGAACCGAGGCACAGAAACAAGTGCGCAAAACGCAAAAAGGGGGCAGGGTAGAAACACCATGACCCCCTAGGCCTGCTTAGGGGGTCCCCAAAAAATTATTTTTTGTTTAAAAAAAATCGGCGGGATGCGCTTAGGATGCGCGGATCCCGTCGTGAAAAAAAAAAAAAAGCGCGGGCTCCCGCGCTTCGTTGTTATTTGGCCCCCGGGTGGGCCAAGTCCCGGGGGCATGCGGGGTTTATAAAAATAAGGAGTGGGGGGGCCTCTAAGGTCCCCCCAAGCCCCAGGGACCGCCACCCCCGGGGCTTTTAATTAAAAATGGTACGGGAGGGCACTCGGCCCTCCCGTAGCCCCGGGGACCGCCACCCCCCGGGGCTTCTTTTTTTAATGGAAATTACCTGTGTGGGGGGGCTCGAGCCCCCCCACATGCCCCGGGGACCGTCACCTCCCCGGGGCACTAAATATTTAAATATGGGGGTCCGTTACGGACCCCCAGAGCCCCGGGGACAACCACCTCCCCGGGACTTTGAAGATGTTGGGAGGGGGGCCGCGCGGCCCCCCTCCTGGAGCCAGTGATGGCCCTGGGGACTGCCACCCCCCAGGGCCGGCTCTCTGCAGTGTCCCGGGGTGCCCACCCCCGGGACACTGTAGTTTGCTATGGCATGGCGGGAGCCTCGCGGCTCCCGTCCTGTCATAGCAATCTTGCTTTGAATTTTGGAAGAGAGAGCGGGAAACCTGCTCTCTCTTCCAAAATTCAAAGCAAATTGCTTTTCCACACGGGGAGCTGCATCTAAGCAGTTCCCCGTGTGGAAAAGCAATGCCGGCTCCCGAGGGACGCGGGGAGCCGGCGGGACCATGGGGGATTGGGGACCCCCCCACGGTCCCCAACGGAGAGGGCCAGCCCCGGGGGATGGGGTCCCCAGGGCTACAAGTGGCCCGGGAGGGGGGCCACACGGCCCCCTTCTCAAAATTTTAAATAAAAAATAAAAAACAAAGGCCGGCCCCGGGGGATGCGGTCCCCGGGGCCATAAGTGGCCTGAGGAGGGGGGCAACGCAGCTCCCCTCCAAAACATTTAAAAAATAAAAAAAGGCCATGCCCCGGGGGATGGGGTCCCCGGGGCCGATTAAGGCCTCGGGAGGGGGGCCACGCGGTCCCCTTCCAAATTAAAAATAAATAAATAAATAAATATTAGGGGGCAGGCCCTGGGGGATGGGGTCCCCAGGGCCAATAAATTAGAAAAAGAAGGGGGCCACACAGCCCCTATTCTTAAAAATAAATAAATACCGGCATCGCGCCGGAGGCCACGCCCCCTCCTTGCAGCACTCTGCAAACGCACCCCCTGGCGCGTTTGCAGATGGGGAACGAATTCCCCTTGAATACTGGGGGTCCCTGGGGGCCAACTAGCCCACCAGGAACCTCCAGTATGCGTCAGGGGGCTGCGTTGCAGAGAGGTGTTCTGAGGCCACGCCCCTTTTTACACCTCTCTGCAACGCAGCTCTGTGGCGCTTAATGGAGGTAGCTGGTGGGCTAGTTGCACCCCAGGGACCCTCTGGATTCAAGGGAGTTAATCCCCCAAATTAAAACGCGCCACGGGGCGCGTTTGCACAGTGGTGAAGGGAGGGGGCGGGGCCTGAGGTGACATGTGTGCAAACACGCCCTGTGGTGTGTTTTAAGTTGAGGATTAACTCCCTTGAATCCTGAGGGTCCCTGGGGTGCAACTAGCCCACCAGCTACCTCCATTAAGCGCCACAGAGCTGCATTGCAGAGAGGTGTAAAAAGGGCGTGGCCTCTGACCACCTCTCTGCAACGCAAACCTGTGGCGCTTACTGGAAGTACCTGGTGGGCTAGTTGGGCCCCAGGGACCCTCAGGATTCAAGGTGACCTAATACCCCAACTCAAATCGCGCCACAGGGCGCGTTTCACAGTGGTGAAGGGAGGGGCGGGGCCTCAGGTGACATGTGTGCAAACACACCCTGTGGCGCGTTTTAAGTTGGGGAATTAATTCCCTTGAATCCTGAGGGACCCTGGGGGCCAACTAGCCCCCAGGTACCTCCAGTGCGCGCCACAGGGCTGCGTTGCAGAGAGGTGGTCCAGGCCATGCCCCTTTTTACACCTCTGTGCAACGCAGCTCTGTGGCACTTACTGGAGGTACCTGGTGGGCTAGTTGGACCCCAGGGACCCTCAGGATTCAAGGGGACTTTATCCCCCAACTTAAAACGGCCAGAGGGCATGTTTGCACACATGTAGCCTCAGGCCCCCCCTCCCTACACCAGTATGCAAACGCGCCCCATGGCGTGTTTTAAGAGGTAGTTTTAATCCCCCTGCCCTATTATGTACTAGGGAGTTACAGAGGAGGTCATGCTAATCACAGGGGTACCCCAACGCATAGTGTTCCCTAGTGTATGTAGGTGTTTTAACTGTATTCTAAGTGTCTTTTACCATAGCACTGGCTCTAGGCCTGGTTAGTCAGAGTCAGTTACCACCAGTACACGTCTGGAAAAGGTGTGGGCACAGGATAATTTTGCAACAAGGCCTCTTTCTGCTCCTCTGTTGGTTCTTTCTGCACATGTCTTGCTTCTTCCTAGATTTTTCTTCGTCTTTGTGGACTTCTGTTTCTTTCGACATTTCTTTTGCTTCTTTCTGTGCGTTTTTTCTTCTTTCTTCACATGTCCTACTTCTGTAGGCATAGTTACAAACTAGCATTTGAAAAACCTTTGAAATTCACTGAAAAAACCATAGGTTTCAGGCACGTTATAGTTAGAAATTAGCATTTAAAAAACCTTTGAAATTCACTGAAAAAACCATAGGTTTCAGGCACGTTATAGTTAGAAATTAGCATTTAAAAAACCTTACAAATTCACTGAAAAAACCATAGGTTTTAGGGACAGTTATAGTTAGTTGGACATTGCACTCGTACAAAACCCGTGAAATCTCCCCGTTATAGTTAGTTCAGCTAACTATAACTCGCGCCCATAATGCACTGCTGATGACGTCACATATTATATCACTCATGACATGGTCAGTGACATCACTGATGACATCACTGATGACATCTCAGATGACATCACTGATGACATCACTGATGACATCATCCATGTGATAATTTGATGCATCTTCTCACACCCTAATATAACCTTTGATACACCCATTCTAAATTACAGACTGCCATTCTCAAAACCATAGACACTCCAACACCAATAACTACATATCCACTCACTGATTCTTAGGTCTACACACACATCCACTCACTCACCCGTGCAGTCACTCATACTTACGGTCACTCAGTACAGATCATATGCACTCATACACCTACATAGACACTCCTACACCGCCACTCATCCATAGAGGTACTCACACACCTAGTCAGTCATGCAAATAATTAATCACACTGCCATTTACTCACCTATACAGTTATACACACACCAGCTCACTTACTCATACAAATACTAGCACATTCTTACGCTCTTATACAATCACTGATACAAGTACACACTCATCCATACAGCCACTCTCACAATCACACACTCTCACTTATAGCCATTTATATACTCCAACACACATATATACTGCCTTTCACATATGTAGTTACTCACACATGTACCACTGAGATATACATTCACTCACTAACACACCCATACACACACTCACCCACCCATACAGTCCATCACAGATGCACTCTTGAAACCATGCACCCAGTGAATCACCCACTCACACATCTATGCACAGAGTCACACACACCTCACCCACACAAACACTCAGGCACCCATACAGATACTCAGACAACCAATCAATAACTCATATAGACACTCATGTAGCTATTCACAAACCCATGCAGCCGCTTACACAGCAACAGACAGACGGATACAGACATTCACACAGTTTAGTCACTAACCCATGCATTCAGTAAGATACGTTTAATCACTCACTTATAGAGTCAGTCACGCACCTACTAAATCATCCATTCAGACACTTATACACCCACTCATTCTTCAAAACGCCTTTCCCTATATATATTAAACATATTTAAACTTTACAGAAACACACAGTCACTGGATGATGTCATCAGTGATGTCATTTGAGATGTCATCAGTGATGTCATCAGTGATGTCACTGACCATGTCATGAGTGATGTAATATGTGACGTCATCAGCAGTGCATTGCGGGGGCGCGAGTTATAGTTAGCTGAACTAACTATAACGGGGGAATTTCACGGGTTTTGTACGAGTGCAATGTCCAACTAACTATAACTGTCCCTAAAACCTATGGTTTTTTCAGTGAATTATATATATATATATATATAGAGAGAGAGAGAGATTAGAATAAACTATTACCATTCTTAACTTCACCTCCATTTACCTCTATGTATCTATCTATCTATCTATCTATCTATCTATCTATCTATCTATCCATCCACCCAGCCCCCATCCATCCATCCATCTATCTCTATCACTGAAAAAAGTAACAGGTCAATTGACGTTATCGTTAGGTGTTGGAAGAAGAAATGAGTTAACATTAAAAAAGCCAAAAATGCCAGTTATAATTTAGTGAACTATTTAGAACTGGTATCCCTTTCATGCAGTGCTTATGACCATACATACACATGACATGTTGCATAACATCATTGATGACATCACTGATTATATTTAAGGAACAACATTGCTGAAATACTAACGAGATGTACCAATGATTCTGCCAATGTGCTATAGGCTTTGTTAACAAGAACTAATACAACAATCAAATCAATGGTTGAACGTTTATAAGCTTGCCTGTAAGCTTTTGAAATACGCAAAATACATTGAACATTTCAGAACTGAAGCCCCTTTGATGGATGCCATTGTCTTTTTACTTCTACTCACTCATAGGATGGGTGCAGTGGGGGTAGGTCATGGTCAGAGAGATGGCCGCTGAACATAATTGAACAATAGACTCTGGTCAATCTTTGCTCTGAAGGGCTGCAGGCTAAGCAAGTAGGGTGTTAGATGGTTATGGAGGTGTAGACACAGGCCCTGGCAACATGGGAGGCCCTGCGGCTAACCCCCGCTGTGCCAGAGGCCATGCGCAGGGGGGTTTGGCCATATACAGAGGGTTGGGGAAGGCTCTGGCCACAGGTCAAACCCACTGCACAACCCCTTTCTTATATTGGATGCAGGGTGTGGTGTGAAAACAGGCCTTGAAGCAACCTCCACTGTGTATGTTCAAAGTATCTACACATTGGGCTTGGTTGCTTGTGGAGTGGTGGTTGCAGACCCTGGCCATAGACTAAGACCTGTGTCAAACTTGTCCTACTTATGGCTAAAGGTTGTGTACAGCAGAGGTTTGATGCTTGCGGAGGGTTGGTTCCAGGGCCTTACCACAACCTAGGCACTCAGTCCAAGTATTGATGAGGATTGCATGCAGGGTCTGGCTGGAGACTGTAACAGAGATATTCTGAATGATTTCATCAATGATGTTATTTAATATGCCATGAATTATGTAATAGGTGAGGTCATTAGCAGTTCATGGTGGGTGCACAAGGTTTAGTTAGTTGACTAAACCATAACTAGTGTATTTTAGTGGTTTGGGGATTTTTAACATCAGCTCATGTCTCATTCAAACGCTTAGCTATAACCTCACTTTAACCATTACTTTTGTCAGTGAATTTCTGGAGGTTTTTTTAAGGTCTTAGCACCTAACCTAATATACATACCACAATTTACTATTTTAATATCATGGGAGCTATTAAACAGATTTGGAACTGGGAAACTATATAAGCAGATCTCTCTCTCTCTCTCTCTCTGTCTCTCTCTCTTTCTCTCTGTCTCTCTATTTTTAGTCCCTTTAAAAATATATTGTGCCTCAAAATACTAAAAGTCCATACCTCCCCTCACATTTTAACCCATTGGTTTCATTCCTGCATAAAGATCTCAATGCTCATTTACTTCAGCCTGCTATTCAGGAAAGTCTTTAATTTCAAAAACTCCTAATCAAACAAAATTCAGGAGCTGCTCATTTTGCCTTGAATACAAAATGTTAGCACTCTAGTTGTTCAAAAACCATCTGTGGTGATGCTGCAGCCGATTACTAGGGAGTCAACAGACAGACTATTGCATATGTTGTAAGCACATTTCTCCATAGCCGCCAAGTTTTCAGATTATTTATGTGTGACATTCGCATGGTTTTGATGTACTTATGAGTGACATTCAACTGACAAATGTATGACACTTAGAGTGACACTTTCTTGGAAGTAAAACCAAGTAATGAAGTAAATGAAAAGAGTTAAATATCAGAAATTACACCCTTTTGAGGAACGAGAAGCTCTAAATAGATCTTGAAATGGATGGAAACCCTTAAATGGAAGGTCAGTAACCTACCGTACCTATTTTAAAATAATGACTTGCATAGTCACAAGGCTTTCAGTTGCAGACTGGGTTTCCGTAGCGCCATAAATACACAAGTCACATTCTCCACTGCACAATCACATACACATACCCCTTATGGTTGGTACTTGGCAAGGTTGTCTGTGGTAATTGGCACACTAGCTGTACTTTCTAAAAATCGCATCATAGACAAAATACTGAAAATTAAGTAAAGAAGAATGTGCAACCCATGATGGCTAATCTAGGTGTTTTACATAAATGGCAATGTTTGGGTTCAGGCAGTCGTAATATGTCCCTATAAATTAGATAAAAATAGAGAAATTACATTGAAAGTATGTGACATTTGAACTCAGGAGCAGATCCCTAATTCAGGCTTTAGGCTACCAACTTCCATCAGGCAAGACAGCACTTTCTTCTTCATCTACTATGCAAACTGACTTCAGCACACTGTTCGTTTTGGTTCATCTAAACACCTGAGATGCACAAGAAAAACTTTGAAGGGGAGGGAGAACATACCACTGTGGCCTGGTTGGCGGTCCAGAGAGGCAAAACATTGTCTCTCAACCACCAGCTGAAACTTTGTTTAGAGACCTGAGTGCCAGTTTTGCAAAATAGCCAGACTCTTGGAGCCCAATGTCAGAAAAATGCCTATGAAGTTCCGCAGCAGCACCATAATCACAGCAAAGTGTGATGAAGAGCTGATAACACTGTGACCATATATTAACAACAAGCCCTTGCCTTGGTGTATCCATGGCAACCTCACCTCTCCTTGACCGCTGAGTGAAGCTCTCTCACAGCCTGAACACACAGTCGTCACCATCAGCTATCTTGCCCTGGCTGTAACACTGCCATAATGAGAGTGCTTAGAGCAAAAACGCTAAGCATCAAGGAGCTTTAATTTCGGGGCATTGCTTTTCAGTGCAGTAATGCAAAGAAATGCACTGAAATTCATTATTATAACCGGTAATGCATGGCACTTAGCAGGGCTGTCTCTCTGTATGGCAGAATGTTTTGCTGGAATGAATTAGAAAGGTATTTGAGAACTCCTAAGACAATGCGTCCTTATTTAGCTTTCTAGCACACTAACCATTACTTCTATGACAAAAATAAACCCCTAATTTCTTCATTTACTGCAGTATCATCTATAGGAAATTTCTTCCAGTTTAAAAACTTTAATTCTATCAAGATTGCATTTAGGTTGTCCACACTTTTGTCATAAATATAGTATGTTTGCACTCTAGCTGCTCATTAGAACTCTGTGGTGAAGCTGCAGAAGCTGCATGTCAGGATTTTTCACTGACATGGATTGGAAAATATTTGTGAATTATTAGCTAATGTGTTCTCATTTTAGCTTTCTATAGCACTAACCATAATGTCTACAACAAAATGAAGCCCCCCATTTTAACCTTTTCTAAAGAAAATGCTTTAAGTTTTGCAGATTTGATTCCAACAAGATGACTTTCACATATGCCACACTTTTGTCATAAATACAGAATGTTAGTGCTCTAGTTGTTCAGTAGGACACTGTGGTGAAGCTGAAGTAGAACACTGGGGAGCCAACTGGCAGCCTGCTGCTAGTGTTGAAAGTACATGCTTTACTCAGAACATCAGACTTTTTATTACATGGCTGAGGAAGATGCTGTGAACCTTTGGAAAATGTGCTCTAAGTTTAGCTTCTGGGCACCTTCCATAACCTCTAAGAGAAAAGCATGAGAAAAAACAGTTTTCTCTTAAACAAGGTTCATCAAATCCCAACATAAGGGCAGCATTTTTTCACAAGGCAAAATCACCTGAGAACTCACCATAAGTCCTACAATGACCATAACATCAGCAAAAATGTGCTCCACTTGTTCCCCTCAAAACCTGGCATTCTCTTCAATCCAGTTCAATGGGGAACATTTGCACATGTGCTGTAGTGGCTGCCACAACATGTAGTGGCCAGCCAATCAGTGGGATGTCCTTTTGGGATCTAGTCCATATACATGGAAATCAGTATGTTCTCACCCTCACACCTATTATTTTTCATTCATGTTCAGGACGCAAGGACCATGTCCCTGAGTCCTGTAATGACTGCCACAACATATTGTTCATGTTCTGGCTAGCCAATCAGGATTTGACAAGTCCCCTTTAAACTGGCCAATCAGAGCATATCTGGACACCAAAGGTACAGATATTGCTAACGTTTAAACCCCTTCATGCCCAACCTGAGCCTCTCTTTAAATGCTAATTTGTCAAAAACAACTGAACAGACTCATACCAAATCACATAAAACATGCTTTCTGAATACATTTCTAACTTTTTTCCAAATTTGGTATAATTCTGTTCGCTCATTTTTTCTGTATGGGAGAGCAAAGTTTCCTATGCGAATTAACATAGTAAATGTACTTCTGAGATACCCCGTTTTCTTGGCTCATACTTGACAGAATAACATGAAACTTTCCATGAAGAAGACAGGGAGAATTAACTATTTGTTTGGAAAGATTATATAACTATTAGTACACAGTGGTGAACCCCGTTGGTGCACAGCAGTGGGAACATTACCTGTTTACAAATCCAAAACACTGTTTTGTGCTGAACCCAAACAAAGCCAGCACCCCGCAGATAGTATTAATTCCTCTTTTGGTGGCGAATACCCACATGTTCCAACTCCTGCCAGAGTGTTTGTCAGTGTAAGTAAAATACTGTGCTAATAAATGATATAATCATTGTAGACATAAACTAAATACTTATTCGTCAGTCTCTTTTCCTCAGCATCTAATAGAAAACAGTTGATCATATGAATGAAAATAATATTTCATTTAATTTCAGTCAATCATCCCTCATTCTACAGTGTCATAAGTATGTTCAGCTGGGAGACAACTGTTTATTGTGTATTTAATCAGTATTGTAAAGTGCTTCATGCAAGTATAGATGTACAACTATGCAATTTCCAAAAGAGACATATTGAACACTAAATTGCAGGTTTCAGGCACTTAGCATTGTCTAATTTCCAAACCATAGTCAGCAAAATGTATCATTATAAATTAATTTGTCAATAATCATTCGGATAGAAAATAACAATTCATAATATAATTTCCCATGAAATAGACATAGAAAAGATACTCTTTGCAATCATTGCGACTCATAGCTCTCCCTCATAAAAAGTGACAACAGTGCTAAAGTTAAATGCTAATTCAAACAGTTCAGTGCTAATTACCCCATCACCATTTGTATAGAGGATACAATATTGGCTGCATTTGTCTTGATATATAGGATATTATTTAATGTATTTTAATTACTTAATAGTGTACTCATTTTATTTAAATTCCTTATTTTCTTTGAAGAGACATAACTCAGGTGTCTTGCCCCACTGGGTTGGATAGTATAATATCATGAATGCCAATATTTTGAAATTGTACCCTTGTGTAGGAGCTTCTTCACAAGGAATATGCATATTTAATTCTTCATCCATATTTAACCCTTTGGTGTGTTTACTATCACAGTCTAGGATGTACCTAGACTCCAGCTTCTGCAGCATCAGTTCTGTTTTGCCACCTCTTATGTTCTTTTGGATCCTGTCAACATAAAACATCTCAAAGGGCACTAATGGTTTCATGACATTTTTCAAAGTACCTGGCTATTTTGGAACTGTCCTTGCTTCTTATAGCATGTAAATGCTCCAGAATTCTCTTTTTTTGGGGGAAAGATAGTGAAGCCTTCATATTGTTTCAATAAGGACATTCATGGATATGTATTCAAAAATCTGAAGTGCAAGTAATCTAATGTCAAATGTTGATTTGTTTCTGACCCATTATGGTGTAGGTGGTTCTACCAGTACAAGACCTATAGGCTTCATATTTTCAGCACTTGACAAACCCTTTTCTTTCCTCCATTCAGCCCGATTTGCCTTTAATATCACAATGGCTGTGAACATGATATCGTTTAATGATTTGGCTCTTCTGTAGTTGAACAAAGGGTTGGAAGTTAAAGAATTGCCAAGAATTCTTCTCATCTCATTGGCTTTAGTACTCTATATGGTAATTAATCTGGTCTGGGAATCTTGTTTCACATTTAATATGTTGTAAGTTTTGAATAATAACAGTTACTCTCTTTTCATCAGATCAGCTGTTTCATAAATGTAGATTGTGTAGGTATATAGGTGTAGAGGTATCTGTGTATACTTAGCCTCACAATATTCTGATATTCAATATATTTGCCACAATATTTTTGCATTACAATATTTTGTCTATGCTATTCTATTAATATTCTAAGAAGTTTGAGTGAGTGTATACGTCTGTGAGTAAGCAAGTAAGTGAGTGGTTGTCAGAGTATGTGCCTATCTGTTAGTCATTGAGTGAGTAGAGGTATTTAAATAGCTCCTCCTGCCAAATGAACCATCTGTAAGCAACAATCTGGCTACATCAACATCATTTGATGAGTTTGTGTTGCTTGAGTGGAGAGTATTGGGAGAGTAAGATGTACGATGTACTTATTTATTTGAAGTTTTTTGTATAGCGCCTTGTGTTATGCTCAGAGGCTTGGATGTACCATTTTGGATGTGAGCAAAATCAATCTTCAACATTGTTTACTTTATAACATCTATACTCAAGTAAGGGAGTATTCCTAGGTTATAAGGCCACAACCTCTATGTCAGGTGCTGGACAAAGTCTGTCAGGAGCCAAATTGTACTTCTGTGACACTTTTTCATGTTGGTAATCTTTATGATAAGATTGTATCCAACTCATCAGCTGCAAATGGCTGTGGAGGAGCAGCTACATGTGTGACCATGGGCTAATCACATCTGGTTTATTGGGATATGTGAACAACATGGCTGATGCCCGGTGGAGCTGCTAGACAGCTATAGAGGAGATTGGCCCTGGTCTTCCCCCTCGGCTGTCACCTACCCAGCCGGACATTAGGCATAGTTCTCCTCGTCTCCCCACTCTGTCTCCTTCCGCCCCCTCCCTCCTACGAACTACTATAACTTTGTTCTTTTTCGTAATGTTTTTATTATGCTCTTGTAACGGATGTAATTTGTAACTTGTAACGTAACGATCCTCATGTAAAGAGCTCTGGTACCTCCGGGTCTAGCCAGCGCTATAAAAAACTCAAATAAATAAATAAATAAAAAATTCGGAGCTGAGCCTCATCACACCACTTGAAGATGACAGTGAGTCCATGTGAGCATGTACGAGTACTGCGAAGTGCGTCAAGTGCCAGTGCTGCAATTACTGTAGCCTTCCCAGCTCCTATGACATTCATTTTTATATGGAGCCTCAAAATCTACATATGTGCAGGGAACATTGCTGCTGCCACCACAACATATATGTAGTTTGCCTCCTGGTGAGTGGGATAAGGGGTTTCCTATGCAGCAACGTATGCATTCATCTGGGTGCTAAATTCAGTAACTAAAGCAGTCAAAGCACACTAGACCCTGCCCCATGCTGTGTGGTGGACAGTGAGACTTGCTGGTCCCATGCCAAAATATGTGAAGCTAAGTCATGGGGCTGGGGTAAACTACGTTTACCACGCAACAGACACAAGGCGGTACTTTACAAAGCGGTCGTTACAACGACTGCGTTGTTACCACAAGTGTCATTACATCGCAAGTCGTTTCAACGACTTGCTCTAGGGGGCGTGCAACACCAGGGAATGTGTTGGATTTTAAATACAACACCTTCCCTGCTGTTGCGCAAACTGGAGTAGGAATAGTAATTAATACTATTCCTAAGTCCAGCGTGCCCCCTAGAGCAAGTCGTTGAAACGACTTGCGATGTAATGACACGCGTGGTAACAACGCGGTCGGTGTAACGACCGCGTTGTTAACTACCGCGTTGTAAAAGCACGCATTGTAATGTGCTATATTCTGGGCTGGTGATGCTGCGGTGGTGTTTCAGACTCTAGGTCTTTCTTCAATAAGGCTTGGATTTCTTTCGAGCAGAATATGGACAGGGGCAACTGCAAAGATTCAGACGCAGGCGGGGCAGTGGTGCAAGCAGACTACAAACAACACCATCCACTCCACTAGTGAATTTGCTGTGCAGGCTGGCTGGCAGTCGTACCATGCCACTTATCAATTATTCAGTTGACTTTACAGGAGAGTGAGGTTTTCAGAATAGGGAATACTGAAAGATTGTCTCAGCTGGGGAGTGATCTGGAAGTTGGGCTTGCAATGTGCATGTTGCAAACTTCCCCTCATATTTGTGTGCTGAGAGTATGTGTAACGCACAAATCATCGCCAGCACCCACCCCCCCCGCCTCCTCAGCGCGGCGGCAGAAGGCAGGTGTAACGTGACTGAGCTTGCCGTATAAGAGATAGGAAATAACTACTTAAGGCTGGAGAAAGCTAGGCTGCTTTGGGTTGAAGTTGCCTTAAGGGTTCACAGCTGATATTTTCCAATAAATATTATATATTATATAAATAAATAAATATTTTTAACTAGTTTGTATCGAATTTTAGTACATGCAAAAACATGATTTGCTGCTGTGGAACGGTTATTCTTTTAAAAACTAAGACAGAGCCTAAAGTGCTGGAATATTGTATGTGTTTCTCCAAAACAGTTTGCAAAACATATTGCTCAAATTGTGCTGTAAAAATAATAATATAGGCCAATTTTAAATCATTTAAAGGAGATCCTTATTCTTATTGAAGATGATCAAAAACGATCCTTTAAATTGTAATGTAATGAAATATAACTTGTAGAGCACACTGCTACCTACAAGGTATCTGGGCGTCATTGCCGGCTCAAGGACAGTGCGACCGATGCCATTGCACTGAGCATCAAGGTCAAGGGGGCACCCTCTGCATGACAGGCTGAACTGAGATAAGAGCAGCCTGCAGAGATCTTTGTGCACGGGGCATTTCTCAGGGGATAATTACAAAGGCATTTTTACTCTGGTGGTTAATACATTTGAGGGAGAGATCTGCGATATGTCTAGTCACACTTTTGACTCATGATATAGTTTCATAGTGGGCTAATGTTCCAGCTTCAAATCACAACATATGACATGCAGATCACAGATTGTTAGTTTAATGTAGATATCTCAGTGGTTATTGCTTTTGTTACAGAAATCCTTTTGTTACTTGGAGTACATAAGTAACAATCCTTCTAATATAGTTATTAACTGGCATTAAAGCACTGCATGCAAATTCAAAGCCCTAGGTTTAGAACCTCATTGTTTTTTCCCCTATTCTAAGATTGCTAAAAAGGGTTCCTTTGGGTAGCGATACAATTTTATTAGTAGAACACCCCAATTATTGTGTTAAGTTTATGAGGAAGATTTACAAATCGTTTGCTTCTGGTTTGCATTGCAAAAGTGGTGCAAAGTATTGTTAGGGGCTTATTTTCCAGCATAAATCCTGAACTGCATTGAACAGTAGCCCTAAAGTGACAGAAAGTAGCCTATGAGATAGTTAACTTCAAGGAGGTACACAACGGCTGGTACATGGACTTTCCCATGCACTCACCCCTGGATTTTGATGCTAATCCTTATCTACTAACTTCGAAGAAAGGGATTTACCTAAACAATTATGCCTCCTCGAGTCAGGCATAAAGTTAGAGAAAAGATTTATTTTCTCCAAACCTTTCCCACTTTGCAATTGTACTGCACCGTACAGCGAACATACAAAGTGGTAAAGTGTTTGTCAAAGCATAGAGTTGTGCTGGAAGGGGAGCCTTCCAGTATAGCACCTAAGCTGGACATCACGCAAACCCACTCACACTATGGTGCAAGGGTGTGCACATTGGCACAAGGCAGCCTCTGGTAAACCAGCACTAGAAGAGAGAGTACACCACCCAGGGCTGACTAGGACAAAAATTAGGCCTGGGCATCAAAATAAAAGTGGTCCCCATTAGCGAACCAGATAGCTAAATAAGTGGCCCACATTTGCAAATAAGGCCAGTTTTGAACTTGTAAAGACATGCTGTATGGGTATTTTGCAAAGTAATGGAGACTGCATGCACTTTGTGTTTGCTGCAGGCAAAGCTTGTAGTAAGTCCAGGGAAATCAGCAGAAAACACTTGTCCACCTGGCCATAAAACTAAACCACTAACTGCTAAAAAAAACAGCCCACACACTGATCTGTCAGACCAGTCAATCAAGCACTTCCTGATTGCCCTACAGGCCAATCCAACCCTGACAGCACTATATTTTAGCAGATATGGTGCTGTTGTGCTCTTCTTTTTATGCAACGCAGCGCAGCAGCTTCGTTTACTGTGCATCATAAAAACGTAGTTAATCTGCCCCTTTGTTTCTCCAGACCAAACACTCTTGCATAAAAAGCATACCAGTATGAATGACTTGTGACTCCTACCTTGTAGTCCTCATTGTCTTAAGTAACATGTCCTATTCATTGATTTACCCCCTTCTATGACTCATACAAGTGTAAAAAAAATGTTGTGATGTAAAGCATGCTGACAGTCTACATTGGGATGCGTAGCGCTATAAAATAAAGAAATGTGAGAGAGGAGCTAAAGAAAGATATGGGGCACAATTGGAGAGTGTCAGTGAGAGAATCTGTGAAGAAGGAGGTCATGGGGGGTGCCAACAAAGAGTGTCACACCGGGTGCCTCCAACGCTAAAACCGGCCCTGCTAGTTGCTAATAAAAACATTAGGTTTTTTTTACAGAGTTTTTATATAGCGCGAACTTGACCTGAATCGGGTATCAGAGCGCTTTACATAGCACCAGTTGCATTACATGAGGGCACATTCATTTTTGTTAGGCACGGGGAGATTAAGTGATTTGCCCAGAATCACAGGATGTTCAGCGTCATTGCCGAGACTTGAACTCAGTTCCCCGGATTCGAGGTCGACCGCCCTAGCCATTAGGCCAACTCCTCTCCCCTTATCACTCAATAGTGAATTAATAATGTGTAAAAAGCCAGGGCTTTTCTGAATAGCAAGAACTGATTAAATGTGAGCAAATACAGATGCATATATTTTTACAGCTTTGCTGTTACTCATAAAAAGGCTCGAACCACCAAACTGGAATAACAGAACTTGGAAACTAGCAGAATGTGAGCTTGTGAGAACCTCAGCTTACGGGTGGGAAGATATACCTCGAACCTATGCTGGAAATAGCGAGACCAAAGGCATGAAAGTCCAAACAGAGACTTTAAGTTAAATCTTTTAGAGCCTGGCAATCAACGGAGGGTAATCAAGGCCAAATTGCAGAAGAAAATGATGCCATTGAAAGCAAGCCTCACGGCGACATTTTGAATGTATTGTAATCTTTTCATTAATCCAATAGATAATCGAAGAAACAAGGAATGGAAGTGGCCCAGGTGGCTCTCGATAGTTGCCTGAAACCTCCAACGGTCATGCTTGTGAGAGGAGAAGAGGAATCATTTTGTTAAGAAATCTCATAAAAGAGAAGAAGATGAGAGACAAACGCTGGATCTGACTATTTACTGAAAGGTTAGAGTCAAAGACAAAGTCAAGATTTGAGACAGCAAGGGCCGGAATTGGCCCAGGGCCCAATGAAGAGGGCCAGATCCGTGGGAAAGAGCCTGTAGATAACCGCCCCCAGATTTCAGAAAAATTCTTATCGGTATTAAATTTTAGTGAATTGTTTTTCAACAAGTGTACATTATTGAAATCTAGAAACTAGATTAACTGCAGAGCTCTCGAAATAAATTAAAAACTGTGATTTGAACATGTAGCTCATGCACTTGAAACCAAATGACTGGACTAATTGGGCTAGCGGGCACACATACAGATTAAAAATAGCAGGGCTGAAAGAAAAGCCCTGGGGAATTCCCTGTGGTAAAAACTTTAATTCAGAATGATAGAGAGGAAGGTGCACTGCCTGACATCTAGAGTGAAGATAAGATTTAATTCAGCTTTGTGCAGAACCTTGCACTCCAGTTCATAACATGTAGCTACTCATGGAAAACGATATCAAACATTGCAGACAAGTCTAGCAGCACCAAAGATAACAATTGCATTCGAAGGTCAGCAAGACTGGAAGCCACAGCGGTCTCAGTTTGTTTGACGGCTGCTTTGTCCAGGACACTATGCATTTCCAAAAACAAAGAAACCTGTATGTTAATAGTTTTTTTCCAGGATTTTGACTGGACAGAAAAAAGGTGAGATCAGTCAGTAGTTGCTCATACAAGAAGGGTCCGATGTTGGATTTTTCATCAACAGAACAAGCATATCTTTCTTCCAAGCTTCTGTAACTTAACCTGCGAGGATGGATATATTGCAGATATGTAGTAAGGGTAGTGATAAATTCGGAGCCTTGAACTACCATATTGCAGGAGGGACTGGATCAAGCAGAGAGCCAGAGAAATGGTATTTGCCATCTCAGTTAGTTCTTCAGAAGTTAGCAAATCACAGTTACAAAGTGAAGGAAACACATAAAATTTGCAAAATTATGTGGTGGAAATGACAATGTGGCCCAACTATTTTCAAAATGTTGTTGTTCCTCTCTCTTGCAATGCCCAAACAATGGCACAAGACTCAGATGTATTGTAGCATTTAAAGTTTTCCTCTTCCCAACTGCCCATAAAAAGATTGCAAATTTAGCTAATTTATTACGGAAATTGTGTTGTGAATAGCATGTTTCCATTCCATGTTTTAAATACAATGTCTTACAGGAGAAGGCTCAGCAATCCTACTGGTGATGGTTGTACTTGAGTGATGTTCTTGCTGACGCACTTCAATATAGGGCATATCGACCTGTTTTAAAGTTTTCCAGCTACCACTTGTGTTTAGCGATTTTATTTATTGACCATTGCAAAAATTTAATCTGCTTGATGCATTTCAATGGAGGATCAAAATCAGGGGCTTGCAATTTGTAATACCACGAATAGTTGTTGAAAATCAAGAATTTTTTAACTAAGTCATGCTTAGTCAAAATTGACCTAGCTCCCCTCCCCAGCAATATGCCTGCTCGCATATCCTGCTTAAGGACATCCCAGAAAGAGATACTGTGGATAGGGAGATAGGACTTACCACCTCCTCATGTACCACTTACTGTTCCAGAATGTCATCATTTCTAAAAGTTGGAATGTAGGCTGATAGGCTGTACCCTGCAGCCTTCGATGTAACAGTGGAGTATCATAATGCCCCCATCTCCTTTTGACCACCATCTTCTTCTTTCAGTCTTTATAGCACTCCCCTGAAACTGCAGAGGGGATAGAGTCTTAATCATCTCTCCTGAAATTGCATGGGGGATAGAGTCTTTATAATGTCTCCTGAAACTGCATGGGGGATGGAGATGACAGAGAAAGAATAACTGCAACATAAACAAGGAACTGGATTCTATTGTGTCTGCTTATGTGTTCTAGACATGGGCTGACACTGAAGAGTGGTTCTTGGGAGGGGCATCTAGGCAGCTGCTTGTGGTTATGTTCTGGACAGCATATGCTAATCAATTGAACTGTCAACGAGTGATAACCATGTCTCTTAAAGATACATAAGCATGCAGCTGCACTAATCCAAAATGTTTAACTTCAAGGATTATAGAATTAGAGAAAGTTACTTATATGAACAACCTTGTCGGCAGTCATCTGTGTGAATAGGGATACTTAGGAGTAGATGGATTCAGGCACTTTAATATCTTATTCTAAGTGGCTCATTCATCCTAATAGGGCTAGTAACAGTGGTATCATCAGTAGGGTTTTCATGGTATTATACTTTTTGACTTTTCCATCTGTATTTATCCATATTTATTTTTTGCTAATTTTATCTGTATTTATCCATATTTATTTTGGGTTTTGTAAAAAAAATTAAGCTGAAACTATTATATTTCCACATTTATTTAACCAATAAATGTGCACTAATGCTTCAAAGCCTGAGAGGTATCAATGATATGAAAACCCACAGATGAAAAATCAATGCACTTAAAAGAAAACATACACATTTTAGTATCAACCATGTGCATTTCTGCTGCTATTTATGCCTCTTTACAAAAAATCCTTTCTTTTTTTAACCCCCTTGCCTGTCAATCTCCATAGCTATTCAGCTTCGCAGTCATGACTGACAGCATTTAAAATCACTCAAAAAACAACACAGTTTCTGTTTTATCCACATTTAAAAATAAATACAGGCAGGAAAATAAATAGGTTTCTGCCTGTATTTATCTGTAAAAATCAGTAAAAACGGAAAACAGGGAGCCTTAATCATAAGAAACTCAGAATTTAGAGTGTGCTATCAACATTTCACACAGACACTTTACCTGCCTTGGACTTGTGAGTCTCCCTGTCATTCTGGGACATGTAGTCTTAGCAAATAATTTGGAATTTGGCAGGTTCCCACAACTTATTTGGAGGTAGACAGATTGCTGCTTGACTGCCACTAAATTCAATGCTGGAGTCAATGTCTGCAATCTGTCCAACATAGGGTCGCTTTTTATGCATTGGGGGAGCCTGCCTATTTTGGGCATTGCAGCCATACATATTTTCTCTGCCCGGGTCTGCCATGTGAAGCATGGTGGACCCATGCAGGAAGAGCAAACAGTGGCACTTTTGCAAAGGGAGAAAAAACCCCGAGTATCAGGGCCATTGTTATTTTCTTTTTCAGAAAGAAATATCTACTATTAAACAATGACTCTAGAATGAATGGCCTTCCCAGATCAGCAAAAAAGGCTTCCAAGGTAATGAATACACTGCAATGCCATCACAATGGTGGTTGGTGCTATGCAAATGCAAAATAGTGTAACATAGCATAATTTACTTGTTAGAAATTGTGTTGTAGTTTGATTGGGATCTGAGCCCTAGACAAGCAGCAACCACAGTCCTTGTCAGGGTGAGGTACAAGCAAACCCCGAATTAACCTGTGCTCACCCTCTGGTAGCTTGGCACAGAGCAATCAGGCTTAACTTTAGAGGCAATGTGTGAAGTATTTGTGCAACACTTCAAACAGTAAAACTGTGAAAATTCCACACAAAAAGGTTCCACAAAAGGTTAGAAAAAAGGTTTTAATTTAATAAATAAAACAAGACCAAAAGAACAAAATTCCAATAAGTAAAACTTGAAATTAGAATTTTTCAAAATAAACTGGAAAGTATCATTTAGAAGCAATAAGTACTTATTTGGGATATCTGGTCATGCCAGACTGGAACAAAGTCAAAAGTTTATGCAGAGGGCGAGGAAGTGCGAGCGGGATACAGGGGCGCAGTGAGGCCCGCTGAACAAAAGTACCTTGATCCTGGCTGTGTCTACTTCGAAGATGCGGGGTGCAGCTGAGGTGATGCGTCGATGCTGATCCACACAGCAGTGATGCACCATTCCTGATCCTCGCAGCAGCAGCGATGCATTTGCTCCAATGTGCAGTGACGTGAGATGAGAGTTGCGTCATCATCGACAAGGAAGCCGTGGACAGGGATGCGGAGATTTTGCATCGGGGAGAGCGTCATACAGTGGTGGTTCTGAAGGCTATGTGTCGGGTCCGATCCACGCAGCAGAAGTGACGCACCAGTTCTGGTCCACAGAACGGTGGCGGTGCATCGGTGCTCATCCACACAGCAAAGGCAATGCGCTGTTTCCGATCCACGCAACAGTGGCAATGCACCGGTTTGACAGAAGATGCGTGGATTCTGCTGGAGCAAACAACTTAGGTCCACTTCCAAGGGTCCAGGACTGGGGTGGTACTACTTTGCAGGGCAGACTGACAGATGGCATAGTCCAGGTGCAGAAGCAGGGTGTTTAGAAGCCTTTTATGTCCCTGAGACTTCAGCTGGCCAGCCAGCTAGCCCTTGAAGTCACTCTGTGTTCAAGAGATGCAGGTCCAGTCCTCCTCACCCAGGCAGGGGATCAGCAGGCAGCAGGGCAGCACAGCAAGGCAGGAGTCCAGCAAAGCAGCAGTCCGTCAGCAGCACAGCAGTCCTTCTTCCTGGCAGAGTCTTTACAGGTCAAGAGGTGTGCTGAAGTGGTGGTGTCTGAAGTCTAGTACTTGTACCCAGTTGTGCCTTTGAAGTGGGGTAGCTTTCAAAAATATGCCTTTGAAGTGCACAGAGGTCCTCCCTTCCTGCCCTGACTCCAGACTCACTACAGGGGGGTAAGCAGCCCTTCATGTGTGGACATGACACAGCCTATTCAGGTATAAGTGTGGCTGGTCCCAGCTCCTACCTCCCATCCTGCCAGGATGGCCCATCAAGTCACACCTAAGCTCCCATTGTGTGTGGCTGTCTAGGGAGAATACACAAAACCCAACTGTCACCCACCCCAGGCATGTGATCAGAGACCGGCAGCAGAAACCAAATGGCCAAAGTAGGAAAATGCCAAGTTTCTTAAAGTTGCCTTTTCAGAATTGCAATTTAAAATCTGACTTCAACATAAGTTTAGATTTTAAATTGTGATTCCAGAGACACAAAACCTGACAAGTCCATTTTTTCACAATTGAGAATTACAGTTATAAAATGTAATAAGGTAATCCCAGTGTTGTCCTATGGGAGAGACATGCCTCGCAGTAGTGAAAAATGAATGTGAGAGTTTTTCACTACCAGGACATGTAAAACATACAGGTACATGTCCTGCCTTTTATATACATTGCACCCTGACCTATGGGTTGTCCTGGGGTGATTTATATTTATAAAAAGGGGAGGTTTGGGCCTTGCAAGAGATTTATCTTGCCAGGCCGAAGTGGCAGTGTAAACTGCACACACAGACTCTTCAATGACAGGCCTGAGCCATGGTTAGAGGGCTACGTAAGTGGGTGGCACAATAAGTGCTGCTGACCCACTAGTAGCATTTAATTTACATGCACCTGGCACATGTAATGCATTTTACTAGGGACTTCTAAGTAAATTAAATTTACCAATTGGGTATAAGCCAATATTACCCCGTTTTAGGGAGAGAGTACATGCACTTTAGCAGTGGTAAAGTGCTCAGAGTCCTAAGGCCAGCAAAAACAAGGTCAGAAAAAGTGGAGGAGGAAGGTAAAAAGTTGGAGAGAAGATGATGCTAAGGCTTTCAGGACTAACAATAGGGAAGTGTGTATTTCAGTTGGTAAGCTGGGTTCTTGCCCCAGAAAGTTCTGGGCACACTTCAGGGGAGTCATGCATCCATCATTAGCCACTGAAGTTCTTTAAAAAGTGCTTTGCTTTAATCCATCCTCCATAAATGTAAGCATTTTTCCTGCTGAGCTCTATATAGGCTTTGCAACCTATCAATGAGTTTCTTTTGGAGACTAGTGTGAATAATAGTACAGTATTCAATGCCTGTAATCTTGTTTGATTTTCTCAGTGACATTTTCAGTGTTTTCTAGTAATATATTTTAGGCCCTTATGTTTGGATGAACTGTCTCTTACAAAGACTACCGCAGGGTGGAGTAATGGACACTGCAAATCTGTGCTTCCACCCACACCTTCAAATGTTTAATGTGCTACACTTGGTGTGGTTTTTACACTCATGCATCTTGTATTTTTACTTTAGAACAGGATGAGCAGCAGTTGCTTAAATAAGAAAAAGCCATTATGACAATACAAATTATACAGTTTTTATAGAAGGCTTGGTGGTTATATGAGAAGAATGAGAAATATACCAGAAGATTTCACTTATATAATTTGTATTTTCTCACCAATAATGATACAATCATTATTGTGTTAAATCAAATTCTGTATGTCTTTATCTAACCATTATTTTGTTTATAGTCGTAAACCCAGGTTTCATAGCCTTACTTGGGCAGCCCTATATTTTTTTGTTTGTACAACTCTAGCACACGCAATTTGAATAAATTTGAGTACTCAATAGTCAGTCCATTAATATAAAATAAAAATAATCTTTTTCTTTCACTTTTCTTATATTTCTTTTTATTTTCGGCCCGTTGACCTCTTTTCTTGTCTCTATAGCCAGCCAACACGTGTTTCTTCAGTGAGGGAGTGCCTCATGACTTCTCAGGGCTGCGTATTTGACGGTCAATAAACCTGAAGCAACCTGGACACTGGTCCAAATATCAACCCGGCCGTCTTTAATAGTGGTGTGCTATACAAATGACCACATGAACTAGAGCTAAATCCATAAATAATGTTATTCGTTGCATACTCACGTTGGCCTTTAACTTTTGCAGTAATAGATTTCGGACTGCAGATGAGCAGGAAGTGGGCACATTAAAGCCAGGGACTTCGTATTCACTTGAGCCTCATTTCAGAGTTAAAGCGTGGACACTTGCAGCGTACTTGTACAGCAGATTGATTTGTTTCACACAAGGTTACAAAGGACTTTTTATATTGACGGTTGTCAAAGAGATGGTTTTGAAACTGATTGATTTACAGATTTAGGATCTAGGCAATATGCTTGCAATATTTAGGATGCAATGTTTCTGTCAGATGATATTTTGGTTAGGATAGTCTGGTACCATTCGTATAATTCACAGCTATCCTCAGATTCAGTGTTTCTCACAATGGCAGCCATTGTATGTGCCGTTTTGTGAGAGGATTTGCATATACTGTGAGAAAAAACAGTATTGTTTTAGACTTTCTGAAGTTGATATAACTCTCTCTATAATTCTTCTTTGTTGTACTTGTGATCAAAAGATATTTCCCTATCCAATCACACTCCCAATAGTAGCATTTTCAACATTAACTTCCATATGCATTATTTTGCTCTGCTGCAGCAAAGACTGCTGAATGGAGTTGTAGAAAACATAGAAGGAAGATAGAGTTTTCCTCACAATAATCCTTTTGTGGTTTGGTGTAAATCTATTCACTAGTTTTCAAGAAATTTGAGGTGCACAAATGTGTTGAGTGGGGTTGGAGGCATTAATCTTTTATGTTTTTTGTGCAAATGTGGATCCATGTAGGATCAGCAGTGTTAGAAATTGGGTGTCTGCTTGGAAGAGGTATACACTCTGTCCAAGCAGGAACCGCAGTCCTAGTCAGGGTAAGCCACAAACACACCCTAAATTAGCCTGTTCTCACCCACTGGTAGCTTGGCACAGAGCAGTCAGGCCTAAGATAAGAGGCAATGTGTAAAGTATTTGTACAGTTCAAACAGTAAACCAGTGAACACACCTCACAAAAAGATACCACACCTGGTTAGTAAAATAGAGCTTAATTTAATAAATAAAACAAGACCAAAATGACAAAAATATAATAGGTAGAACCAGAGATATTGATTTTTAAAGGAATAGGTAAAAATAGCACTGCAAAGCACTAAGAGCCAACAAGGGACATTCGGTCCAATTGGACCAGGACAAAGTCAAAAGCTCAGGCTGACCGCAATGGAGCCAGCTACAGGGACAAGATTGGGCCCGATGAGCAAAAGTACCTTGGTCTGGGCTTTGTCGAAGTTCCGATCAATGGAAGAGCTGCGTAGCGAGAGGGCAATTTGTCAAGGTTGATCCATTCATTTGGCAGCAATGCCCTGATCCAGGTGATGCAACAGGGACGATGCGTTGGCTCTGATGCAATGCGGAGTTTCGGCTTTGAAGTCGATGCGGTCATCAAGGGAGATGCGAAGACTGTGCTTGAGGATCGTCGTGCAGTGGTGGTTCCAAAGGTGGAGCGGAGGCTCTGAGCCATGCAAATGCAGTCATGCGTCAGTTCAGGTCCTTGCAAATGGATGATCCGCCGGTTCTGAGCCGAGTAATGGTAAGGATGCATTGGTGCTGACCACACAAAAGCGCCCATGCGCCAGTTCTGTCTCCAAAGCGATAATGTGTTGAACAAGTACCTTAGGCTCACTTCCAAGGGTCCAGGACTGGGATGGCACCTCTTTAGAAAAGCTGACTCATAGATGGCAGAGTCCAGATATCTACGGAGCAGGATAGCTGGAAGTATTTTATGTTCCTTAGACTTCACTCTGGGTTCAAGTGATGTTGGTCCAGTCCTTTTCAAGCAGGCCAGAAGGCCAGTAGGCAGCAGGTCAGCACAGCCAGCAAGAAAGCAGCTCTTCCAGAGCAGTGGTCCAGCAGAGTGGCAGTCCTTCAGCAGCACAGAAGTCCTTCTTCCTGGCAGAGTATTAATAGGTCCAGAAGTGTACTGAGTTGGTAGGGTCTGAAGTCCGGTTCATGTACCCAGTGGTGATTTTGAAGCAGGGGAGACTTTGAAGAATGGCCTTTGAAGTGCACAGAGGCCCTCCCTTCTGGCCCTGGCTCCAGCCATTTGTGTGGGGACAGGTCACAGCCTATTCAGATGTAAGTGTGAGGATGTTTCCAGCTCCTTCCTCCCATCCTCTCAAGATGGCCCATCAAGTCACACCTAAGCTCCCATTGTGTGCGGCTGTCTAGAGGGAATGCACAAAGCCCAGCTGCCCCACTCCCCAGACAAGTAGTGGAGACATGCTGCAGGCACACAGGGCTAAGAGCAGGCAAATGCCAACTTTCTAAACGTCATAGATGCCAATACTGATCTCAATTCACAATCTCACATCATGATCCGACAAAACCATTGATATGACCATATATTTTATTTTTTATTATTTCATATTCTATTTTCAAATATTTTTTTTTCAAAAGTTATCAAAATTGCAATATTCAACCATTGGAACAACTTTTTTTCTCTCAAAACATTGTACAACATAGAGTCACAGTAACATTGTAACCTACATTACATTCTTTACAACAAAACAACCAAAACATTTGACAATTTATCCACATATAACATAAAAACATAGTACAGAAATCTTGGTAGCTCTGTTTCTGTGATTTTATAAGACAATCTGCCTTTTTAGTCACACAAAAAGAAACAAAAAACAAACACGCCCTTTCAATTGGCGTTACAACACCCTGCTTAATTAGTCTTTTAACAAGGGCAAAGCCAAACATTGTTCCAATTAGGCTCAATATACATCGTCACAGTTATAACTTATGTTAATTTCATGTTATGAGCCACCATGGTAACTGCCTGCAAAAAAACACTTGTTTGGGAAACCAACAGTCGACGCATTTCGAACCCTAATATGTATTTTACAGGGTTCTCCTCAGGGCTCAGAACAAACAATGAGCTGCAAAAAATAAAGAAACATATATATTAACAAACTCCCTCTTACAAAATCGCAACATTCTTCTCAAGCACCATGCACATCATATTTACCTCTTTTATCCAAGAATAAATCTCTCTAGCTTGATTATCCTTATGAATTATATATTACGTGAACAGCTAAATTTACCACCGATTGTAGGCCACCATAGATGTGGCACATGTACCTGCTGTAACCAAACTATTGAAGGATCACTATTTACACGTAAAAATATCAACTGGAAACATACCACTTTCTCTAATTGCAAAACAAAAAATGTTGTTTATGGAATATTGTGTCCTTATCCAAAGCTATATATTGGAAAAACCAATCAAGAAGTACGGCAACGAATTACCCAACATAAGTCCAGAATTCAGGCAAAGATCCTTTCAGCCCTCTTGGTGAGCCATTGGAGCAATCTGAACCATGTAGGGAGTGATCTACGGTGGACTGTAATATCAGTAATTGTACTTGGCATCCGAGGTGGGGACCAGGAAAGACGATTGATGCAGAGAGAGGCGTTACTAATAGTGAAATTCAACTCTGCGGTTGATGGATTGAACCAAATGACAGTGCTGCAAAATGTATGAACTCACTAAGAAGACCTTAGGTCATTTCGAGGAGTTATAGGACTTCGAACTGAATCACTGTAGTGTACACATACTTCTACTGTTCTTGTTGTTGAGGACGCGCGGTCTTCCCCGCGTGCCCTTAAATGTATTATTGTGAATTCCCTCGGGGGTTCCTAGGCGACGGTCTGGTTCCATGGCAGTTACTCCTGCTCTGGATTCCCGACCGGATGCCTGGGAGCGTCGTGGGCTTGTACTGATTAAACCTTCTTCAAAAACTACCTCTCTGGTGCCGCTATTTATCTTCTACATATTGGCGACGACCGGGACTTCAAGCCCACCGACCATCTTTACGTCCACCGCCTGCCGCGGTGCAACTTCATACTTTAATCACCACTTCAGTCGGCTTGGACTCTACCAGTGTGTGCCTAGTGAGCGGAGCGGAGTGAGCCTTCTCCAGTGCCTCGCAGTGAGCCTCGCAGTGAGTTTACCTTCATTTAGCCGCGCCTCCATCATTAAGGCGTGCGCTGCGCAAGCGTCTCTCTCCCTCGCTCCATGGTTCTCTCCCTTGAGCTGCATCTCACGCTCTCTGAGCTCCGCTTTGGCACGTGCCCCTATCATCGTCATCACGTTATTCTACGTGCAATGCGGCGGCCATCTTGGTACAGTTTTGCCTTCAATTCTTCATTGGCACTGCTCCTACAGCGTTTTTTTCATCGTTTAAAGGATTTCTTCAGCATTTTCACGTACATTGTTTTTTTTTCTCAACGCATTGGTTCCGCACATCTACTATTTCATCAATATTTTTTTTTCATTTTTCATTAAAATTAAATTTTATTTATTTTTTCTTTAAAAAAGAAGGGGTTCTTTACAATCTCGTTTTACCATATTGTCTTCAACATGGCTACTCCCCATCAAATCACCCAGCCACCTCCTTTTCTGGCCAAACCAGGTAAACTGACCATCAAGTGGTCAGAGTGGCTAAGGCTCTTTGAAAACCATCTGGTCGCTATTGATGCTGTCAACTACAACCCTCAAAGGAAATTCAGTTTACTTTTCGGGAGTCTTGGACGTGCTGCCCAACAAATATTTGACAATGTTTCCCCTATTCAAGCTCCTGCTGAGGAATCTGGTAATCCACAATGGAACATTTACATTGAAGCTCTTGAGCGTTTAAAAAAACAATTTGCAACTGAACCCAACATAATGTTGAAGCGTCATAAGTTCTTCAAACGCAAACAAGCTGAAGGTGAAAGTGTAGAAGAATACATAGCAGAGCTCAGGAGTCTTGCATCCTCTTGCGAATTTGGTACAACTGTCGACACTAGCATACATGACCAGTTCGTATTCAATTGTGCATCACGTAAAATTCAAGAAAGAATCCTTAGTTGTCGTAATCCCAAACTTGATGAGGTCATCGATCTGGCTAAGAGCATTGAACGTTCTCTTATTTCCACTAAAGTTTTACACAGCGATGGTTCTGTCAGCACCTCTACAACGGAAACCAAACCTCAGATTGATCTCGTTTGTGCTCTTAACGGCAAGTACAAAAATACCAAACCAACTACGAACAGATCTGGCTCCGTTTGTTTCAGATGCGGATCGAAGACTCACATTGATAACTTTCCTGGATGTCCTGCTCCAGGAAAACGTTGTCTTTCCTGCAAAAAACTGGGACATTTTCAATCAGTGTGCAGAAGTAGAAACACCGTAAGAGTCAGTTCGATTGATACACAAGTAGATGAGTGCACTGACTCCATCAGCAATGTAATTGTGACAGTAGAATGCAATTCTGTAGACATATCAATCAAGGGTCCCACCTGTGAAGCTAGTATCGAAGGCATAAACTTGCAAATAATGGCAGACTCTGGCTCTCCCATCACCATCTTAAGAGACAATACTTTTCATGAACTCTGGGACAAAGAACTGCTCCCTACTGATATAAGTCCTAAAGCATTCAGTGAAAAGGATATAGACATGCTAGGATTCTTTTCAGCAAAACTGCTTTGTTTGGGCAGAGAGACTTTAATAAAAATGTATGTTGCAGTCAAGGGCAAGAACATCACTTGGTGGCGTGATTTAGCAAAAATGGGCATTATTTTGTAGCCAGGGTCTGACAATCCTATTGTTTTAGGCGAAGTACCCTTGAACCACATATGTAACATTACATACCCTGTACAAAGCATACTCACACAATTTGAGCATGTATTTCGTGAAGAGGTAGGCAGTGTGAAAGGTTTTGTGCATGTCATTAGGCTCAAGCCTCATGCTCAAGCAGTTGTACACAAAGTGAGACCGGTTCCCCTCAGTGTCAAGGAAGAGCTCAAAGTCATGTTACAAAACGTGTGCTCTCAAGGGATTATTGAACCTTGTGACTCCTCACTTTGGGTTGCACCTATAGTCGTTCCTCGCAAAAAATCTGGGGAGATCAGACTTTGCGCTGATTTGAGGAGTCTCAGTGCCAACATCTTCATAGGCTGTCATCCTCTTCCCAAGATACATGAGTTACTGGCTAACTTGGGTAGTTCCAAATGGTTCTCCCTTATCGATTTGCGGTCCGCCTATCACCAAGTTGCTCTAAGCATAGACCCACACGAACACACTACATTCGTTACTCCTTTCAGAGCATACAAGTACCTGAGATTGCCATTCTGTTTGGCATCTGCCGCAAGCGTATTTCAGAAACTAATGGACCATCTGTTTGGCAATCTCAGGGGTGTACAGGCTTATCAAGATGATGTTCTTATTCATGTTGACACCCTAGAAGAACACAATTGCTTGCTACGCATAGTTTTAGACACGTTTTCAAAGAAAAACATGAGAATCAGGAAGGATAAATGTAAGTTGGCCACTAATGAATTAAATTACCTGGGTCACACCATTTCTAGTTCAGGCATAAAACCCAAAATGTCACTCATCAGAGCCATCAAAGAAGCTAAGGCACCCGTTGACAAGGACGCTTTATGCTCCTTCTTAGGCCTAGCCGAATATTACGCCAGGTTTGTTCCCATGTATGCTCAAACTGTGGAACACCTCCGGTCATTGCTGAAGAAAGGAACCAAATACATATGGTCTCAGGACATGGAAACTGCTTTCCTTCAGGTCAAATTACTCATTGAACAAGCCCCTGCTTTAAGTGCTTTTCAAGAAGGCCTCACATCTGTTATAACTGTTGACGCAAGCCAAATGGGTCTTGGTGCTATATTAAGCCAAAAACAGGGAGGTAAAGAAAACACTATTGCTTTTTCCTCACGTGCCTTCAAGCTGTGTGAGAAACAATATAGCACAATTGAGCGAGAGAAGTTAGCTTGCGTCTGGGCTGTCCATAAATTTAAAATGTACGTTTGGGGTCGTAAGTTCATTCTTCAAACAGATCACAAACCCCTTGTGCACATTTTTACAAACGGCAAAAATAGCAATTTGTCGGCAAGGTTAACAAGATTGGTGTCAAAATTACAAGAATTTGTGTTTGAGATCAAGCATGTCCCAGGTGGTAAGAACTTCCGTGCAGACTGCCTTTCACGCATGCCTGTGGGAGACGAGGAAGGAGATGACTTTGTTGATGATGTTGTCAGTGTGGCGTCGGTGGATGCCATCAACCTTGAGTGGTGTCCAGGTCTGAGTGAGTCGGAGGGGCCATCTGCTTGCCAAGAGGATGAGACTTGGGGTAAAGTCTGCGAGTATGTAGTTCAAGGTTGGCTAGAAAAAAGAACACTCAATGGTTCTTTGAAACCTTTTGCACATGTAGCTGATGATCTGTCCATAGACAATGGGTTGCTCATGAGAGGGGTTTTGTTCGTACCTCCAACAAAGGTGAGAGATTCCATCATTAGACATGCTTATCAAGGGCATTTAGGTTCCACCAAAACCATTATGAAAATCAAGCAATACTATTGGTGGCCAGGGATTGATGCCCAAGTAAGATTCTGGGTTGATAAATGTCCTGAATGCCTCACCTCTGACAAACATTGGAAGACACATAATATTCCACTGCATCCTGTAGTTTACCCTAATGTGGTTTGGGAGAAATTGGGCGTGGATTTTTCACGTCCGTTCATCTTGTTACCTGATCACATGAAGTATTTACTGTTGTTGATTGATTATCATTCCAAATGGATGTACTTTTCCTTTGTGCAATCTGCAGATTCTGACTCAGCTATTGAATTCTTAAGACAAGTTTTTTACATTGAAGGTTCACCTAAGCAAATAGTTACTGACAATGGTTTACATTTCATTTCTGATCGCATGTCTACATTTTTTGTACAGCATGATATTTCACACTTACGTACTGCCTTGTATGCACCTTCATCCAATTGCTTAGTCGAAAGAGGCAACAGATTTATCAAGGAAGGTGTTCAAACTGCGCTGGCTTGTAACATGGATGTTGATATGTTTCTTAAGCAAAAAGTGCGGTGCTATTACACCTCTCCACATTGCACCACAGGTGTTGCATCATTTTCTTTGCTTAGAGGTAGAGAGGCCCATACAAGCTTGTTTCCTTCTTGGTTAGGTGAATGATTGAACATTGTTACTCCCCCTAAAGGGACAACTTTTTCCAAAGTGTCTCAAGCGCAAACCTACATGAAAAGATACTTTGATCAAAGAAACAGTGTGTCGTTTCAACCATTTACCGTGGGTGATTGGGTACTCATAAAAAGTCCCATGAAAGTCACCAAAGGTCAATCCACCTATTCTGTTCCCATTCAGGTGGAAAGACCTGGCAAAGCTTCAGTCCTACTAACAGGAAGAGGGTGGTGGAACAAATGTCAATTAGTCAAGTTGACTCCTCAACAGGCCAACATCATCATTAGCAGGTCTAAACCTATGTTTGAATCTGATTGTGCCATTTGGGTGGAACCATCTACTTTGGCGCAATCAGCTTCGTCTGAGCTACACGCTTCAACTTCAACTGACGAGGGCGTTTCAGTGGACCCTGTTCCTACGTCTAGGTCCCGTCACGTAAAATTGCCTTCAAAATTTAGAGATTTTGTGATGTATTGATTCTGTTTTTTTTTCTTCTTTTGTTACCTTTTGCAGTATTGCATGATGCTTATTGACATGTTTTTTACCTATGTTGTTATATGCACTTCTGTTCTTTCCTTTCTTTGTCATTGTAAGGGGGAAGGTGATGTAGTGTACACATACTTCTACTGTTCTTGTTGTTGAGGACGTGCGGTCTTCACCGCGCGCCCTCGAATGTAATATTGTGAATTCCCTCGGGGGTTCCTAGGTGACGGTCTGGTTCAATGGCAGTTACTCCTGCTGTGGATTCCCGACCGGATGCCTGGGAGCGTCGTGGGCTTGTACCAATTAAACCTTCTTCAAAAACTACCTTTCTGGTGCCGCTATTTATCTTCTACAATCATGTCCCTTATGAAGAATAGCTTAAATATTTGACTTATTTTTCCTACTTTTGACATGTGAATACTGATTTTTAGCATGTATTCGACCTCGTATTCTCTCACGAGCATGATGATAAAGGGTTCATAGTTTCTAACTCCAATTCCAATGATTCTATGAGACAACTCAGTACCAGGAAGTACATTGGGAACCGTTTAAACTTAACAAAGGGCAGCACTTTGGCTCATATGCCCTTGAGCATTATGGTTCTAGTTGGAGTTTCAATTTTGGGGCGACCGTCCCTAGGAATACACGAAGAGATCTTACTTTGCTTAATGGGTGGCGCGAGACCCGCAGTGATGCTGTGGCACCGACCCGGAAGTAATCACTAGACCCGGAAGGAATCATTAGACACAACTGGCCAAATACTGGCACTCAACACGCTGCAAGAAACAGACAGCACGGAGAACAGTGGTCCCGATCGGTGCTTGCGCAAATCAAAGGTACGTGATTATTAGCTTGCAAAAATTCGTTTGGGTACTATGCCGCAAGTCAATCGCGTAATGTATATCACATCCCGAGCAGTTAGTTTAACTGCGGAGTGATCGTTTATTGTTTTGAATAGCAGTATCCATTTCTTCTTTTTTGCAGCATTGCAGTAAAGTCGCATACGGTGTCAGGAAGCGTCTGTTGACTCCATTGTTTGAAAAGGATGTTCCTATTACAAGTGAGTGTTTGGGTGCTCAACCATGTAGTTGGTTTTTATACTAAGATTGGGAAATGGACATTAGATTGTCTGTTTTTGATTTTTTCGGTGTCGTATTTTTTTCAGTGTTGTAGTAAAGTATGAAGCTGGGGCCACTGCCAAAATCATAAGGATAATCAAGCTAGAGAGATTTATTCTTGGATAAAAGAGGTAAATATGATGTGGATGGTGCTTGAGTTGAATGTTGCAATTTTGTAAGAGGGTGTTTGTTAATATATATGTTTCTTTATTTTTTGCAGCTCATTGTTTGTTCTGAGTCCTGAGGAGAACCCTGTAAAATACATATTAGGGTTCGAAACTCGTCAACTGTTGGTTTCCCAAACAAGTGTTTTTTTGCAGGCAGTTACCATGGTGGCTCATAACATGAAATTAACATAAGTTATAACTGTGACATTGTATATTGAGCCTAATTGGGACACTGTTTGGCTTTGCCCTTGTTAAAAGAATAATTAAGGAGGGTGTTGTAACGCCAATTGAAAGGGCGTGTTTGTTTGTTTTTTGTTTCTTTTTTGTGTGACTAAAAAGACAGATTGTCTTATAAAATCACAGAACTGGAGCTATCAAGATTTCTGTACTATGTTTTTATGTTATATGTGGATAAATTGTCAAATGTTTTGGTTGTTTTGTTGTAAAGAATGTAATGTAGGTTACATTGTTACTGTGACTCTATGTTGTACAATGTTTTGAGAAAAAAAAGTTGTTCCTACCGATGAATATTGCAATTTTGATAACTTTTGAAAAAAAATGATTTGAAAATAGAATATGAAATAATAAAAAATAAAATATATGGTCATATCAATGGTTTTGTGTGATCATGATGTGAGATTGTGAATTGAGATCAGTATTGGCATATATGTAGTTATTTGATTGTTTAAAGTAGGCCTAGCCTTACTGATTATGGGCCAAACCCTTTCTAGTTGATCAACTTTCTAAATGTGGCATTTTCAAAATTGCAATGATAAATTTGACCTTACCATTGAAGAGAATTTGTCATTACAATTTCATTGGTACTAAACATGACAGGCCTACTGCTTCTCAATTAGGAATTATAGTTTATTACATGTAATAAGGAATCCCTAATATTAACCTAAGAGGGAGGGTAGTAAACAAATTTGAGAGTTTTTCACTACCATGACATATAAAACGTAAACGTTTACTTACACAGCACCCTGCCCTATGGCACCTTAGGGTGACTTATATGTAATAAAAGGGGGGCTTAAGGCTTGGCAAGGGGGTTTAAATGCCAAGTTGACATGGCAGTGTAAACTGCATACACAGGCTCTGCAGTGCCAGGCCTAAGACATGCTTAAAGGGATACTTAGGTGGGTGGCACAATCATTTAATTTACAGGCCCTGGACACATGGAGTGCACTGTACTAGGGACTTACAGGTAAATTAAATATGCCAATTTTGTATAAGCCAATTAAATCATGCTTAGAGGAGTGAGCACTTTAACACTGGTTAGCAGTGGTAAAGTCTGAAGGCCAACAACAACAAATTCAGTAAAATTGGAGGCAAGGAGGCAAAAGGTTTGGAGGAAGACCACCCTAAGGCTGACAGGTCTAATAAGCAGTTTTTTTTTTATAAATAAAAATATTTGATTGTTTAAGGGAGCATGTTTTCATGTTGGTTATTTTAATATCTGTACATCTAGCAGGGATCTATGGATCTGAGCAATCTAACTGACTGGGTGTGACTGAAAGTTGTTGTTACACCCACCAGCATGTGACACAATGAATTGAGGGTTACTTCTGGATCTGTTTTGCAGAAAAAAATGCAAGATAAAAACAGAGCTAACAGAGCTCCAGGAGCATCACCCATCCTCAGAGAAGA